>VZRI01012998.1:0-69283 GCA_013397515.1 Upupa epops
TCCTGTTGGGATGCACTTGTCTTTATCTGCCATGGGATGTCCCTAGCAATTGCTTCAAACAGCCAACGCTGGCCCTTCTGAAGTACAGGGTTGTGATTCTGCTAGGTATTCTGTTCCTACCACACAAGACCCTGAACTGCATCATCTCATGGTCACTGCAACCAAGGCTGCCCTCAACCTTCACTGCTTCAACCAGACCCTCCTTGTTGGCGAGTACAAGATCCAGCAGCTCTCCTCTCCTAGTGGGCTCCTCCACCATTTGCATCAGGAAAATATCACCAATGCACTGGAGGAACCTGGTGGACTGGAAATGGCTGGCTGAGTAGGTCTTCCAGCAAGTATCATGGTAGTTAAAATCCCCCACGTGAACCAGGGCCTGTAGCTGTGAGACTGCTGTCAGCTGCCTGTAGAAGACCTCATCAAATTCCTCATTCTGATCTGGTGGCCTGTAATAGACACTTACGACAGTGTCACCCATGCCAGCCTGGCCCTTGATCCGCACCCACAAACTCTCAACTCTCTCTTCATCCTCCCCTGGACAGAACTCAATACATTCCAGTTGCTCTCTCATGTACCACACTGAGCTGAGTGCTCCGATTTCACCCTAGGACAACAAGAGGCCCCTTGCTTTTCATTAAGATCAGAGCTCTGTCCCACTGGTATGCACCCACCAACTTCGAACCAACCCTCCTTCGAATCTAGTTTAAAAATAAGCCCTGACAATTCCTGCCCCAGAACCCTTTTTTCCCTCTGGGATAAACCTCTCCCATGTGGACCTGTAAGATCTGGTGTCTTACAGACCCAGTCATTATTAAAGAACCCAAAGCCCTGCCTGTAACACCGATCTCATAGCCAGATATTAATGGACTGAGTCCTATTCCAGCTTGTGTCCTCACCCCAAAGTGGAAGTAACGAAGGAAACAATTTGTGCCCCAGACTCTTTTATCAAACATCCCAAGGCCGTGTAGACCCTCTTCGTTCGCCTCAGGCCATGGAACACAGCTTCCTCCCAACTGCCTGGAAGATCAGCAGTGGGCAATAGTCATCTGATCTCACCAGCTTAGGGTTCCAGGTAGACTGCAGACTTCCTTATGCGGAAGGTCAGTTCTGTATATTGGGACCTCAGTCCCTTTCATGAGTGAGTCTCCAATAACTAGGACCTTTCTCTTCTTTGTGGAGGAAGCTGTCATATTACTGGAAGATTTCCTGGATTTCTGCAACCTTGCTAGGGCCTCCGGTACGGGTTCTCTTTCCTCTACATCTTTATTGGACTGGCTGTCTTCCAGTAGGGGCTCATATCTGTTAGTGGTAAGAACTTCTGAGAAGGCAAGGCAGACAGGGGTGGTGCTTGCCTTCTGCCACGACTCTTCACTAGGCTCCACTCACCCCTTCTACTTGGGCTTCTGTCTTCCCTGTGAGAGATGCAGGTTATTTGGTCCCCTTGTTTCTGAGTCTTGTTTGGCTTATCTGGCTCCACTGGTCTACCTCTATTTTAGCCTCTCCAGTTCTCCTGAGCCTTTACACTTCTGCCTGTAGCTTTGAACCTTATCTTGCAGCATTTGTATTATAGAATTAATTAACAGTTCATAGCTATTGTTTTCTGTAGCTGTGGAAGAGAAAATAGCTACTAGAACAGCATAAAAGGAATATCTGAATTGTCTTTACTTTAAAAGTATATGTTCCACAGAGATGTCAGGTTGGAGTGCCACAGTATGGCCATTGTGTAAAATTTAGAAACCAGGTTCACTTCTATGAGCCAAATACATAATTCCCAACCTCTGTAACTCAAAATGTCTGGAATCTATAGAATGCACTCCATCACAATATAACTCCCAAAAAACTATGGGGTTTTCTTTCCCCATGGAAAGAAAAGAGAGGGAAGGGAAGGGAAGGGAAGGGAAGGGAAGGGAAGGGAAGGGAAGGAAAAATAGATTATATTTGCTGTTAAAGTTGGGGACAAATTTTCAATTTTATATTATGTATTTTAGACAATAGGCAAAAATTTAAGGAATACAAACTTGAAAAGTTCGACATGTTCTAAAGGTATGAGTATAAAAAGGAAAAAAATCGTGATCTTTTGTGTTTGTGAAGACTAGCTGAATTTCCTGGGTTTCATCGTAAGAATGAAAAACTGCAACTGAACTATTTGGACAGTTCTGACAGTGCTACTGAAACAATATTTGTTCTTTCATCTGCTTAGAGTCACAGCAAGCAAAACTCTTGGCATCAAGAAGCACTACTAGTAATATCAACATTTTATCCAAATAAGAATATGTGGTCCAACTGGTGTTTCACGTGGAGTGTTGAAAGACATTAACTTTTGTCTTTATGGGTCGAAAGACATTAATTTTCCAGTAAGATCAATCTCAGTAGTTAGTTAGTTATTTAATGTAAGAAAATCCATACATTACAGCTTACAAATAATGCTTCTCAGTGCAGGACTGTGCTCTTTGGGCTTTAAAGCTGGGGTCTGTGCAGACTGTTAGAAAAGCAAAATATTATACGTGACCACCAGCAATCAGAATAACTCAGAGAGGATAAAAGACATCTGAAACACTGTTGCCAGAGACAGAGAGGAACACACTTAAACTCAGTCTGATCTCTGAAAACTTGGGGTGTATGAAAAATTCATGTACAACCTACTTCTCTTCTGTAAGGAGGCAAACCCCTTCTCATCAGGAGTGAATTCTTTAAAGGAAAGCCCAAGAGGAAGAGTCTTCTAGGAATTTATCTTCCAAAACACCATTTTCAACTAAAGATATTAACAATCCCTAAAATGTTTGAACTGAGAGGTGAACCATGCAAAATAAGAAAATGTTACAATTAAGTTTATGTTTGAAGCCTTTATGTATTTGCCTTACAGCGTAAGTCTTATCTGAGACCATGGAATATCAGTGTTTCTCCACTACGGAGGATGTGCCAGGTGGTAACGTCATGCTTTCTTGCTTTCTTTTCAATTGCAATTCAGCAGCATAGTGGCCTGCATGCCACTGCCCGTTCTTAATCTTTATATACATTACACTCTGCAACTTTGATTAATCGTCTAAACATTTTTCCGTATCAAAATACTACTTTTTTTTTTCCTTTTTTCTTTAAATCACTGCTGCTTGTGGTCTGAGTTGGACACTGCAGTTGTTTCTGACAGGTCTTTGAAAGCTCAGTTGGGTATCATAGTTGTTTTCTATTTGAAATGCATGCCGCTGTTTTATTTGCCTTATGTGTATCTGCATGTCTATCTCCATGCATGTATGCATGTGCATGCCCATGTAACATTTATCTGTAATGTATCTGCACAGATATTACATCTCCAATATGTATACTCTCTTCTTTGCTCTAGCATATGACTTTGTACAGAACATGTTGAAGTTTGGAGGAAAAAAGAGATGAAACAGGAAAAAAAAATCTTTTTTTCCCAATGGTTTGTATTGCACAGAACACATTTTGGAAAGTTCTAAATAGTTTTGCTGCATGTAAGGTAAGCATCCAGGGTATCTGCTAATGGACTTCACAAAGCCTGCTAGAGCATGTAGTGTGTGCTTCTGAATTTCAGACTTACCTTTCTAAGCTAAAGCTCACTGCATTACTTCAGAAGCTGCTTGTTTTCTAAGTTTAGAAACTGTGCAAAACACACTACAGGTCTGAAAACAGACGCTACAGAGGTCTACCCTCACACTTACAATTTTTCTTCTTTAACTTTTTTCCTTGTCATGCTATTCAAGAAAGTTTCTTATTACTAGAATGTTACAAAGCATACTGTTCACTCTTCTTGTGCTAAAAAATTGCAGAAATGTTAAAACTTTTTGATTTTTTAAAGGGATAATATCACATATATGGAGAATTATAGGCCATGCAGCCTTTATGCTTTATCTCAAGCAACTACTACCATTTGCATCGTAACTCTATCAAGGACATGTGGTTAAAAGTTCTCATTTGAAGGGGGGGAGTCAATTTAACCTGCTTACCTGATGGCTGCTAGAACTAAAAGAATCAATACTGACATAAATTATAAAAAAAAGAAGATATTTGGTTATTTATCTAAGAGGTGTTTTAGCCTTTCCACTAATTAGATGTGTAAGTATCTTCCTGTATTAGGAGTATTTAGTCTCATATTAGTAGTGAGTAATGTGTTAGGTGTCTCTCTCTTAAGAATGGGTTCTGGATTAGAAAAGTGATCAGAAAAGATGGTAGTGGCTTGCATCTTTTTTTGACATTTCATAAATATCCAAAGTCCTGGGTAAGCTGAGTAAATTCTATTTCCATTAGAAAAAATAGTTTCTTCTGTCCAGGTAAAAACTATGTTGGCTCATCAGTGAAAGAAAAGTACACTCCTATGCTGCCAATAAAGATAGAAGTTCTATTTCCAGGACTGTCAATAAATATATTATGGATGAGGTTTTTCATAATGTTCAGATTAAAGTTGAGGTATTGTCTATGCCTTCTTTGAACTAAAGCTATTTTTCTTCAAACAGAATAGGATTCCCTTACCACGTATTTGCAAATACATTGTTAATAACCTCATTTAAAGACAGCAAACAGGTTATTTTTCTTTTCTCTTAATTCCTTCTGGGTGCTTTGAGTCAACTGAAAGGTGATCTTAAATTTCTTTTTATGCTGACTTCATATACTGAGAAATGCAACATTTATAGATAAACACTCTCACTTTTAATGAAAATTATTAGCTATCAACATTTTGCTTGGAGGCATAAGCCATAGACCCAACTCCATTCAAATCCATTAAATATGCTTGAGACCCAGCTGTCAATAGGCACCATGAAGTAAATTTAATTTTCAGAGTCAATACAGAGCACAGCTGCATTAAGCATAGGATAATTCTGGCGCATTATTAATTTGAATGGCCATGTAAGGCATTGTCTAGACAAGATATAAGCCTAAGTTTTCATAGGCAATCTGTACATAAAATGAAGTATGTCAAGGTTGTAAAGAATACTAATAACACAGATCTGGTCTATTAACTACGATTGATTGCTCTTACTGTGACATGGTCCAGTAACTTTAGAGGTGAAATAGTAAGATGTTCAGCACTACTGCTTTTTTTTGGAAAACAACACTAACCACGGACTTTTTCAGACAAAGCTTGAGTGCATGTAATCTCAAATGTTTACTAGCCTATAGGATATTACAAAGCAATCAGTATGTTCTGATTTTCAAATGGCTTTGTTGGCATTTTTATGCATACCTGAACATTTTGGCTAAACACAGGTAGCCAGTCATTTTCATTACACATCTTGACCCCTCATTTTAAAGGAATTGAAGGTTTGGTATTGTTGTCATACAGTGATGGAAAGTGTCACATTCGTCCGGCCACCCTGGAGTGGAAGAAGTCCCTTTGAACAGAGAAAGAATCAGAAACAAAAACTAGCAAAAGTTTTGTACCAGTAGCTTTCAACATGTAGTGTACTTATGAAAATATTAAACTCTATAAATCAATTTACAACAGGTCTCCTCAAATAATGCAAATGACACAAACCCAAAGACATCTTCTTTGAAACATGCTGAATATTCTCTCTGTGATCAACCCCAGCTACCAAATCATCTGGAGGCCTGAGCTACTGCCTGAAATTTAAAACTGCTAGAGAGAAATTTGGTAAAATAAAAATGCTTTAGTATGCTTTGGCAATGCTACAGCAATATCAGAAACACAGAATCACCACTGAACATAATCAATAACATTTGGCACAGATCAACATTATGTTAGTATATAGTATATAGTATTATGTTAGTATGTTAGTAATAAGAAAGGCATCTGCTTTTTAGCAAATCTGATCTGTTGATATTTTGAAGGATCTAGGCTTTCATCAGAGTAGAAAAATTTTCTGATTTATTTATGCCAAGTACCTTAAAAGACAGTTACTAAGGAAAGAAAACACATTCTACTACTGTTCTGGAGAGAATGATTTGATGTATCTTCTTCCTGCAAAAGGCAACCAAAAATTATTTTAAAATCAAGCAGATCAGTTAATTATTTTTTTTTAATCAAAGCATTATCACATGACTGCTGTCTGGGCACAGCAATGTGGTAGCATGAATGCACTGTATCTTTTAATTGACATACATTGCTTATATTTCAGATGGAGAAGCAAAACTCTGTAGGGTGTCTTTTAAAAATATTCAGACATGCCCAATGGTGTTTTTGTATTCCCAGGTCTGGTAAAAGCTCATCTGTGTGTTGGACACGTGTGGTTTCTTCTGCTAGTGAAGATTCTAGATGCCTAAACTGGCTAGAAGCACAGCTTACTTCAGAGGTCTCTCTCCACTTTGAATAATGAGAAGATTTGGAATATAGAGCACCCTGTTGAGCATTTTTACACCCCTTTACACTCACTACTCCTTCTGTTGCAATGGAGCCCTTAAAATCCTAGGAAAATGTTCATTTTCCTTTCATGACAGTCAGATACAAAGCACAGGAGGAATATGTGAAAGAAAACAACAAAGAATAAGACACTAGTAATTAGTTCAAGTATTTTTCAGTCCCATTAAACATTTGGAAGGTGACCCATGCTGAGAAATGGTCAGCACATCACTGCTGTAATTATGGCTCTGGTGGAAATCTTAGTGAAGCTAATGAGTGCTTTCATGTACAGACGGCCTGTTGGATTATAATCATTATTCACTGTACAACTTGGATGAGTGGCTGCAGCCAAGATGGTTGCCCTACCAGGCTACATGAGCACATTAAAAAGCACAGACATAAACTGCATTGTTTCATAGTGTATCTGTAAGCAAGGGAGAAGAGGAAGGAAGCACTTCATAAATATCTGGAACGGAGCTCAGAAACAGTGAAATCTTCTGAATTTCTTAAGGAAAGCCTGTGGCCAAGCAAGAAAGTGATTAAAGATCTTCCTGGGTGAAATCTAGTCATTTCAGCACCTAACTCCTCTTCATTCATGTGAGCAAATACTGAATTTTCTTGAGCAATGCTTAAAGGCATTGTGTCTGCCCAGACGCTACTGTTTCCCACAGTGTATCTCTTTCACTATAGTTTTACAGACTGTAAGTTACTGATTATATGTAGGTAGAAATAATGAATGATATAATTAGCCAGATAATTCTGCTTTTCTTCAGTAAAGGCTTAATAGTTTGTATAAGAAAGCACTAGGTTCCTTTCAACTGTTGTTGTTATTTGCATATGCTGAAACCACAAAGAACATTGATTATTTTAACTATGCTCAATTTGCCTTTGAAACAGACTTTCTAAAAGGCAAAAGAGCTTAAACAAATATGAAAGTAATCTAATACTGACATAAACATGAAAGATAATAAGATTACTATGAATTGATCTAAATATTACTTAAAATAATTAGAAATGATTTTCTCTTGGTATACTATTTAAGTTAAGCTGCTGATTAATGTTACTTAGAAAAAAAACATAAAGCATTACTTTCCAGAATTTTAGTTGTTTAAGACATTCAGCAAAACAACAGGCAAATATACCTTTCTTTTTACTGCTTTGTGTTTTGCATACAGTTTATAACCCACAAGTCTAGTTTGGCACCAGGCAATTTTGTAAGGGCATGACTATTGCAGTTTTAATACTGTGTAATTTTATTACTTTCTTGGCACTATTTCTACTAGTTAACTTCATGAAAAGCAGTAACATGAAGGAAAGAAGCCATGCTAATAACCCTTACACCCACCAAACAAAACTGGCATGCATAGAAAAAAATACCAGTTACATTTCAATGTCATTTGTCAAATTAGCCATGGGGCTCAAGCCCCAGATTAACCCAGTTTGGCATTGCCTTCACTGCCTCACTCCTGAATGATTATTTGGAGTCTGGGTCTTACAAGATACATAGTATTTGGTTTTCTTCCTAAGAATTACCTGAGCTATGTGAATATAACTAATCTTTGGAAAAGAAGACTAACATCTGATAGCACCAGGTTTTTGTCTCAAGATTTACAGACCTAGCTGGCTTAACTGGAGTGGCAACTGTTTTCCCTTGTAATTTATGTATTTTTCCTGATTAGAAGGATACAAAAGATATAATATGGATAAACTAATGTCCATTAATTTGGTTAGTATTTTGATCACTAAAATAAATTTTAAAATTAATTCTTGAGTAGCTCAGCAGAAATATAAGGACTTTGATCATGTTTCCCATTAAGCTCTTCAGTACAAATTGATTAAGTTTTCCTCTGCATATCAAATTGAAGAAATGAAGGCCCTTTTATAAAAAAATAAATATTACAGTTGGTACATATTAGTCAAGGTGTTAGATGTAGTTATAGTTTACAGTTGTATTTGGAAGTCAGGAAGAAAAGGCCTAGAGAGATCTCAACGATTGTTCATAGAACACAAAGTACAGAAGCTGTTTAGAAGAAAGTATTTGCTGACTTGAGTGTAAGAATAAAGGACCTTGACACCTGGCAGCTGCTTTTTATCCACAGTGAAGAAAGAATAACTGCTTCCCCAACTTGTGCTTTGACTCTTGATGTTGGGACCCCTCACAATGGCCATTTGACTTTTACAGAACAAGCAAAGGAAATATCTCTTAGGCCTTCTGAAATCATCCAAGATGATTCTCAAGACAGTATTATCTCAAAGGATGCCCCACAAAAATATCCCTTAAAGCAAGGTCAGACACAGAAAGTTTTCATAAAGAAAATGAAGAAGACAGGGAAAGAAGTGTACACTAGAAATGAAAAGCTAAAAATATGTTGCCATAGATTCATAGGGAATACAGAATCATCATCTAATTTAGGAGACTCAAGTATAACACTTGGATTGCCATTCTCCTATCTTCCTTTCTCCCACCATTACCTTCTTTAAGTTGTAGCTATGTGCATTTCTTACATGCCAGTTTCTACCAGAGAATCAAGACCAAATAATTTCATAGAAAGAGCTGTCACTTTCTTGCTAGAACTCAGCTGTAACTCTAGTCTCATGCTAAAAAAGCAAGGTGTGTTTCTGCCCATCTCACTTGCAAGGTCAAAATCTATCCAGTAGCCAGACTTTTTCACACTGTGGAGATGAGCACTATACTGCCCAGAGCATTCACCTTTTGATTGAATTAAGATCAAATCCCAATTGTCTCTGAACACAAATCTCCTACAAAGGTGACTTAATCCATGGGTTAGTGAAAAGGTACCTCTTAATCTCTCCTGCTAGAAGTGACCTACTTCCAGTACATAATTAACATTCATCTCAGCAGGAACTGCGACTGGATTCTCCCACATCTCAGGGGAGTACCCTGACCATTGGACTGTAAGATTTGTTTGTCATTTCCCCCCTCTTTTATCCAGCCCAGTGAATATTTCATTATTTTTATACACAGGCATACAAACACACAGAGAATTGTACATTCACACTTCCATAGAGTATTACCTACAGTTATAGTCATAGCAAAACACACATCCTTTCCACAACTGGAAAACTGCAAAAAATATTAGAGATGCCTGACATGAATGCTACCATGTTCATTTAAAAAACAGAAACAAAGCTTCTAAAATAGAGGAATGAAGAAATTTCATGTTAGGAAGCAAATTTTTTACTTATTAACATTACTACCTCACAAGTGGCTGAAACACATCTTTGGCCTTTTGCAATGACTCCCAGTATATCTATATTGAAGCTGTGCAAAAATCCTAAACCACAAGCAACTCCCTGGGTTTCAGTTTTTGTTATAAGGTCAATACTCAGTTCAGGTTCACTGAAAGGACATTACAAGGCTGGAAAGTAATGATGTAATGCCGACCTCTCATACAGACTAAAGTGTTGCACAGCATATTGACAGATAGTGTTTGCTACCTACTTAGGAGTTACTATCACTGTAGCACTCCAAAGATGCAGAGCTGTTTCATGTAGATGTCATTAAATGAATATGTGCTTTATGTTGACAAAATATAGGAAAGATATGGAGGCAAAAAAATTATTATTTTAATGTGCTTGAAAATAGGTCAGAGGAATGATGCTTAGGAGGCAAACACCAGAAAGAACAAGTTAGGCAAGGTGAGATTTATGGTACCCGGTGAGATCTTAATTCTGCTGTGTGCATCCAGCATGTGCTCTGAATAAAGAAGTCTGATGAAAAAATACCCTGCCACTACATAATTAAGGTCTGTAGCATAATACTGATTTACAGAGGGTCAAATAAAATTTGCTGAGACATTCTTCTTTCTGAAATGGAATGTGGAGCCATGTGAAAGTTTTAAGCTAAATTTCTCTGCATATGAATACTTAAGTTTTCAAGGAGGTAAAAATCAGCAGTTTGTATGGAACAATAACATCCATTTAGCATGGACAGAGTAAATTGCTATGTTTTGGATGTTAAAAAACCAACCTGACTACTTAAGCTAAGCATAGAATTACCTCAAACAAACACAGAAGGCGGATGCTATCTCAAGGTAATCTTGCTTTATCCCAGCTTTTAGAAAAATGGTGCAATCTAGTAGCTGCCAGAATACACCAGCTGATTCAGTGAAACCCAACCAGATTTTTCCAAAGAAATCTAAAATTAAAAAAACAAAACAATAATTTGCAACAGTTTGTAGCTCAAGTCTTTATGGATGGACTAACATGAAGAAAGCAAATGTACTTCAGCCTATAGGCTAGGCTGTTGTGTGATTCTGGTTGCCATACTTTACACAAACTACTCAGATACTTAAAACACTAACACCATAAATTTCACTTATTCTACCTCAAATTTAATTCTCTCCATGGACATGTCAGCCAGACAGGATCGACCCACCAAATAAAATGTTACCTGAGGCTGTGAGAAAAAGACATCATGGAGGGACATGGTGCAGCCCTGAAATAACTATATTATTAGTCCAGTTGGCATTGCCACTTCACAGGAAAGCTAATAACTGTTGCATCATTGTGATGGCAGATCCCTCAGTTCTATCATGTATCTTCACTTGGTGGCAACCGTTTAGGAATTGGATACATCAGAGCACAAAAGGGATGCTCCCTATCCACAGACATCAGCTCCCTCCTTTAGTCAGAGAAAAGACAAGCAGATTTGTCACTAAAGGAAGAATAGTTTGTCTTCAGTCATTTCAGAAGAGAGCTACCTTTGAAGCTTCTGTTTCTTTATGCCTCTGGCAGAAAATAGTGGATAAATTTAATCTAAGAAATGAATTCCTGCTTATATCTGTTATTTGATAAATCTTATTATTCTGACTATTCAACAGAAACCACTCCACAGTAGTTATTATTCTCGCACTGTTCTAATCCATACCATGTAGCTTTTGTACACAGATTAGTGTATTATTATATCTAAGCTAAATATTGTTTGTATAATCTAATTAGATATTTTGCAAATAAATACATTCTGACCGGACTTACAGTATCTGAACAGTAATGTAAAGAAAGGTTTGAATATTTAAAGAATTTCTGGTTGCTTACCAGAAATTTCTGTTGCATTAATTAAGTCTTCAGCTGGCTTTGCAAAAAAAAACAAAACAAAAACCTCTGCTTAGCCTCCTTCATGTGTGTCTATCATATTCCCTTTCCATAAAATATTTTGAGAAGATGCATGAGATAAAATGACATTACAAGGTGGGTGCTTACAATTCAAAAAATGTCCTGCTAATGCTGAAAATATTGACATTTCTTCCTGAGGTTCTGACAGAAAATACAATACACCAACTTACATCAACTGAATAATTAGAGATTATAGTAATTCCTGCAAGGCTTTCATATGTGGTGTATTCTGAGAAAATTTCAAAAGATGAGACTCCTGTAAGGGTGGGTGTTATGAAATACTGGATTCCTTTTCCCTTATAGCAATGTCATATGAAAAAGAAAAAAAATTAAAACTCCTCTGACAAAAAGTGCTGGCAATACCCAGGTACATGTTGGGAGAGACTGAATTGCAAGCTGAGAAAGGAGTTGTCAATGTGCTTCACATCATGTAGGGGAAGTAGTATATTAAGACAAATAACAGAGTATTCAGCATCTTTTAATTCAAATCGAGTAATGAAAGAAAATCATAACCACTTGCAGTGATATACAATATCACTTCTAGTTTTCTTAAAGAAAAATCATGTATTTGAAACATCAGTGACTTAATACAGTTTCTTGTCTCCTCCTTCCCTTTAATATTGTGTATATATTTTATGTGCATTTTATATACATTTGTCAGGAGAATATTAATGTTCTGCTTTATGATTATCACCACCTTTCTAATCATTGCTTTTTATTATTCTTGTTCAGTACAGCTTAGCTGCCGAGCATGAGCAATGAAATGGGGGGAAAAAGAAAAGCAAATACTGTATTATATCATCATCTGGGGAACGTGATTGTTTCTGCTGTGTTAATTTACACTAAAATCTATGAGCCAGTGAGTGTGATTGATTGCCAAGGGCAGAAATCCAGCCCCTGGCCTAGTTTATTTTGTGAACTGTAGCCTCAGATATCGCTGCAAGCCACAATGATATTGATTTGATATACACTAGATGGCTCTTTATGGTCTTTGGGAAATTTATTGTGCAGAGTCAGAACTCAGACAGATGGGGAGAAGCTGCTCTTTAAATTGAAGAGGGTTATCATGGTTTGACTCCTGGGTCACTCAGGTTACCAAGTGGCCTGAGCGTGGCTGGGTTGAGGCAGACTCAAGGGATTAGTGCTCATCAGTTTTGAATGTCAAATCTCCTCGGTGGACTTGAGTTATTGCTAATAGGAACTTGCTTGGGCCTATAACATTTGGATGCCCTATAAGTTAAACATCATAACCCTTTCTTCATGTCATGGTCCTTTAAATTATGACTGAGCATACCACCTTTGCTCTGGATGTTTAGCAGGAGATGCCTGCAGGTTTTAAAGAAACTTGCCTCTAAGGTGAACTGCCCCATTAGAGCTGCTTTCTATCAAAAAGCTGTATCCCCACACTCTCCACTTCAGTGTCACAGCTGTGTTCCATGCTTTCTGCTCACATGTCATCACCACATTGGCCTTGCAGAGGAGATAAGGGATAGTGAAAGGTAGAACACAGCTCTACTTTTACCTGAATTTTGTAATTTTTCTTCAAGGAAGGAAGGGGAGAAGGAGATCAGGGGAAGCTTCTGGTTGTGGAATGAAAATACCAATGTACTGTAAATATCATTAGCTTGTATCAGCATTTAAATCATTCTTTTTGCGATTAAGACAAGGATTTTCAGACTCATTCACTGAGACAGGGAATTAGCCCAAAGAAGTAAGTTCCACATGTATCAAAGAGTTTGGATAGAATTTCATGTTCCCATTACAGTGAGAAAGATAATTGTTCTCACTTTTAAGAGCAACTGCTGGATGCCTACAAACAAAAACAAAGAAGTTCTCAATTTTTCAATCAACTAGTATATGATTTACATAGGAATGGGGAAAAGTGGCTATAGTTTTTCTTCAGCAGCTGTTTCCTTCTTTGATCTGATGTTGGTGAAACTTTGAATTAATGCATTTAAAGAAAATACAGGTTAACACAAACTGAAAGTTAAATATTTCTTTCCATTTAAAAAAAAAAAAAGAGGGAGTGAGGATATAAGAAAGGAAGAAAGGAAAAAACCATTCACCTTTTGGAAAGACACATCTATTCCATTTTGCATACCTATCTGAAACAAAGAAATCTCAGGAGGTTAATGGTAAATGGCTGAGCCAAGCCTTTAGGACTGTTCTTGACAACGCACTGCAGCTCTAGCTGCTTATTATAGATATGATATTACCGCTTAAACATAATACTGCCTGACTTGTGATCACAGATTCCTGGGTTTTTATTCTTCATTTGAAGTGAAAACTAACTGAGAAAAGTTACACATTTATATAGCTCCTGGAGAGTAACACCCACCTCACCTATCACTCTATTGTAAATTAATATGTAGCAGATGGTGAGCTGAGATATTTTGACAACCTACTTCAGTACCATCACTTTAACCTCTATCTGAAAAAAAAAAATCCCATTAGCCTTTCTGCTGTTGGGCTCTTAACCCCCCAAAGTATCCTTAGTTATCATGTCATGGGATTTTCTGCTATGCCAAGGAAGAAAATAATTAAAGATACCCTCTTCCATTTAAATGCTTGTTCTAATTTTATTGGGCATATCTTTTCCTCTTAAGTTCTCCAATAATTTCAATTTAAATCATCATTTAGAATAAGATTTTTCTTCCAAGGGGGATTTTTTTTATCTTCAGGGACAACTTAGTGCACTGCAGAAGCAAACACAGAAGCCCTTCCATATATTATGATTAAATGTGATGTAAGGAGCTCCCCTTGCTAGAAACACAGAATCAAAGGAAGCAGAGCCTATAAGTAGAATTTAAATTCAATACACATTGCAATCTTATGGTTCAATTCATAGTGTCTCTAAAGGAAGTAATTAGATGCTTGCCAAGGGTTTCCATAAGAAACACCTTTCCCTAAGAAGGGCCTACTCAGTCTTCATTCAAAGTACTCCTCAGTCATTCTCTTTTTCTCTTCACTCTTACTAACAGAGAAATGAAAAAGGTTTTTTTAAGATTTGGGAGTCTATATTAAGAGCTTTTAAATTTCAATGTCCTTTAAATTAAATGGTCCAATTGAATGTTTTTTTCCAATAGGCTGATATTTCATATATAGCATATATATATGATATAGCATATATATATATGATATAGCATATTTCATGTGGTGCAGAATAAAAAGGCATAGACCATTGTCAGAGATTTACACAAACTTTTGTAGTGTGTATTTAGGACTTTTCCATATGGACTGAAAACAAGATATTGTTCAGTACAATAGCAACGTTCACATGCTTTTGTATGGGGTTTGGAAGTCAAAGAGAAAAAGGTCAGTGACTGCAAATAATATCTGTCCTGGAAGATGCACTCTTGCAAGATAACAGAATCCTATAATTGGTGGACTTGATAATACACGATCAACTTCCTAGGTCAGTAGTTCCACCAAAACCTTAAAAACATTGCATTGAACAGCAAAACAGATCAAAATGTTTCTTGCAGAAGGGTATGTTTTCCACTCAAATCTCCTCTTACATGAGAGTTTGAATGGAAATTTGCAGCTTCAATACTCAGCCCATCTCAACAACTCTTTTGTACTTCGGCAATTTTAATATGCACATATGCACACAAAAAGACAGGCCCATATAGATTTGTTTTTTCCTCTCACACATTATTTAGAAAAATTTGCTTTTTCCTAAATTTCACATATATACACTAAAATAAAACTGTGTTTTTCACATGTATAGAGAAGGAACACATGTTAAAAATATCATTGGTGCTTTCTGTTTAGGCATCTCTTTTCCATTCCATTTGTGAATGAATGTAAAAGGTCCCTGCTCTTATGTCTAACACCTGGAGATCAGGGATGCTCCAAGCCATTAACACAACAGAGTTACCTACAGAGGTGTAATCAGGAAAATGTTCCCCTTTTTCACTATTTTTTTTACTTCCTTGTGCAGTATGGAGCACCTTTATATCTGGAGAGATACTCAGTCAAGGTAAGAAAAGTTATAAACTGCGCTTGCAAGTCACCAAAAACAGCTCCAAGGTTAATAAAACTGCATGGAGAGATTTCAAGTGCCATTCCCAACCAAGCATTGTAAAGGCACAGACAAGAGCAGCTGGCTGGGGAAGTGAAGCAGTGCGGCGCGGTCATGATCCTTGGATTTGGGAAGGATGAATTTCACCTCAAAAGTCCCTCTGCACAGTCATTGCATAGACCCCCAGTCACTGTGTCGTCATGCAAGTGCAGGGTATTGAGTTCCACCCAAAGAGTTAGACTGCAAATAAGCATTTTATTAAATAATTAGAGCCCACAATTGTGGATTACCTTTCATTTGTATTAGAGGAAGGCACAGTATGGTTAAACCCCAGAATCTTGTTTGGCTTTTACATCATTTACTGTGTTCAGTTTTGGGCCCCCCAGTTTAGGAGGGACAAGGATCTACTGGAGAGGGTCCAGCGGAGGGCTACGAGGATGATTAGGGGACAGGAGGGCATGGCTTATGAAGAGAGGCTGAGGGACTTGGGGCTTTTTAGTCTGGAGAAGAGAAGACTTAGGGGAGATTTGATAAATGTTTATAAGTACCTGAAGGCTGGCCAGGAGGGAGGGGACAGGCTCTTTTCACTTGCTCCCTGTGATAGGACAAGGAGCAATGGGTGTAAGTTGCAGCAGAGGAGGTTCCGCCTCAACACAAGGGGGAACTTCTTTGCTGTGAGGGTCACGGAGCACTGGAACAGGCTCCCCAGGGAGGTCGTGGAGTCTCCTTCTCTGGGGACTTTCAAGGCCCGCCTGGATGCGTTCCTCTGTGATCTGTGTTAGATAGTTTTGTCCTGCTCCGGCAGGGGGGTTGGACTCGATGATCTCTTGGGTCCCTTCCAACCCCTAACATCCTATGATCCTATGATCAAATCTGATTGCTAACTGATATTTCAGGATTGTTTATCTTCTTTACTTAATATTTGTTTCTACTTAAATTGATTCCAGATATCAGAAATATAATTAATTTTCCCTCACCCCATATTGAGATAGCATGCTGAAATAGTAGATTGAACATGTTTTTAATTTTGTTTCTAATAAGAAACTTTATTTTTTGAAATTTTTCACGTGTAATACTTATAAATCTGAGAAGTAATAAAAACATTTTTTAATTGTTTCCTTCATTTTATGTACTATGGAGAACATCAGTAATGTCCCTTAACATGCCAGAGAACATAATAAAGCTCCCACCATATTTAGTGTCAGCATGAGGTTTAAATATGCTTTTGAAATTCTTTTAGTCTCTTGTTTTTAATAAGGGAAATAGGTAATGATATTTAATAATTATTTGTGGTTGATTAGAACATAATTTCTTATTTGAAAAGCTTAATTTGGATTTTGATTCAAATTTTTAGATTAATTCCTGCTAAAACAATTTGAACTGCTGTCTTTTACAGAACTTAGTCACTCTTGGAGAGGGAGTGGAAAGATCCTACCATTTCTGGGAAAAAATACTCACAGCCAAACCTCTCCATGATTTCCTGACTGGAGGGGAAGGTAATGAAGTTGTTTCCTGATGTCAAATACCAAAGGCTTGTGAATTGTGAGTTGAGCAAAGCACTTTAAATTAAAGACAAAATCTTGTCTTTAATTTAATGAGGCTTGTGCTTAGGACACAGGCATTTTTAAAGCACTTGGGGAAAGACCCAGACCCATGAAACCGGTCAAACAAGCCAACTAAGCCACCAGTCATAGTGTTAAGCTTTTAAAATGAAAACTGAAATGCAGCATTTGAGAATCATAGAATGGTCTATGTTATAAGGAAACTTAAAGATCACCTAGTTCCACTCTGCCTGCCACGGGCAAAGACTCTTCCTACTAGAACAGTTGCTCAAAGCCCCATCCAACTTGGCCTATAACACAGCCATTGATGGAGCATCCACAACCTCCCTGGGAAACTTCAGTGTAAAGCATTTCCTCCTAATATCTAATCTGTATATCCTATCTCTCAGTTTAAAGCCGTCACTCTGCCTCCTATTCACTACTAGTCCCTGTAAAAACTCCATTCACAGCTTTCTTGTAAGCCTCCTTGAGATACTGGAAGGCCATAATACGGTGTTCCATGTAGCCTTCTTTTTTTGGAAGCCATAATGTTTTCATTTGTACTTATCCATTTTCAATTTAAAATGCATGAATTACTAGAATAATGCCACCTGAAGCACTACTGACACCTCTTCCAATCCTTATCTAGGCCAGAAAATACAGCATTTGTGATTAACTGTAGTGGTTAATTTATGCAATTGTAGTTACCTGGCCAGAACAAAATTCTTGTTATACAGGTGAACCAGATTTGAATGACAACCTCACCGCTAATAAAAGCACAAAGGAAGGTACTAGTCCAGTAAACATAGAATTCAGAAATAATACTACAAAATGAGATTATTTTGTCAAGTTTTTTGTGCAGCATAAGCTAACACTGAATTGCCTCTGATTGGTTCTTCCCTTTTTTGGGGTGTGGAAGGTGTGTGTATATATATTAGAGAATGAATATTTAGCAAGTTGTTCATATATATGTATATATGTATATATGTATATATGTATATTTTCATTACTGAAAATGTGTTGTGTTTTTCACCCTGAATTTCCTAAAGTTTAACTTGAGACATTTGATCTTTATTGTGTTTCTGTCTGTTAGATCAAAGAGCACTCTCTTATCAAATTTCTGTTTGTCTTGGTGCAGGATTATAGTGGGAACTATTGTTTAGCTGATGATCTCCCATTGACCTTGCCTTCACCCCAGGAGTCCTTTTCATCAACACTACTTTTATACAGTTCAGTAGCCCATCCCATAAGTACGTCCTTTGCGAGTACGTGTAGGTTTTACAACTGGCTACGCTAAAATGACCCCATATTGCCAAGTGATCAGATAGTTCTGCAGCAGTGACTTATTTTCTTTATGATCTCCAGTACTCACTTGCTTTAGTACCATCTACAAACTTTATTGGCTACTATTTAAAGTTGTCTTCTCGATCACTAGTAAAAATATAAAGAGGATAACTTTTTTCAGACTCCATTTAGAAGCTCAGATATTTGATGATAATTTCTGCTTAGAAGTACTTTTTGAGTCTTATGGGTTAGCCAGTTTTTAATCCATTTAATATATTATGTGTTGATTTTGTATTGTTCTCATTTCTTAATCAAAGTGTGTGGTAATAAGTGGAATGCCTCATAGAAATCTCAGTACTTATACCAACTTGATTATATTTAGGAGTAAAATTTATAATCTTATTAAAATGATATTAAGTTAGCTTGATAAGATCTATTTCTGGTACACTCATATTGACTGAAAGTAGATTTTTTACTCTCTTTTGATTCTTTATACATTGTGTCATATCAGCCATCCCATCTTTTTTCCAGCATTATTATCATGAGAGCAGGCCAGCAGTTACTGACATCATCCCATTTCCCCTTTTTAAATATCAGTATATCACTGGCTTTCTTCTAGCATTTTAGGAACTATGGAAAAGCAACAATAATACAAGAAAATGCTTTTAAATTGTCAAAAGCAAATAATTTAGAGCTACGGATCTCAAAATGGCCAGCTTTAGAGGCTTTTTGTATTCTCTTGCATTACTATGGGCATGGAAAATATGTCATGATGATGACCATCAATGATTAATACTTCATCCTGTTTCTCCCCACAATACAGAGCACTGCTACATTAATATTTACACACCTCCCATTCGCATCTGATAATGGCTCTGTTCCTTTACTAGGATTCCCTTTATTCTTAAGCTACTTTCAGACAAGCTCTTCTGTCTTGTTTTTATTTCTTTTGGTCATTGATTTTCTTCTTCTTCGTTTATTCTCTATTTCTCTCTTAGTTTTGTACAGTTCCTAGTTTATATTCATTGCTCTCTACTACTCCTCCCCTTTACTTTCATCCTGTCTCTGTATTATATTTTTATTCCTTTTCTTTACAGCTGCCTTAACTTCTGCACTAAACCAGGCTGTTTTTCAAATCCACATAACCTTTTCTGTCAGATATAGAATTGTGGCTTTTTGGACATCTAGTAAAACACACTTAAACATTTCCAAACTGCCATTTATATTTTCCTTTATGATTTTTTTCTCTGGTCTGGTATGTCTTGCAATTATTTTCAGCTTTGTGAAATGTGTATGTGTATGCATACTTCATTTTGGATGTCCTCTTAATGTAGGCAGCCTGTCTCTGAGAGCATTGGTTCCCCTTCTACTAAGATGGAAACCATCCAAACTCTACAGCACAATTTCTCATCAGAGACGGTGAAGCAATTTTCTAAAAAGAAAAACCCTACCATGTAGTAACTGATAAGCTATTAAAGCTATCACTGGAAATTTGTTGTCAGAATCTTCTGCTTTGCATTTCCTTTCTGTTTCGGTATACAATATATTCTTTGATGAAAATGTTTGCCTCTTTCAGCACTTGTTTTAGTACCATTAGATACTGGAAAATGTTTTATCTGGTACAGTGACCATTTAACTTCCAGGATTCACTAATCTCAGAGTCTCCTTGGTCTTCCAAGACAGAATCAAATCTATTTTGATGCAGCATGTCCCACATTCTATGCAGTTTTTTAAGGGAAGAATCCATAACAAGGATCATTTTGTCAATTGCATTTGAATACATGTCTATTATTTGTCAGTCTGGGTTCTCAGAGACTTTTCTGCCATTTCCATACTGAGAAGATGAGTATATAACTTTAGATACTGAGTTTTCTCCGGGAATCTTGTAATGAGACTTGGATCTGGGTTAGGATTCCCAAATATTGCAAGGAAAATCCACAATAAGGCATCTGGATGTGCTGCAGGTGTTAGAAGCTCTCACTTTAGTGAACCCAAGCCCAGCCAATGGAGCCAGAGCCCAAGGAAGAAATTCAACTCACCCTAAAGAATTCCTCTTCCTCATATTTAATAGTTAGTAGGGTATATTAAAAAATAAATCGGGTGATATCTGGACATAACAAAGCGTTCCCGAAACTCAGTGAAAAAAGACAGGGAAGACAGGGAAGGTCTAGAATTATATTATCTTATCAGAGGAGCAAGAAGCTCCCATCTCACTCAAAAACTTGCTCAATCTATTGCTTAATTTAACAGAAGTTTCAGTGTAGCATCATCAAAAAATACTCTCAGTTTTTAGTCTCTGAGGTACATCCATAAAAGTGAGTATAACCGCAAGGTGAGAAATGACATTTCAGACCAATTTAATAATGCATTGTCCTTGACCTACATTGCTTATCAGTCACTTGGTAGCAAGACAAAATACTAATGTATTAGGAGAACTTGATTTTAATTTTCAATAGAAAACAAAATGAGCAAGTCTAAGACAATGTTACAGAAGTCAGCAGCCAGGTTAGTAACTGGATGTCAGCACCACTCCAGATCTAAGAACCTATTCATATATTCACTTAGTTGAGAAGTGAGGAACAACAACAGAAGTATGGAACAGCTCCCATTTGGAGAATCGTTCAAGGCGTCTAATGATTCAATTGATTTCCACTCTCCTAATAAATCATAATTAATTTTTCTCTGTTCCCAAATGAAACAGTTAAGGCTTGTACAGCATCTATTATATTGCATTTAATTTAGACAAATTCCAATAAAAAAAAATTTGTGAGGCCAAGTGTGAAGTTTATAATCACACCATACAGTAAAGAGTCATTTTGATACTCTCCTACCTCCTTTATTTTTTATGTATGAGGAATATATCCATAGCAGACTTATCTTCCTGAGCTTAATACCAGCCTGGAGACTGCACTCCCTGCTGAAAGCAAAGAGATTTATTTCTCTGATTTCTAACTTAATGTTTACTTCTTCTCTCTACCTTTTAGATCTTCTTTAACTTGATTTTAGATGCCCAAGCTTCTGCAGCATTAGTCAGACTTCTTTACCTACTGCAGTTCCTTTTTATCTTTCATCACAAAAATTAGAGAGTCACAATATAAAGTGCTTCAAATACAGAAAAAAGCCAATCTTGCCCCTTATCAAAGCAGGAATACTTACCAGGCCTGATCAAGTTACTTCATTCATAGACACTAAGAGACTTCTTTTTTTCATGTTTCCACATGAATCAGCAATAGAAAAAAAATATCGTTAATTACTTTCTCACTAAACAAAGTTTAGGAGTCTGGAAAACATAGTTATTTAAAAAAAAAAACAATGGAGGTTGAAACACAATTCCATCAGTCTGTGTTAAATCTCACGTCTCAGCTGTAGGCACTGCTTTCTAATTAGAAAACAAAACATAGTTTCTAATATGGCTTTGCCATGGTTTCAGACTTTGGGCAGGAGATACAGGTGGCATTTCTTTGGTGCACCCTCAATGATACTTGGTGGTCAGGACATTCTAAGTGTTATATGATCAAAGTCATTATATTCAGCCATGTAATTAATATTCTTTTTCACTTTTAATAAATTTAGTTACTCAGTTTTGGTTTTGCACAGCATCATTAAAACCTAAGTCTCATTTCAAAAACTAACATAAAAAAAATCTATGCCTTATTGACAGCCAGCATAACTTAGCTTGCTCTTTGCCAGACGTAAAGTTGTTTGTGCTGTCAGGTGCCAAGCTGGTGTCAGAAGCAGCTAAATTCTGAAATTGTATGAACAGTCAAAAAATTTAAAAGGACTTTTTCCTAGACCCATTCAATAAAGATCCTTTTTTCTTTTTGTTGCCTAATGTACATTAGTTATTTCAAAAGTGTAAAGTACATGTATGTACAAGGAAAAAACCACCCAAGAAACCAAAAACACCCCCAAAATTTTGGTGATGAACAGTGTCTGCATTACTTTCCAGGAACATAGAGTATCTGCAGAAGCGGGCTGTGGGACATAGCATGGGTGACTCTGAGGGAACATGGCATTCAGTGAAAGGATTGTCCTGCAAACCTCCTTTGCCTCTGTTTGCTGCTGCAAACTCTCCTGGTCTGTCAGTTGCAAGAGGATTACATGGATACTCCTGTTTTGAATCATGTTACTGAAAGATGTTTGACCTCCTTCTGTGTAAGAGTTGATGGATCATTTTTAATAAATCTGTTTCCAACTGGGCTGCACAATAAGGGCACAAGGGAAAGAAAGCAGGGGGTAAGCAAAGAGGGTACTACAGCATATGGAAAGTTTGTATAAAACTTATGATGTTAACATGACTTCTTTCACCTAAGGAGAACCTATAAACTCACCTATTTTCTCAGCCTACAAATTCCTTAGCATTTCCCTGGGGACAGCTGAATGGTTCAATTCAAAGGATTTTTTTAATTCTTGTAACCCTAATCTTCATCATTATTTCTAATTCCTCAGTACGAACCCAGAAATATTGATGATCTAATACGTTTTACAGAGCTGCACACAACCTTCTTTATGGCACTTACATCATTATGTAATATGTTATAAAGCAACTTGCAAGTTGTAAAACTCATTAAAAAGATATAATTTTTTCTCTTAGCTTGAGTTCATGATGGCCAAAATTGAGGTGGAAAGCTATTAAAGTTCCAGAAATCCTAGCAGTACATATTCCTTTCAAATGTTCTTTTCTGCCTTCTTACTTGGTGTTTTCTGCCACATTTTCAGTATTTCTGATGTGGGTCTATTGAGAGGTAATTTCTCAGCACGGCAGCCGAAGTAAGACTCCTGTGGGATTAGTAACCCAACCTTATAAATTGTTACCTGGTTTCTGTCATTTACCCTGATTTGGTCAGGACAGTTAGTAACTGAATGAAAATGGCATAAGCCAAAGTGAAAGAAGAATGATACTGGAATATAATATAAAAATACAAACTAAACTTTCTTCACAGATGACTGGATATATCTTTATAACTGGTAAGGTACTAGCCACTTTGTCTAGAAAAGACACAATAAAGAACAGGGTGTAGAGCACTTTAAAAACTCATTTAGTGTTTGTAGCCCCCTATTGTTTTCAGCACTTCTGAGGTTCCGAGTTTCTTGTTTGCTACTCTCCTGCATACTGTGTATGTACATCTTTGCTGATTTGTGGGATTTTTTGGCTGCAAAAGTAGTCAATTACCAGGGCACATGCTCACTGCTCTAGTGGCTGGGAAAATTAGGGACTGTCATTACATTGAATTATCAGCAGGAATACAGTTCAGTTCTGTTCACACTGAAATTGGTTGGTTTCAGAAGAGCTATGTTTCAGATTTAAGACTGTAATTTGTTCTGATGAAAATGGCCACCCTGCCAACAGCATCCTACTTCAGTTGTAATTTAAGAACTAACATAGCCTGTCAAAGCTAGCAGTAAGGAGGCAAACCCTGCTTTTGTAGAGGTAGAGCAGAAGTCACTTAACCAAGAGTAGCAGCCCCCTGTTCTCTCTGGTAGTCAACCAAAAATGTGACAAACTTACATACATAGGCAACAACAGAAAATTATTCCTCTGTCTTCCATTTACTTTTTAGATAACCAAAAGTTAAAATAGAAGCTACTAATTTAGAAACTTAGAATCATAATATGGGATAATATGGAAGGGACTTCAGAAATAACCAGTTTCATCTCTCCTGACATGGACACGGGCACTTCTCAACAGACCAGGTTGCCAAGAGCCCCATCCAACCTACCTTTGAAAAATTCCAGGAAAGGGACATCCACTGCTTTCCTGGACAACCTGGTCCAGTGCCTCAGCACCCTGATAACAAAGAATTTCTTCCTAAGATCTAATCTAAACCTTCCTTCTTTTAGTTTAAAGCCATTCCCTTTTGTCCTATCATTAGTGTTCCTTGTCCATCTCCATCTTTCCCACAGGTCTCCTTCAGAATCTGGAAGGCTGCTGTATTTTCTGCCCTGCAGCCTTCTCTTTTTCCAGGCTGAACCACCCCAGATACCTCAGCCTGTATTCATAGAAGTTATCGTATTTTAAACAGACTACTAAAGAGACCTTGTCTTCATCTGGGTCATAAAGACCTTGTAATTATGTGGCCATTCCTCCAAGTCACTTTAAAACTTGGATAGACATTGAAACTGAAGGAAGTCTTAATTTGCCCGAGTCTTTGCTGATAAAATTAATTTCTTATTTTCAGTCATGGAAAAACACAAACTCTACATAACTATACAAAAGAAAAAGCCCAAGTATAAAGCAAGCCTTTACACAGAATTCCCCTTGCTTAACAGGGAAGTAAATGTTTAAACATATTACAGCATGCTCAGAACAAGAGTGTTGCTTCTGCTTTCTGAGACACATTGCTGATGATTAAAGGCAATGCAGCTGCTTAGAGAGCTAAATAGATCCAATAAACTACAGGCCATACCCTCTCAGTGCTAATTAAGGTGTTAATTAAGAAACGTTATGTTGAGGAGGCCTGGTTGAGGGAGAGAATCCTTCATATAGTTTTGTGTAACAGTAAGCCATGAATAAGAGATGGTCATGTTCCCACACCTGGATTGTTTTTAATGAGAAGATTAATGGTATTTTTCTTTTAAACTAAAGTTCTGTTACAGTAATTTCCCCCCAGAAAAAACTCCACATTTCATTATGTGAATTCCAATCTTTGTGACTGTAAGGAGGATACGGAGCAATTTTCTGGTTTCTGCTCATTGTTTGGTTTATATCCGTCAACAGCACTCAAACTCAATTTTGGGAATGTGATGGATTTCACCAACACCTGTCTCACCAGGAGATGTGTTCTGGTGGTTCTTAGTCTCTCAATTATCACAAGCAAAAAGCTACTCTATACCAGGGAGATAACGCATCTTTTTCATGTTCTGTAAAAACTGACTCTGTACAGGAAGAAACCCATGGATTTGAGAAGACAGGAGTAATAAGCTGTTCTGAGCTTACAAAAGAGATAGAAATGATGTTAGTTTGCCATACAAATTTATGCTCAGAATGATACCCCCATATATAAAATTATATACAAATAATGAAGATTCTACTGCACAGGTGAGCCATGGGAGGTTACTAGAGCAAACAGCATACTAAACCTTTCTAATCTAATTTACTTAAATAACAGCTGCTGGCCCTCATGCTGAATTTTCCATTTGTAGGCTTTCTCTCTGCCTCTTTCACTTCAACACTATGTCTACACATACCCTTGATTTTTGTATGTGCTTGCCTCTAGGAACTTGACTGCAGCTGAGTTAAGTGGGATTTATATTGCACAACTGAGACTGCAAAGTGGTTCAAAAATGTAGATGTAATGGTTATAGGATGCCTGCAAAGAGGCTGCTAAGTTGGAGTTAAAACCATGAGATCTTTCTGCTTCCTAGGTAGAATTAGTACCAGTTACACATCTCATCACTGCCCAGTAGACAGATTCAGTTATGTGTGCACTCACATCTGTGTGAAGCAACACTTCAGGGCTGTCACTTCACAGAAAACTTAGACAAACTGAATCTCTGTGTTTCTTAGCAAACATCTGTGGACAACACACGTACACCTTTATCTGAGATTTACCTGAAAGAGGACAGTTGCTTTGACCAGATTTTCAGCCCTTTGTGTGACCACTGCTCCTCAAGATGCCTGTTTAAGGATGAATTCTTTTCTACAGGGTATTTCTTCGGCAGAGACCCTACATTAGGCTCATATGTCTTTTGTGTTGTTTTTCTTTAACATCAGTTTATCATCTAGTGTTTTTATTTATTAATCAATTAATCTATAAATACCTTGTTCCAATTTGCATCTAGCTCCCACCAGCCCAGCCCTGCTCCAGGCCACTTGGGGAGTGGGAGTTTCTCCTGTGTTTTCCCCTCAAAAACATACTTCCATTGCAGTTAGTGTGACCGAATACACTCATAATACTTGTAAGAGGATGACAGTGATAATTTTAGGAACCGAAGGGTAGTTGGGGTGTCTTTTTTCCTGTGCTGTTGGGATGCTGTTCCCCGCCACTCCCGGCGAACCGCGGCCGCTCGGGCTGCAGGGGGTGCACGAGCTCCACTGAGGGCCGCGGCTCAGCTGGTCGAGCGGCCGGGCCCCACCTGGAGCCGGCCGTTAGCAGTGGCCCGGCCCGGCGCGAAGGGATCGGGTCGGGCTGGGGTGTGACCAAAGCTGTGCGTCTTGGGAAGCTGCGCATCTTGGAGACCGAAGCTGTGGGATCTTGGAGAAGGAACGGGTGGAGTTCGTTGTTTTGGTGCGTCCTGCGAGTCCCTGGCAGAGCCTGGCGGGACAGGCCGTTCCGTACCGCTGCGGGAAAGGAGTTTCTGCCCTGGGCAGCTACAATAAAGTCGCGTGTTCCCCGAGAAAATGTGATCGATGCAGAAATGCCCTGTATTAACCTGCTATACATAATAATATATAAATATATGTTAAGAATAATAAGGCTCTGCTGTTGAGGAGTTTCTGTGTAATTATAATTCCAGAGAGTATTTCCCTCTTATCTGGAGGCTCTTATGTGCCATTCTGTCTCTTTCTTTCCCCGTGTCAGTGGTGTGTGCTGTAGTGACTGTTCACTCAATGTGAACCCGCAGTACGCTTCACTTTCGCGGTGGTGTTTCCGGCCGCCGCGAAGGAGGCTGCTGTGCCTCCATGAATGTCACTCAAATTAGTCCTATTGTTTTGTGATCTATAAGCCTCCTATACCGTCTGGATTAGGCAGTTCAATAGCGGTGACAAACACGCATTGTTTGTTGTTAGAGAGGGGAGTCTCACATGGGAGAACACATGTACATCCAGACGGGACATAGGCATTTCCCACAGGAGCGAGAGGGAGAGTTTGAGCAAACTGGTATTTGTTGCTTGTCCCTGCATGCGCGTTTAGTGTGTCGGGTATCTGCAGCTTGACAACAGGAAATAAGATATTGAAGAAATGTTCAGGCACGTAAAGATGTGGCTCTCAAAGGATTAACAGAGCTCCTTTGCAGTTAAAGTATGAACTGATTATTTATAGCTCTGAATTTTGTAACACTGAAATTATGGTTAAGCCTGAAAATAATAGGTAGAAAAGGAAGGATCCAAATCTGTGCAGCTTGAGCTGGCATCGTTTAGAGGGAACTAAAGCCAACGGAAGCCGTGTGAGGCACTTGAGAAAATCGTTTTGTTCCCACAGAAGTGCAAAAGAATCAGTGGAGAAAATTAACAGTGGAGAAAATTAATGTAGTACTTGTATTTGATGATATAAAATATTTAGGAAGAGTGTTAAAAAACATTACATGAGGAAGATGTCACCAATTAAACATATTTAACAAAACTGATATTCTTAGGGAATATTAATTTTCTTAAATCTTTTCAGTCTAAAAAAGATTGTTTGCACTGTGCTGACTTTAATATTTGCTATGCTATAAAGTGTAATTTCTTCTCAGGAGTAAGTGAATGTATGTCAAGTGGTTCTATGACTCTAGAAAAAAAACCCAAAACACACTGGCCAATTTCTCCTCACTGCTATTACTAAGTTTATTCCAGGAAAAAATTGCAAGTTCAAATAACCTGCTTGACATTAGTTTTCTATACATAGAAAACACTGGAAGAGCTGTCTCTGCAAATCTGTACCACCTTGATTTTTTCAGGATGCCTTTTGAAAGATGAATTCCAAAGAATAAAACAGGTTTTGCTATCAAAACAAGAAGAATTTTAATGTAATGTTATAAGAGACCGCAGAAACTTTTGCATTAATTATTGTGTTTCCTTACCCATGAAAATGGAATTGCATAAAACTGATCTGACCAAAACTAAGTCAAAATACATTCACTTTTTATTTCAATGCAATTTTTCTGTTTCTCTTTTTTAGATACTTCCTGTGTTCTTTTCTTACAAATACTTGCCAGACAACCCATGTGTTTTAATCTGGCATTTTTTTTATATGCTAGAAAGCAGATTTTAAATGTTTTCTATGGTTGTTAGTATAAAAAAACAATTATCAAATTAATCAATTAAAGGTTTTGCTACATATTGCATTTCTTTGTGTTTTCTAAGCAAAGCTAGCACTACTGGAATGTCAAATATGATGAGGTTTTTCCTTTCTTGATTGTGAATTCATTACAGAAAATTAATCTTCCCTTCCTAGGTAAATAAGAAATAGGATCCAGTTCTAGATATGAGCATAAGGCAAAACATGAAAAAAAGGAATGGTGTTTTTGGGCTGGTCTGTTTTTATCAATAGGACTACTACAATGAATTAGGGCTTTTACACATATGTGTGACCTATGATGATTATGTGGGATGTTAGCATATAGCTATATATCTATATATTAGCATATATAGATATAGACTTTATTTTATCAAGATTCTGTTTCCTTATTGTTTCTGTGTGGGAGAGATGATGCTTTTAAATGCTTGTTTTTTTCCCCCCACCCCAAAATTTTATCTGTTATTTTTCTCCTGGAAGTTACAGTTGTTCCCCATGTGCATAATTCACTGGTAATTTTTCAACAGAAGCTGCCATAAAACATGTTCTAATCTTATTTATTAAAAGCAGTTGCCTATTACGATATTAACATTTTTTGACAAGGAGATGCAGGCTTTTCTCTAGGAACTACTCATGTTAACAATGGCACTGGTTTCAGAGAATAAAATCATTAAGAATGAATCATGAAGCTATTCATGATTTGCTAGATGAAAACATATCAAAATAGATTTTTTTTGAAACTCACAGCTTTTATTCTGTTTTAAGTTCCTTTTGCTCTGTGTTGAGCTTGTGAGCAGAAAGCATTAGGTAGACTTTTCATCTTGATTAAAGATTGACATGCATAACTCCCCATGCACCGAAATGAAAATATACCCCTAAGAGCAGTGGCACTCGACCTTTAACAACTAAAGAGCCGTTTAAAGTCACAAAGAGGCACACAAGTCAAAAATGCAAAAGTGCATGTGACAATTTTATTAAAAATTGTGAGTGAATGCATTAATCAAAACCAGTTAAGAACATTCAAAGGCACTCAGCAATCTGTGTTTTACAGTGAAGTAACTGGATAGATTGTATGCTTTTATATGAAGATAAAAAAAAAGGGGAACTTAACATACGTAGAAGGAAGGAAATGGTGAAAGGTATGATCCAACAAGTTTGCAGAGTAGCTGAAAAGAAACACAACTGAGACTGCATGTCATATGGTTTCTCACTTAGACCCATGATAAAAGCTCTGTACTGGCCTCTGAAGAATGAATTCCGTAGATTGAATACCACTGCCATTAAATATGTAGGTGCTGAGATTGTTTTAATTTTCCTTTACTGTTGCTTTTGAAGTTATTAATTGTGTGAATATCAAGTAATTTTAATGCTGTGATGATAGATTCTTCCTTTAACACAGTTATTTTGCAACTAGGACAACTTTCTGTTGGGCTGTAGGGAAAGGCAAAATCCCCTTCACAGTTATTCAGTTATTTTACCTGAAAAACATGTTTGCATATTCTGCATTTGTTTTGTACAATAAATTCCCATTTGATTTCCAGAGTTGATGTGTGAAAAGGCTGAGTCAAGAATAGAAATAGCAATCCACACTGGAAAGGGAATTCTTCCTATGTGTACTGTTGCTGCTGCAGGCTGCTTCACCAGGATGTCTGTTCTGAAGCACAGAGCCAAATTCAGCCTTTTTCTACCTCCTTTAAGACCTTTTTGAACTCAGTGAGGCTGTGAAGGGTAAGGAATTTGGTTTTTGCTTATTATGAAGCTGTTTAATGCAAGATGTATGGCAAAGAAGTACCAGCTATGAAATGTAAATGCTGACAAATGCCATGACTCTGTTTAAACTCCTTGTTACTTTTCAATGCTATGGACAAAAATTGAAGCTGACATTTCTCTTTGATCTGGTTTACCCATCTTACTCTGCTGCTATCAGCAGCATGTGACAGCAGCAGACATTAGCTAGGAAAGAGGGAACAGGGAAGAAAGAAGAGTAATCCTTCGTATGGCCTTCATGGGAGAATAATGAATAATGAATTAAAGGCAGGCACTACACTTTTGTGTGGACATTGAAAACAATGCCCTTGTCTCGTCAGCTGTATACACATGGTGGGATATTGGGGAATACAGTCAAATGGACTAATTTATTTGCAAAATTAATAAAGACAAAAAGAAGATAAATTGTGTACACCTGAACCTGTGCTGAAAATGTGATGTTTGGTTTCATTCTGCTTAGATTACATAATACAAATTAGGGCATACATCTTACCCATGCATATCCAGTCATGCTAGAAGCTGTTCTTGCCTTTCATGCTTATTTCTCTCTGCCAAGTACCCACTACTGTTCTTGGTTGGAGACAAAAGTTCTTTACCAACTAGGTGACCAATACAGTTGTTCCAATGTTCCTATTGCAAATTCAGCAGTTTCAGTATGAGTTGCTTGAAAGTGTTACAATTTTTAAGACTCAAATCCATCATGCTTTTTTGTGAGAGTCTACATGTTTGTTTGCATAAGTATCCTACTGCTTTTCCTCTGTTAATCTCACTGCTTTGTGATGATTTCCAGTGAAGAACATTGCTTTCTAATACTGTAATTAATTTACCTACTGCCTCTGAATTTTTCTCTCTTAATTCCCTGTTCTCATTTTCCTTACATATTAAAAACATCCCAAACTGTCCGAATTAAAACAATATTTAGCATTTAAAGTTATAATTTCATTACTAGGCCATAATTTCTAGCATGCTAGACAGTCTGATTTACTAAAGTCAAGTCTTATACTTGCATGGTTGGTTGGTGAATCAAGGAGGAAAAGGAGATGGCAAACTTCTTCCTTTGAATTCTGTAGTCTACAGTGATATTTGTAATAAAGATTGTGGAGAAGATTGTAGTGCTTCATGTCTCCTCACTCCTTTGCTGGTAAAATAGCCTTGAGGAATCCCAGGTCCATGAAGTCCATGAAAGAGAAAGAAAATATTACCCTTGGTGGATGATTGACTTAAGTTATAATTAAATAGTCTGGACATAAACCAGTCTTTGGACACAACAGTATCCACATAAAATGCTGAGACCTGTCTGATATCATCATGAGGCTACCCTTTCTTATCTTTGAAAGGTTGTAGTGATTGAGGGAGTTTCCTGATGACTGGAGAAAGCAAATGCCATCCCTACCTTCAAGAATTGCAAAAAAAGAGGATCCAGAGAACTACAGATCAGTCAGCCTCACTGGTTGTGTACAACATTATACAGAATTATTTTTGGACGTATGAATGACAAGAAGTGATTGAGAGGAGTCAGGCTGTCTTTAGAGAGAGGAAATAATGCTTGACCTGCCTATCAGATGACTTACTGGGTGAGCAGAGAGGAGTGGTTGTTATCTTGACTTCAGTAAGGTTTTCAGTCCTGTCACCTGTAACTTCCTCATTGACAAAGTGGTGAACCACAGTTAAGTAAAAGGACAGTGAGGTAGATGGAGACAGTCTAGTCTGTTGTAATTAAAGGTTGGTGTCACAGGCATGAATTCAAGATGGAATCTTGTCACTAGTTTATACTCCAGGAGTTGATACTGTGGCCAGTACTATTTAGAGTATCTACATGGTAGAGGTGACCAGGAGCCACCTTAGCAATAACCAGGTTTCTAGTTTGTGCTTCTGCACTATACTAATACATATATTTTGTTATGGGAGAGCCTCTCCCTGATTTCTGTTAATTAAATACAGGTTACAGACATTTCAAAATTCCTAAAATGTCAAAGAAGATCACTGTAGACCGGATTGTATCTGGAAAAGATTCCAGGTCTAGTAATATTTAAGACTTTTTGATCTGGAAGTCTGTACAGAACTGCAGCTGGAAAAAGAGTGTTGGGGCTAGGTGGTAAAGTCTTAGTACTAACGAAAAAATATGATTCATGGGGGTGGGAGTGTGTCAGGGACATGCAAATGTACATGTCAAGGAGCACTTGCATGTGTAGCTACAGTGTGGACATTTGTGTGCTGTTTGTAGCAGTGGGGTGTTTGGCTGGCCAAGTTGAGGCAAAAGGAGGAGAATATGCCCTTTCAATATGAAGCAATGGACAAATAAGTAGTTGTATCTATGCACTCCATTTTAATATCTACATTTTAAAGGATGCCCAAAATAGGAGAGAAGACCCTCAGTGGTTATTTGAGGCCTAGGAGGAGGCATTCTACTGCCAAAAATGTAAAGAAAATTCTGATGAGTTTATTAAGAATGTCAGAGGTGACTTGATCTCACTGTAAAAATAGTGTGAGGAGAGAAAGAGTGTGAGATACTAAATGCTCCTTAATCTAGTAGAGACAAATTTAGAGCCAGTGACTAGAGTCTGAGGCAAGTCCAGTGCACAAACTTACAGTAGATCTGAGAAAACCTTGAAACAAATTACTGGGTTAGACTAGTGTCTTTTTCTTCTCATGGAGTCTTCAGCTTATAACTATTTGTTTCCCAGACTTACTGGACTGCATACAGTGGAAGCAAGGCAGGCCTGCTATTAGACAAGAGGTCAGTTTTGCTTGACTGATAATGGATGCCCTATTTGCCACTGCAACTGGGGAAAACAGCTCTCTGCCCTGTTACTGACTCTCGAGTTCTTTTAAGATGAACTGAATGGTACAACAATATATTTTGGTTTAACATTAAAATCTGTGGCTTGCATTGGAGGAAAGAAAGAGCTCTTTATTATGTACTTCTAACCTTAACTATCCTGACTTCCTCTGCCCAAACAACTGTAAGGCAACATGACAGCCACCAGCTCTATGGCTTGATCTGCTTGCCTTCAATGAACAAGGGTTTTTGTGTATAAAATGTTAAATGAATTCTAAATGTTGTACAAACTGAGTTTAGATACAGAGAACTGAAGGAGCAGTTTCAGGGCACTCTAGTTACCATAGTGTATAATGCTTACATAAGGAATGTAGAACTATGACACTGTATCTAAAAATGAATCCACTTTAATGCAAGGTGTCAACAGGTTAATATTTTATAGCATAAATACTGGCAGAGAATCCCCTGCTTACATTTTCATGAGCTCAGTAAACTGAAACAATAATCTTAATAGTAAGAAAAAACAAGACTAAATTACAAATTGCAGGGGCTATTGTCAATTTTACAAATCCAACAATAGCCTGCAGGGTTCCAAGTTTGTTTCTAGCTGCTCAGGAAGCTTGTGTGATTTGCTCACACATTTTTTTCTTATACCCCAGAGCTGTGCATCTGCTGGAGTCAGGGATCTAATATTCTCTTTGAACTTCCTTAGCTTCCTAGTACATGCTGTGATCCATAATTAGTGCATGCAAACACTGTGCACAAACACAATATTCACTCCAAAATGTCAGATGTTTACCTGTGTCCATCATCTGTTTTAGGTGCAGCACAAGAGGAATATAACTCTTGCTCTATCTTGAGGTTGAAAGTCTGCAGTTATGACTTGTATCCTTAGGGATAAATAGAATGCTTTTTGTTTTTCAGGTGTGGTACTGTGATGCAATTTTCCAGATGTGAAGTGTTATCTAGGATCAAGGAGGCAATTGCAAAAGGCACAGAAATCTAAACTGTTTAAAATTTGATTAGTGATCAAAGATGTGACTGCTAGTGCCCCTGGAAGACCCTTTGTTTGTACATAGAGCAGCATGGCTGAGATGTGTCAATATCTATCAAGTGTGAAGAGAGAGCTTTGGAGCCAGAAGGCGGTTTTCTTTTTTTTAATGTTTTGGATTTTTTTGTTGTTTAGGTTTGTTGGTTTTCTTTTTGTTTGTTTGTTTGTTTTTTTTTTTAAAATGAAAAACCAAAAAATCCAACACTGCAATCAGTGGGATAATATTTTAGGCAAGTCTGACAAGTTGTGCCATTTCTGAGCATTTGTACTAGGGACTTGAATAAGCATGTACTGAACCAATTGTATAAATGTCACCAAATTCCATGACAAAGTCCTGTTTTGCATGGCAAACTAATGTCTTGAATGGCTGTCCTTTGCTCCTCTGATTTCTTAGGGAAGAGCAACAGTTGTTTAATTAAATTGCATTTATGAATGCTCGCTCTAGTTTCTGTTAATGACAGTGATTCAGACAAACCTGCATTTGTTTTGCAGTAATCAGTTCTCTAGTCATGCTGGCTGCGCTATTTGTAATGTGTGCCAGGATGCCGTTGGCCTTCTTGGCCATCTGGGCACACTGCTGGCTCCTGTTCAGCTGCTGTCAGTCAGCACCCTCAGGTCCTTTTTCGCTGAGCAATTCTCCAGCCACTCTTCCCAGAGCCTGTGGTGTTACATGGGATTGTTGTGACTGAAGGGTATGACCCAGCACTTGGTGTTGTTAAACCCCACAATTTGGTGTCATATGCAAGCTTGTTGAGGGTGCACTCAATCCCCTCAACCACATGACTGATAAAGATATTAAAGGATCTGATGAAGCAGATCTCATCTGCTTCAGTGGCCATAAATAAAATAAGTGATGGGAGAAGGGAGTAGATGTGCGTAGGGCACTGATCAAAGATTCGTCATAAAGCATATGAACTTGTCAGAAAGCTTGCTTGTGGGTTTTTGGTTTTTTTTAAAATTTTATTTTTGGGGACGGGGGGTTGAATTGCAGTTTTGGTGGTGTGGTTGGTTTTTCTTTAGAAAATAATCTTGAGAAAGCTACTTAACAACAAAGAAAGAGCATGGTCTTTGTGTGCTTCTGTTCAGACTAAGCATAGGAAGATTTAAACTTGCTGCTTGAAGATTATTCCATTGCTCCACAGTAGTTCTGTTTGATTCAGGCTGGTTTTGAGGGACTCTTGCAGTGTAGTCTGGCCTGCCACATATTCCACTTGTCTCTAAAATTGTTTAGAATTGTTTATTTGAGTGCTTGCACATACTAGAATGATAGTAAAGCAGTAAATTATCCTTCCAAGCTCTACTTTGAAATGAGGCAAATAAATGTATCACAATAGATATTAGAGTGTTTCTCTCCTTCTCTCAAATGTGAGTTATTTCAGTTTGCTAAGAAAGGCAGATGTGAAGCTATTTTCAATCAAAGTGTCTGTGTATTAGCTTTGCATATCTCCAGGTTTGCTCTACAGTCCTTTACAAAGTGTACTGTGGATATCTGGTGGGTTTTTGGGTCCCTACCCAGTTAAAGCATATCATAAAGACCAAACTAGATCAGTCAAAGGAAACAGAGGAGTTTCCGCTTTATTTGATTCAGAGAAACAGCTGAAAATTTCCTTTACAATGCAGTACATTTGGGCCTTCAGCTATAGTGAAATACCACTGGAAAACGATAGTTTATCATTCACAGCAGTGAAAAAGGAGGTCATACAAGGATCACCTCTCCAATGACATAAACATGAGACTTTTCTCACAAGCTGTCAAACTTCAATTGTTGGTGAGATCTGTTGTGTCAGTGTTTCATAATAATTGCTTCTAAGTCTTGTTAAGGGTCTAAAACAAATTACCTGAGTGACATGCTTTTGGCACCAGTGAAGGAACAGCGAGGGGAATACATACTGCGTAACAGACTTGCCTATCAAGATTTTTTGTTAATTTATTGCAGCAATTTTCCTATTACTTTCTGTTATTTGAATTCTGTAATAAAAGTTTCAAGTTGTCCCATGCTCACAAGGAAACATTTGTTTCTTGGATAATAGTCTAGCTGGCCAACATAAATTCATAAAAATAGATTTATTTTTATGAAGACATGTTTTAAACTAGCTTAAAAAATTAATTCTGTCAGTAAGACCTTTCTTTAGATTGAAAAGTAATTTTGGGTGTCTTTGCAATGTAAGTCAGATACTATTTCTTTAGCATCATATGCAATAAATGTATGGCAGATTATATGTATTAATGAAAATCAACCACACACCAGTCCTAAGCTACAAAAATGCACCTGTCTGCAAAAATATATAAAACTAAATGTATTTTCATTTATAAAATACCTACATATTTCCTTGTTAACAGCTGTGGTGGAAAGTAAATTTACTTAAGACTTTCAAAATACTGTTTCAGCTTGATAATGTATAGTGAGATTTGCATAAGGGTGTGGAAAGAGGTTCTAGAATTGGTTTGGGGTTTTTTTTTCTTATTTTTGTGGGTTTTTTGTTTTTGTTTTTTTTTACATTGATCAAAGACCCCACCAAATGAAGAACTGATCACTCTGTCTCCTTTTTAGTCCCATAAGCATATTTCATACAGACAGTATGAATATACAGATAAGTATCATAGCTTGCAAAGCTTTCAATGTCAAAAATTAATTTCAGTGTAAAATAATTCAGAGGTAGAAAAGAGGGACAAACACTTGATTACTTATTTGTTTGTGACTGCCACTTCTCTAGGTTTTTATTTAAAAACAATCAACCAGCCCAGACCTCTCTCTGCTTGCAGGGCCAGGTTCTTTTTCAGGCGCAAACAGCTTTCTGGATTTGATAAACAGGATACATCAACTAACAATTTAAACTCCAAAGCCATAGTAATAGGTATGTGGCTTTTTCCCAGAGGCTTGAAGTTAAAATGCTACAAGCGCTGCAGAATGGCAGCTAAACACACATCCCTTGGGCTCTGCAAGGCTTCATTCTGCACGATGATGGAAATGTGAAAAACAAGTTGAATGCAGATTTGCCTGTTTTTGCAAACCTGCAAAAGCCTAGAGGATTTTATCGTTTATGTCAGGAGATCAAGTTCTCATTGCACACTTTAAAGAAAAAAAGTTACTGTGCACAACTTCTCTTTTTTGCATCGTTCAGGACCAAAGAAATAGAACTCTTAATTAGGAGCTCACATAAACCTGACCTTTCTTTGTAAAAAGCCTATTTTGTCTGGCGGTTTGTCACTGTGCTATCATGCTACTCGTTATTTGAGTTGCATTGTTGGTGATTGATCATGTAAATGCTGCCACAGTGAGTGGATTTTTCTCTTGGTTGTTTCTACACTGTTACTTGTTGCATTCAGTTTCAGAAGACTGACAAGTTACTGTCCTATGCCTCTGCCTGAGTACAGCCACAACCTGGGATGTGGTGGAGATTGCCTTGACCTGCACAGCACAAGCTCTTTTGGATATGCTGAATTCACGGAAGGCTTTCTGAATAGTGCTGCTTCGTTAGAAAGATGGGCTGTCTTAGAGAGAAGCAGCAGTTGAAGTGCAATGGAAATTAATCTATTATTGATTAATACTATTACTTTAGGATTGTGCAGTCATATAGTGGATCTCTCCCAACCAATGATATTCTGTGATTAGCAAACATGTTATTCCTTTAGAATTACGTTTGCCGAGTGCTGGTAATAGTATGGGACTAAGGACTGCTGCTCTGGCTGAGGTTTGCACTTGCAGCTTGTTTCTGCCTTTGTAGCCTACTGTAAACAGCATAAAAGCTGCAGTGTGTAGGGGCTGATTAGTATTCTGAAATAGTTTAAGAGCCCTCTGATGGGCCTCCTTCACATGTATTGTGTAAGTCACGAATACCAGCGCCAAAGGAGACATAAATTAAGCCATGTATGTTAGCGTGTCGTTGGCAAATACAGTTATATGGACCTTTCACTGGTAATATATTTTTAATATATTGAGTCAGCAGCAAAGATACAACAATAGCCTTTCCCACTAGGTAAAGAACTCAATTTAATTATGTGTTTGCTCAGTACAGGAACAAATGTAGACTGCAGTGTGATCTGCATTCCAATGGGGGTTCTGAGTATTATTGCAAAATAATGCTAATAATGCTAGAAAGTGGTTGACATTGTTATGGTGGCAATATATACATGAAGTTTCACAAAGAGCTTTTCCCATAGTCCTTGGCATCAGACCACCATTCTGCAAAAACAAACAAATTCCGCTCTATTTCCAAAATAAGTCAAAGCCTTCACCTCTTGCTGAGAAAATACAGTCCTGCACAACTATGCTCCATTTATCACATATGGCTTGTCAACTCAAACCAAGTACTCTTTTTAGCTGTCCACAAACTGACAGTGAGAAATATAAAATATTCCATCATATTTTATTCTCCACATACATTCTAGAAACAACCCTATTCCAGATGCATTGTTCAGCTGTGATCTGGACAACCCAAGCTACTCTTCCCACCCTCCAAAGTATATAGTGACAGGAAAAGTACACAACAGCTCCCTGATTTACCTCCTGGTACAGACGAAGTACCACACTGTAAGAACTTTATGGTTTGTGAGCAGTTCAATGGCTAATTACAGTATTTATGTGTATAAAATTAGAGGCTCACTGTAGAAAGTGTGGTTCCAAGTTGTTTCAGAGCTTGGTTTGAATTGTATGGCCTTTCCTTTTTATTATTATTTTTCATCTCAAAGAGACTTCTAAACTTTGAGTCAAAGTCATTCTCAATGAAATTAATTTGGTTTCATCCTTTCTCATGTTCTAAAAAATGATTTAAACCTTAAAGTTCGTTTTAACCATGTATCACAGTAATTATAAGGTTGAAAAAGACCTTAAAGATCATCCAGTCCAACCTAAATCCAACTAAATCAAGTAAATATAACATCTACCATCTAGATCATGCCGCTCAGCACTTCATCTAGTGACAATATTTATATTTGAGAGTCTAAATTAAATCTGTAAATCTGTTAAAAAGTAATAGAGTAAAATACTTTTATCATAAACTTTTATTATACAGAAAGTAGACTGCTTTTCAGATTTATTTTTCCTGCTAAGTAGAAGACACATATCTTGTGAAAAGTTCCTTTGGGCCTTTTTGGTAAATATTTGCAGAGAGCTGAAGGCCAGTGAATTCCCTTAGCCTCAGGATGGGCTGGAGGAATGGCCATTGACTTTTGCATCTCTACTCTGCTGAGAAAGTTTCTGACTAAGCTGATCTTTGTTGTTCATAGACTCCAGCATTCCAACTGTGTGCTTGCAGGAAGGAGCCATGATAAAGAATAGCTTTTTGGCACAAAATGCTTATGTTGTTGTGATGTTGTCCTGCTACTTTTTCCTTAGCTTTGAAATTAGGGTATTTTTGCCCTACATATGTGAGGAACAACCTTTCTGACAGTAATCTGAAGAAATGCTCAGATAGGCTGCCAAATATCAATTAAGTCCTATTGACTTCGGTGACCCAGGGTTTGACCATACTCGTTCTGTGATTTATATGGTGCTGTAAGCTAAAATATCTTTTACAAAATGACGACCAGTGCAGTTTTCTGACAGCTAATTATGTGACTCTCACAATTTGGAAGTACTAAACAAGATTTCTGTCATAAACACCATCATAAATCTAGATTAATTCAAGTTTTATTGTAATGCATTACATGGAAGTTTAGATCATCTGCTCAGGTTTCTTTATGTCTTTCTTTCTCCCTGCACTACTGTGGTTATACTGACTGGATTTAGGCCTACCATAAAATGATGTCTCTGTTATCAAAAAAGCCAGGAAATAAATTTATTGAGTCTGTTGCTTTGCCAAACCAACTGAATTAAAGAGGTACCCTGATATATTAAAATGATTAAACAGATGATTTGGGGTAGTATTATTTTCTAATTAAGGAGTACAGATTTATTAAATATGCTAGTGTTAGACCTTTTGGTTTTATTTGCTTCAATCCACTGTGAAATCATGTGGACAGGTATTACTTGCTGCTTTTTTACAAAAGAAATGAACATTTTTCAAGTTTAACTCATGTTTAAAATTAATCTCATGCTGTGACTATGAAACTTTAAGGGATGTTGTGCATAACATCAGCAATGATGCACCGTAGGGTCTACCAGAGCAGCCAATCAGACATTTAGTAAACTTACAGGCTAAATGAAGTCAGACACTGCAACTACAAGGCAATTTCCTTTTTTGAATTGAGATCAATATTTACTAGCTTTCTACAATGTTGCCTATGCTTGCTGGATCAGCATCTGCTTCTGAAGACCATTGATTGTGCAGAAGGCCTTTTCAAAGGCAGATAATGCTCTTTTCAAATACACTTTGTATTGATCAGCAAAAAGAAAGTTTTTGATGGTGCAGAGTGCAAAAGCCATTTATAAAGATTAAGGACAGAGATATGTCACTGTGGGTCACAGTGAGGTTGAATTAATATGGGCTAATGCATGTTCTACTTCCGAAGACAATAGACAAAAGTATTTGAGGATTTAATTGATAGTATGCCTTCACTTGCAAAATACCTGCTATACTGTATCCAGGGAATTAAACCTTTCTCCTTCAAAAATGAATTGCTTGTACCTATTCACCAGTATCTTTCCACATGACTGTTTATATTCTAGATCCCATGACAAATAATATATTAAATTGATGGAATGTGGAATTTGATTATATAAAAAAGATGTTTTAAACCAATATAAAATTAATGTAATAAAAACATTAGAGAAGAATAAATAGTAATAGAAAAATTGAATACTACAAGAAATAATTAGAATAAATGCTAATAGAAAAATGCATTGGGCTTTCACCAAAAAACAATACAAAACAAACAAACAAATAAAACCAACAACCCCAAGCAACCCAATGATTAACCCAGAATCAAATTTCAGAGACTTAAAAAAAATTTCTGTGTTATTACTCTCCCTGTTTTTTCATGTTTGAGGGACATAGTGCATCTGAATTTTGTCCTGTAAATGTTTGCAAGTCTGTTTTGAAAGCCAGTGTGTCATCCTAGAAGAAAAAAGATGATGGGATATTCACAGCACTTTTGGCGTTTCTGCTATGACACATCGATAAAAGAGATGAAGCTAGGAAGAATTAAGAGGGCTTCTTCAAGCATGTCATTGACTAGCTACATTTCTACAATAAACAAAATGGAGAGTGCATATATGGTCTGCTGTTGTTTACATCTCAACAATAAGAACTGTGAAATAAGCATTTGGTTTCCTAGCTGGAGTTCTCTGCAACTGCCAAGGGTGATCACTGGAATATGACACATACCTCCCATTAAAGTAAATAGCAGTGGCATGTATACTCAAGGACAAAATTCTACTCTGAGTATCTTAGCCACTTCAGAACATATATTTTACCTACAGGAAATATGTGTCCTTCCTGAGCCTCATGTCAAAACACTCTATGCATACGAATCTTCACACTTGCATAATTTCTGTGAAGTTTCTGCATGTTATTAGGTTCTCAGCAACTTTAACAGACTCTTTCTTGGGTTATGATGTATTAAAATAATCTTTAACAGAAGAAACTACCTAGTGAGGCTTTTGAAGACAGAAATTACAAAAAAAACCCTAGTACATGTATTCCCAATAGTCCTCATAGAGCAGCACCTCAAGATGTATGTAAAATAAAGAAAACAGAACCTTGAAAGTTATGACTTTTAATTTAGTAATGGGCTTCCAAGGATAGTTGCACTAGTGTAGAATGAGCTGGGGAAGCAGAATTTCTTCTGGAGGGGCCAAGTATATCTGTGACAGACTAAAATAGAAAGGAAGCTACTTTTGTTTTACTCTCCTCTTCTCATACAGAAGCCAGGTCTTTTCCCAGTTTGACCCCGATGCTTCCTTTGATGGTTAACTTCTGCTCTTTTATGCTAGTTGGGCTTTTTTTTCCTAAACTGTTGTTGGTTTTCATCCAGCTCAGGTCCCTGAAGGAAGTCACTAGCTCTAAGTGTTTTGTCATTCTTTTTCTTGTGATGGTTTTACTCCATATTAAATGTATCCTGTCAAAGTGAAGCCTCAACTGGGTTAATCTGGGAGTTTATTCTTTATGGTTCTTTCTTGATGTCAGGGATCTCTGAAGTTAATGTATTCAGACTATGGTTTTTACTCCTGTCCACAAGGTTGATATGATCACAATTTATAGCCTGGCTATATTAATTTAACCAAATATGCTGTGTCTCATAAAAAATAATTGCAATTTAAGGATCAGCTGACATCTGAAGAAACTATAGATTCTTCAGAAACTATAGATTCTTCAAAAAAGTGAAATAAACACTGTAGTGCCTTTCGAAGAGGTCTCCACTTTTGTGAGAGAAAAAATATCTACCATTGGTATCAATATTTGTTTTATTAGTTCTTTCATGAAAGCTTTCTCAGTTTTACACATATCATAAATGACAATATTAAGCTCTGTAACAACAAATTTTTTAACTACTGTGCATCTCACTTAACCAAAAAAACCATCAGCTGTCACCATTATTAATGAAGAAACTCCAGTGGAAGAAATAACATAAATACTTGGCACTCGAGGTATTGCAATGCAGACATTTTATTACCCATGTTTATAAGTGAAGCAAATAACAGCATACCCACACAACATGCTTATGGTTGTTATACATGAAGAAAATATACCAAGAATTATAGTTATCACAAAACCAATAAATATTTATTGAATATGTAATGCTAAATTTGGTGCCACTTAAGAATAAATATCTCCAGGAAAAAAAGAAGAAAAGAATCACAAATACCTAAAGAAACCATATTCTGCATCTTGACTGCAAGAAAGAATGTCTGATTTTTATAACTGAAAAGACACCTGAAGGTGACTATATAGTAGTATTATTGTCATCAAGTGGAGAAACGTGGCAAATCATGGTCTAGAGAATGTACCTTTCACTGGGTTAAAAACTGGCTGGCTGGCCATTCCCAGAGAGTTTTGATTCATGGGATGAAATCTAGCTGGCAGCCAGTCACAAGTGATGTCCCTCAGGGCTCAGTTTTGGGGCCAGTCTTGTTTAATATCTGTATTGATGACCTGGATGTAGGGATTGAGAGAACCGTCAGTAAGTTTGCAGATGACACCAAATTGTGTGGGAGTGTTGATCTGCTTGAGGGCAGGAAGGCTCTCCAGAAGTACTTGGACAGGTTGGATAGATGTGCCGAGGACAATTGTATGAGGGACAATAAGGCCAAGTACCAGGTCCTGCATTTTGCTCACAACAAACCCAGGCAACGCTACAGGCTTGGGGATGAGTAGCTCAAAAGCTGCCCAGCAGAAAAGGACCTGGGAGTGCTGTAGAGAGCCAGCTTCATATGAACCAGCTGTGTGCCCAGGTGACCAAGAAGGCCAACAAGATCCTGGCCTGGATCAGGAATAGCATTGTCGGCAAGAGAAAGGAATGTTACTGTGCCCTTGTACTCAGCCCTTGCAAGTCCTCATCTTGAGTACTGTGTTCATTTCCGGACCCCTCATTATAGGAAAGACATTGAGATGCTAGAGTACGTGCAGAGGAGAGTTACCAAGCTCATGAGAGGTTTAGAGAGCAGGTCGCGTGAGGAGAAGCTGTGGGAGCTGTGCATGTTTAGTTTGGAGAAGAGGAGGCTGAGGGGGGACCTCATTGCCCTCCACAACTACCTCAGGGGAGGTTGCAGAGAGGTGGGTGTTGGCCTCTTCTCCTTGGTGACTAATGACAGAACCAGGGGCAATGGTCTGAAGTTGAGGCAGGGGAGGTTTACATTAGCTCTTAGCAAGAATTTCTTTACAGAAAGTTTACGGAACGGCCTTCCCAGGGAGGTGGTTGGGTCAGCATCTCTGGAGGTATTTAAGAAGCATGTAGACACAGTGCTTCGTGACAGGCTATAGTGGCAGGCATGGATGGGGTTATTTTGTGTTTTTCCATTGATCAGGTATTTAGGTATTTGTGGGTGTGGGTATGGTTGGACTTGGTGATCTAGTAGGTCCCTTTCAACCATGTTGATTCTGTGATTCTGTGATCATAATTACTGTTGTTATGCCATTTATATTCTATTAAGTGTTATGGCAAAGTAGTGGCATTTTGATCTTTAGGTACAAATAAACAAAAGCAATTTTTATAATTAAGAACAATGTTTTTTTCTCTGGAAGACAAACCCAGGCATTGTTTGTTTATTTAATGGAACAAAAAGCCGTTTTACTTTACAAATGAAGTAAAAAAATAAAATCTGCCTTGTAGCATAATCTATAGCTTTACTTAAGACTTGACTGTGTACTAATTGAGACACATAAAAGCCCTCCGCATTGTTGTAATTGAATAAGCCATTTAGAGGTACTGCATTTAAAAAATCTTATTTCCTGCAAGTGTTCTCAGACCTTTTTATAGAGCACTTTAGTCTTGTTGACATCTTCTGTGTAGCACTTCTAGAATTTCTTTTAAAGTTCTTTTGTGTATTAAGAGAAACATGTAATTAATTCTCAATTTCTTCAAATTCACCACAGGAGTTACAAAGCAGAGGCAGCTGTCATTGGAGAGCCACCTCTCCCATGCACCATGAGAAGTTTCCCGATGAATGCTTCTGCTTTATGGTATATAGCTTGAGAAACTCTGATGTAAGTGAGTTTGAGATACTTCATTCCTTTCCCTCGAGAAGATCCAAGCATTGGCTAGAGCATTGCATAAACACTCAAAATATTTCCCTTTGACAAGGGAGATTACTTAGGAGTAATTTCTTTACTGAAAGGGTTGTCAGGCATTGGAACAGCCTTCCCAGGGAGGTCCTTGAGTCACCATTCCTGGAGATGATAAAGAGAAGGGTAGAAGGACATGGTTTAGTGATGATGATAGGGCTAGGAAAAGGCTGAACTCAATGATCTTGAATTCAGGTGTCTTCCAGCCAAAACTGTTCTATGATTCTAAGACTGGGATGTCTTCGTAGCTACTATTATCTGCCCCAAATCTTTCTAGAACCTGAATTTCACTAGAATTTGGTTTTCACTTGACAGAACTCTACAGAGATGTAAGATGAAAGCTGGTATCGTTTGTTAAAGCAGCTATTGATTTTCAGAGGGCTGTGGATTTACTCAACTGTGTGAAAAGTTTCCATTATTTAAATTCATGCAGAGAATGTGTGTTTTTTGGTGGAGCACATCCCTTTTTGGGCATAACATGGGGACCTCAACTACAGCAAACTAGATGTACAACAGATGTCCCAGGATAATATTTACTGGAAAGAGGCATGTACTTGGCTGGAGCTGAAGTAGACTGCAGCCATACATCTTGAGAACTGAAAATCTGCTAGAAAAAGCAGCCTTTCTACATCACTGCCCCTCTATATCACTATCCCTCTCTTCACAGCCTAAGCTCATAGCATTTTGTCTACAAAGTGTTTGTACCACTGAAGTTTTCACTCCCACACTGATAGCTGATCATCAGGGCTAATGTTGCCAAACAATTAGAATTTACTTAGTTTATGAAGCTAGCTAATGCTCATTTCCTCGGTCTGCAATCCACATTTCTTGTGCGTGCCTAGATGAACGTGTTACATCAGTTGTCAGCTAACCTACAAAGTGTTTTCAGGTGCCTGCTTAGATATGCAATTCTGACCTATGATCAGTAGATACTGGCCTGACTGAATCTGTATCAGTCTGCGTAAGAACAGTCACAAAACAGTTTAAAACTGAACAGCTGTGGGACATTTCAGGTTCCAAAACGAACCCTGCAGTGTACAAGATTCAAATCCTGCAATGTGAAGAAGGTTGTATGTATCTCAGACATTGCAAAGCTGACAGCTCTGGAACAATCACTTTCAAGCAGGTGCCTTTACTGTAGGTTTGGCTTCTCAAGGTCAGAAGTTAGGTCTAACAAATAGTCTTTTAGGAAGCTAGCCAAGATGCAGAAGCAGGCTTGGCACCTGGCTCACACTAAAAATGTCTCTTTCCATGCCATAAACATGACTGCATGCTGGAGATCGGGCCAGCTAGGCCCTTTTTGCTGACTTTCTCAAGTGTAGCCTTGGCAGGGTGACTTTATCAACACAGCGTGTCTTGGGTCACTCAGTCCTTTTCTGGCCTTGCATGGACGTAACTGAAGATGTACACATGGAGCACTTGCCCCAGCCTTGTCTTTGATCTCACACGCTATTTGCTCCTTTGTTTAGGGCATGTCTGGTCTTTGAGGGCAAAAGTGGTATGGGAGCAGGTGCAGACAGATCACAATCTAGTCATTGTAGGATAGAGCAGGCACAGGAGTTAGGGATGCATGCTACCCAGACATCCCAGTTCCTTGCCCATATTTCCCCTTCCTTTCTGTTTCTGCTGGAAGGCGTGACTGACTCACATATGGGGCAGCCCAAAGAACCCTTTGAGTGCTGGGCAGTATACTTGTACCAGGCTGGGCATGCCCAAGCAGCCTGTGATGGGAAAGTGTAAGAGCAGGTTATCTTAGGACATTTTCACAGGGAGCAGCTTTAAAGTGGCCTAATGTAGACAGTGTGTGGATGGAGTCACAGCAAGCCCTCTAATGTTCTTATTTGGGTGTTTCTGCCTTTTGCTGAATTGAGTTTTATTTCTTTATGTCCTTCACCTCAGCTTCATTCATTCACTACATGTCCTCTCTCTTCTGCTGTTTCCATTCTTCTTTTCATACACCATGCCTGTACTTAATAGCCTCCCCTTGCCCCCAAGAAAAGCAGTCATGGGTTGACACTAGTTGTGGTTGTGTTCTCCATTATATGAGTTTTATTCCTTCCTATCGTTTTTGTGTATCTTGTATAATTTAATTGTAATCTGTTTCAAACAGGGGGAGCTTTTTTGTGTTCATACAATGCTTTGCTCAATGTGTCTGTGACCTTGATAATTACTCAGGTGCAATTGTAATAAAGAGTTATTATCAGCTACAGTAATTATTCCAGGACTAAAAAACAATAGAGCTGTATCTTTAGTGCATTCCTCTCTGGTTCTTGAGCAATGAATGAGCCTGACTGTGGTTGTGTACTCTGCTGCATATATGGCAGTGATCTTGTTTGGGAAGTGCCTTTGAATGTTTAACTGTTCAGAAGTTCTTATCCAGTGCAAAATGAGCTATGCAGTGGTCACAATTAATGGGAAAGCAGTCACAGTGATCAGAGAAGTGAGGCTCCAGAGATGGATAGAAGAAACAAGAAGAGCCCTTACAAACTTACCCCTCTGTACTGAGGGTGCTGTTTATGGTGTGGGACACCCATGTAGCCAGTTTGGTGCTGCTGCCCCGGCTTTTACCCCTGCCAGCTGAAGCTCCTGGCTGACTCCAAACTTCTAATGGCTGCAGACCATGGCTGGGTTGTGATTCTGTGCCACACAATCCAAGGCACTGAGACACCTTTCATTTGAACTATAATGTTTTTAATTGGATAATAGACTGTGGGACTGCCAATGCATTGATTGATTGTTTTGCATATCTGTACTGCAGTTGGTTAATACTGGCAGAACATTGAAGATGAATGAGATTACACTAGTAAGTAAGTTTTATTGCATACTTGTTTTTCTCTGTGTGTGACTGCAGAAGGAAGTTTTGTTTAACACCTCTGCAGTGGTCATTCTATTGCCAAACTTTACTGTTCAGGCAGTACGAGTACTGTCACATGTATACAACTAGTTAAGTGGAAGCAGTAGATAATTCCCAGTAAGCCTTAAATGTGCTTGGAAGGTAGGCAGAGTGGTATTAGAGACAACTGCCAGAAGGCATTTTTATCATTGCTATGTTGTTTATGCATCTTAGAATGAAGTAGGACTTACAAATGAAATTTGAAGGAGTTATCCTAGCCCCGCTCTTTGACTCAATACCGATTTTCAAGGGCTGGATTGTGATTTAAGATTTCTGCTGTAAAGAGCTTATAGTTGCAAGTTCTTTGCTTTTAGTATGAGTAATTTATTTTATCTGAAAATACAGCATTTTAGACTCCAGTGGATCCTAGCAGTTGTATAACGTTAAGCATGTATTTGCAGAATTTGGACTTAAATGGATTTCAGCAAGAAGTGCAGAGTAAGAAATAGGTGATAGTAGGTGGAGCACACTGCTGATGTCTTTGTTTGTCCACTGGTTGTTTTCAAATCTTTTCCATTTCCTTGCTTGGAACATTACAAATGTCCCATTAAAGCAAGGTTCATTTCATTACACATGCTACTGCATTATTCTTGACCACTACAAGTCTTTTTTTTTGGAGACCAGGCTTCTTCTTTCTTTCTAGATTTTTCTTCCTTCATTAATAGTCAGTTCTTTTTAGTGTTGGTAATTTTCACTATTCTCTACAGTTATTTAAAGGACAACAAAACCTCCAAAACACTGCATCTACAATAAAAGGTGCTAATTCAACCCAGCCCTCAGTTCAGCTCCTTTGTCTTGAAACTGCTCCATCATTATAAGGGGTGGATGAGCTTTGTGACTGTCCATTTTCACTTGCCAGCATGGTATGTGGTGCTCTTAATCTATTTACTGTGTAGATTCTGAATGCCACTCCAGTTTTTCATTGTCATAAATAAAAGAGGGGCTTTTGCGTCTTGAAATTGTAGGATCATTAGGGATCAGAAGGGACCTCAAAAGATTATCTAGTCCAATCCCCCTGCCACAGCAGGGTCACCTAGATCAAGTCACACAGGAAGAGATCCAGGTGGGTCTTGAATGTCTCCAGAGAAGGAGACTCCGTAACCCCGCTGGGCAGCCTGTTCCAATGCTCCATTACCCTCACTGGGTAGAAGCTCCTTCTGATATTTAGATGGAACCTCCTCTGTTCCAGTTTGCACCCATTACCCCTTGTCCTGTCACTAGACAACATTGAGAAGAGTCTGGCTCTATCCTCCTGGCACCCACCCCTTACATATTTATAGACATTAATGAGGTCATCCCTCAGCCTCCTCTTCTCCAAGCTAAAGAGCCCCAGCTCCCTTAGCCTTTCCTCATAAGAGAGGAGTTCTACTTCCTTCATCTTTGTTGCTCTATGCTGGACACCCTCCAGCAGGTCTGTATGGAGCCCAGAACTGGACACAATACTCCCAATGTGGTCTCACCAGTGCAGAGTAGAGGGGGAGAACCACGCATCTTCTGATCCCCCCCAGGATGCCTTTGGCCCTCTTGGCCACAAGAGCACATTGTTGGCTCATAGTCATCTTGCTGTCCGCTAGGACCCCCAGGTCCCTTTCTCCTCCACTGCTCTCCAACAGGTCAGTCCCCAACCTGTATTGGTCCCTGGGGTTGTTCTTGCCGAGATGTAAGACTCTACACTTACCCTTTTTTTAAAATACCCAAAATAGCACAACTACTTTCTTAACAAATATGGGTATGTTCCTTGCAGAAAAATATTTGATATCTAGAATGACAAGGTAGATAAAATGGGAGAGAATTATATAAAAAACTACAGCAGACAAGTAATTTAACAAATGTAAGGAGCCTTGTTGTTTCCATTTCTGTTAGGATAGTTACAGAATATAGGGAAACAGTTGGAGGAATAAAAGAAGTAAAAAAAGGAGACCAAAGAGAAGTGAGCCTAAAAGGTACAGAAGGGTAGGACAGATTAGGATATGCAAGCCTGTAACATTGACTGCTAAAACAAGATTTCTGTGAGACTTCCAGAGACCTCTTTGAATAGATCCTTTAACTGTAATCCCCCTAAGTTAGCTACTAGACAGCATTCCTCTGCAGGAGTAGACAATAAGAAATTGTATTCATAAGACTTCAGACTCCAGTAGTAGAAAGGAAAAGTAAATAAGTAAGCAAATGAACGGTAGTTTTGAAGAATCAGTACAAAAGACAGAAAATATTATGTTCTTTGAAAAGGGAATTGGTGTGAGAACATCGCTGTCCAGGAAGACTTTACATAGAAAGTGGTGGTTCTAACACCCAGGGAGGGGAAAGCTGCAGATTTCAGTTCTGTTATGTAGCCAAAGTCTTGTCTAGCCTGCATGGATCCTTTGCCAGTGGCCCCTCTGGATGTGTCTTTTGGTTACTAGCCAACTACATGGCTATAGTGTGGCTCTGTATCAGGGGCTGTGGAAGTGCTGAAAACTCAAGTTTGAGAAGGGATACAGTGATCACCAAAACGCAGTTAACAGCAAGCTAGTGTGTTTAGGAACCATTATTATAACAATTATTACTAGAGAGAGACTCACCATCATGTTCCAATACCTATTCTGTGTAAGGGTTGATTCATAAGAAAGGTAATGCCTTTGAATGTCAAGAGACTCACCTCTCTCAGAAAATTCCTTCTTGCACTTGAGTCACAATCTCCTTCAAGTTTCTCACTGTGCACTTTCAACAGTTTCACAGTAAGCAAGCAAGCCAGCTTTTTCTAATCATGTTTTTTGCTTCTTCACTTTGTCTGCTGATAGGAAGCCTTTTGCCTCTCCTTGAGATGGTGTTTATGTCTAGGCTTACTTTTAAAAATGGTACTGGAAGCTTTCAAAGGGGGCTTCTAGAATTGCAATGAAATTCCCAGACATTTCTTTTTACAGTTTGGTGTTTTCTTTCTAGAATGTCTTCCTGTGATGTTACAGCTGAGAAAGCACTTTTGTCTTTGCCTCTTTCCCCCACTTCAGCTTTCAAATGTGTATCAATCAGGATCATATTTTCTGTTATATTTTAGGTTAGCTAAAACTCAAAACTCTGGTGGAACAAACTGTTCCTACCAACATGCATTCCTGTTTCATTTACTGAATCATTTCTCCTGCTTTGTTTTATCTGACTTCAGAATAAGTGGCAGTAGCATATCACCTCTTCATCTATGATATTGGTTCTTTTGACTGCTTGCTCTGTAAAATAAAGTAGTAGCCTATATGAGTACATGCAGATGTCCTGATATTGTACTTTTACATTTTGAGGTCATTCTGTTAGCTGGAGCGAAAACCTCCTGCTTTCTAGTCACTTAAGGGAAAATTAGAGTAAATACTCACTACTGAAATCAATAGAGCACTCTGTAATCACCTTGAATAAAAGGTTTTTTCATTCATGAATCAGAAAAGCATTATTTAGCATTCTTGCACTGCATTGGGTAATGTTCTGAAGGCAAATGATGGTGAAGAACAAAATAGGGTGTGGTATTTCTAAGCCAGGCTGATGCCAAATTGTATTAGCTATGCTTAACCAATTGATTTCCTAGTCCTAGAGTTTTGGCAAACTTTTTAGTAAAATGTTTAATTTAAAAATGCATTCACACTGACTTACTCCTCAGTAATTTACAGTCTTTCTCCTGTCTCCTACTTAATCTTTCTGAGATGACTACTATGAGCTGAGATATCCTGCATCTGAAATAGCAGTTGTTAAATTTTGGTGTTATTCAATCATCCCAAAATGGTATTCAACACCTCTATTACACTACTATAAACAATCATAGAATTATAGAATCATTAGTGTTGGAAGAGACCATCAAACCAACCCCACCATGCCCACTAAACCCTGCTTCCAAGTGGCAGATCCTATTAGCCAAACACTTGAATCCAATGTGGTACAGCAAATAAAACAGGAAAGTAGAGCTGGATATGTAAATGCAGTATATGCAGTGCACTGTTGGCTTTACTAAGTAGCAATGTTAATTTTTCCTATCCCAGAAGAGAAGGGAGACTATCACTTTTTACTGTATGAACTTGAAAGAGATACGGTGTCAAAAAAGATGAAACAAAAAATAAACAAATTTTTTGTGAATTGTGAAAAATAGTGGCTCAGTGTTGCAAATCCTTTTTCATGCTTAAAAAATCATACCTGTTAATTAGTAAGTACTAACATTTGCCTGGCGATTACAATGATAGTGTTAATTGACACTTTTTTGTTGAGTATTTTAAACCTAAACAGCATGCATATGATACCACAGAACCTTGCTACAACTCACACATCTTTAATATATTATCTTTAACATGTCTACCTGAACTATGCAGCTACTATTACCAAAGCATCAGAGTCCCTGATAGCCCATAAAACTATGGTTTATTTTTATGATTTTATGATTGAAAATACCTATGCTTGTCATTTAGGGGACCTATGTGTCTTACATACACATTTATATATGGCTGTTACTTCCCTAGTTGAAGGCATTTGCCAGATTTCCATCTCTTCCTTCATTGACCACAGCTCATTTTACTCTGCTGGTTTCCTTTGATGCCAGGGATGCTGGCTATCACTGAACTTCTGGCAGTCTTAGAAAACCTTTCTCCATCCTTCAGAGGTGTCTGCTGCAGGAATGTGCTTCTGCTTTTAGAGGGGACTGATGAAGAACACTTGGAGCTGAAATGGTGACAACTTCTGCTCTTTTTCATTTGTCTTTTGATCCATTCTCAAACTTCTTTTTGTATTTCTAATATTCTTTTGCAATAATTAGCTAAATGGGAAATTTTTTCAAATATAGAGCAGTGCCACAGACTACCTTCCTTTGACAAGCTTGGCCAAGTATGACAGAGCATTCAAAATAATGTAAAACACATAAAAATGTGTATTACTACTTCTATCTCTTTCACTGTACATGGATTTTATGGTGCCATACCTATTTCTGTCAGATCTTTGATAGTAATGGTCTATCTTTCAGTCACCCAACACTGCATACTACAGCATTTAAGAAAATGTTTGTGTGTAAATTTCTCTTTCTGATATGCTGTTACTGTTATTCCTGTGAATTGACTTAGGCTTTGTAAACATGATAGAGACGCAATTGTTTTCTCTCTAATTAACCCAGCTTTTGCCTTGGCCATAAAACTTTATGCAAAATATTCCTTGCAGTCTTTGCAGTCCAATGAAACAAAGATAGACTTATAACTCTTATAACAAGATTTTTGGCAAACTGCTAATAAGAGCTTTTTACAAAATATAAGACCTTCAGCTGATGAAAAAGTATAAGAGGGAGAAAATACTTCAGTCTTGCATAGGCAGTAATGGTGACAGCACCATTAATAACATGGATCATTAAAATTTATAAAAAGCTATTCTTAATATAGGATATAAATAAATTTCTCAGGCACAGCTATTAAATTTATAACTTTTTTATTGTCACCAGAGGACTTTTCTAGTGTCTGTACCCCTCCACTGTCTGCTCTCTATCATAAATCACTGTGTGGTTAATAACCTAGATTACAACTACCAGTTGCATTTACAGAATTAAATATTGACTATGTGAAAATGTTATTACATTTTCACTGATCGGAAGACTGTAGAACAGTCCTGCAGGACATGTAGCTGGACAGAAATATTGGTATAATCTTTGTTAAAAATACAGTTATGGGATGCTTGGTAACAAGCAATAGAGTTTTCAGAAATAGAAAAAAGGTGGTGGAAAATGAACTCTTTAATTTCATACCAGTCAACACATGTCAACCAGAGCCAATTTATATATTAAAGGTCACTCATTTTTGGTTGAAAAGAGCCAAATGTAGGAAACGATTTTTAGGTGTAAATCCCTGTGCTGGCAGAAAGGTACATCAGAATGTCTGATAACATTGCTTCTCAGGTCCAAGAACTTAGTGAAACTGAGCTACATGTATATAATCAGCTGGACTTCTGCCAGGTTGGTGGAAGACTACTTAATGAACTGCTTCTCATCCAGCTTCATGTCTCTTCTTCCTGTTTTCTTGTTGGACTAATATTTCCAAGGGCCTCTTGGATTCACAACAATAAATGAGTATGACTGAAGAAAATAATAGTTTCTTGTTAAAATTAATTTAGGACTTGGTACATATTATTTACTTAATTATTAAGTGATCTAATACTTCCATAGGTTTCTTTGATGTAATTTATTAATCATGTATTTTTTGGTCAAGATTCAAGAAAAAAAATCGTATGTCTTGATTAATTGCCATTTTCCATGTCACTATCACATTTCTGAACTTCTCCTTTTCATCTGTACCTATTTATTTTTCTAGTCTCTTAATCCTGAGGGAAAGCTCAATGAGCTTCCTGCCTCACATTGTGAAACCAAACAGATAAAGCAAAGTTATTTTTGAAGTTTCCCAGACATAATTTATCTGCTGCACTGAAAACAAATCCATGCTTTTGTGCTGCAATACATTTTAGTAATTATTTCAATGTAATTCAAAGTAATTATTTTTTAGTAAATCAGTGATCTGAATATTTGTCAATTTGATGTAAACAAGGAAGTTTTAACTTAAAATCTTGACTTGAATTTTTGTACCAAAACTGTTCTTAGGCATTATTCTTCTTTTGTCTCTGCACATTTTCATGCTTAACTCCAAACTACCTTTAATTTGTCAATAAATTCTGTTATCATTCTGGTAGATTGAAGGACATGTTTAATTTCACTTCATTCCTAGATGAGAGGTTGAGATCCTCATTTTTAGTCATATGGATCTCACCAAATTGTACACAATCTCGAGTTAGAGTTTTTAATCTGTAATAGAACACAAGTTTTAGTTTGTTTAAAGATTTGTAATGAGCTCTTGCTCTATGTCAAATCCAATCATACAGCTAAATGTCTTCATCGTAATAGTTTTAGACTGGTCAGATATTCTATTCCTTCGTCTGTTAAAACACTTCTGGATTGAAAGAATAGGGCACTTACTCTGGTGAGTCTTCATGTAATAGCAAAAGTGCTTGATTTGTGAAGTGTTTCACTTTTTTTTGCTTTGATATCTGACCCTGCTTGTAACATCCCTGGCCACTTGCAAGATGACTTTGATTAACAGTCATTTAGGGGTCACTTTCCAAAATTTACTCCAGGTTAAGCTGGCATGGAAGTCTGTAAGTGAACCTGTACTGCAGAATGGTTTGATAGTAATTAGGAACTGATGATGAATTTTCCAAAAGTTTTCCATTTTCTGCATGTTAGTGTATTTGACTTCAGATGTGCTCATTTTGAATGAGTCACTGTTGGTATTGCTTCTCACAAATCAAGAAAACTTGCTTTGGAGTATCTTGGTTAGCATTTGTAGTATTGTGGCAATATCTTGACTGCAGGCTTCCACAGTATTGTTATGTGGAGTTATTGGTGGAGGTTAATACTAAGACAAAGTTTTTAGATTTTTAGAAGACCAAACTTTGTCTCACTTAGAGTTTGGTTGAGAGGAAGATCAGAAACTTATAAGCCAAACGTACTCCAGGAGTTCATCACAGACTGCGATCTCCCTACTTCGGGAGAAGTTCTGTGGAAAGGGATCTGGGGATCCTGGTAGACCACAAGCTCAGTATGAGTGAAAGGAGTGCTGGAACAGCAAGGAAAGCCAACAGGGTACTGGGTTGCATCCAAAAAAGCATCACCAACAGAGATAAAGAAGTCATACCCCACTCTACTCAGTGCTTGTCAGGCTGGAGAGAGTCCAGAGAAGAGCCATAAAATGATCAAAAGACTGGGAAGCTGCCATGTAAGGAAAGGCTGAGAGACTTTGATTTGTTCAGCTTTGGTCCATCTTGTCTAGGTTGTGTTTTTGCCAAGACCTGTTATTCTATGATTACTAAAAGTTTTCTTCAAATCTTTGTTTGGCATTTTAATATCTCAAATAGCGGATTTACTGCTTGATGATGGTAACTGTAAGAATTCTACCTGTGATAATCCTCAAGTTTCCACTTAGACATATAGAAGAGTTCCAACTATTACTAGCTGTCTCACTAGATTAGTCTATTTATCAAAAAATTTTCACCCATTTTTTATATTTTACACTATTTACACAGCAAGATACATGAACATCCTCTCAGTACAGCTAAAACTCCATAAAAGGCCTGTTAGATTTGCTATTTCTAAGTAGAAGTATAACAAGGATCAACAAAATTGTGTATTGAATGCATTTATTTTTCAGAGTTTATAGTAGAAATTGGTATTTTATTTGAAAAAGCAGTTCATGGACATTTGTGGTCTCATTATCAAATGTATTTGTGACTGTTAGGAATTAATTTTTCTGCTTGCTGTGCACAGTAGCCTTCCATAGTTGCATTCAACTGAAAAATATCATCAAGAGTTTGCCACAATAAGAAAATAATAAAATTGGGAAGGAGAACAGACAGTTTCATGAGATAAATGAAGACAGATTCCTCAGAAGTTTTTCTTTACCCTCAGAATCTTTTCACATAGTTAGAGACATAATTCCTCTTCTCCTTCTCTGCAAATGCAGCTCAACAGCTGCAATTAGTGCTTATGTATTTTTTATTTCCTGTAGAAAAATGACAGAATAAAGAATACCTCATATATAGTTCAAATACAAAACTATGGAAAGGGCTATGAGATCATCAGAAAAGTCATAGTTAAAGAAGACCTGTGCTATTTATAACATGATAGACATTTCCCTGGCCTTTATGGGACCAAACAACTGCAGAAAAGTGAGAAGGAAGTTATGTCTTAGGAGTCGAGATGTGTAGCACCCATTTTCCTTTTGCAATATGCAGACATCTGGGTTTTTTCTCCTGATAAGATTGGCTGCTTGACTCCACAATTTTCCCTCTCTTTTCCACAGTTTTTGACAGTTCCCCCCTCTTTTCTTTCTTTTTTTTTTTATTTACCTCCACTGTAAGATGTGGTCTGTATTCGGCAGACCCTTTCAAAGGTAGATTTTTGACAAATGTTTTTATTGTTCCTCCCTTACAGCAGTGTTTCACATTTGCCTATTAATCAGTTTGTGTATCTCAGGAACCATCTCAATGTCTTTAACACTTTCTTGCACAAGCTTATGTTCAAATTAAATCAGACAGGTATCTTTAAGAAAAATAGACATCCTACAGTAACAATTAAAATCAGTGTCATTCTTAGAGTATAGAGGGAAAAAGCCAGTAGAAATTGCTAGTTGGTGCTTCACCACACAGTGGTTAATAACTCACTTGCCTCTTATAAAATATGCAGAGAATGGGGTATCTATTGGATAGGTGAGTGCAGTGCACTCTCAATTTCATTTGCACAATGGTATCCCATTAAATGATATCTCAAATTAAAGTTCGTTTCTCTTAGTTATGTTCTGTCTGAGATGGCACTATAAGCTCTTTGCATGATCATAGAGTTTTCTACCACCTGCTCACTTTTAGAGATGAAGGAGGCAAACAGGGCCAGCATTCTGCTGACAGGAGACAAAATACCTATCTGGCAAATGATAGGGAATGCAATAAAAATTTAAGTAAAGCAACTATTCTAAGATGGGCTATATATGGTGCTAAGTTTCTTACAACTCCTGATAAAACTTCTGACACTACATTCAAGGCAAAAAGTATCACAGATTAGTGCAGAACACAGAAATAATGCAAAACCTTAAGCACAGAGATTTAATTTATTCCTTGGAGACCTCACATAACTTTTAGAGTCATGTATTTCAGCATGCATGTGTGTGTTTGGATAGACAAGCATACAGCAGGATAATTACAGAATAAGATCTATTTGTTTTGCCTCAATTTGGCTTTCAAAGTGAGCCAGTTAGCTACTACTGCTTTTAATTTCTGCTGCGCAATCTGTGAGATTGTGGGGGACGAGTCATTTGAAAAATATGGTTTATTTAATGAAAGAGTAGAACTACTAAAACTTCTTTTTTCATCTAGAAGAAACCCAAACACTGAAGCCATCTGCATTCAGCAGTTCTACCGTGCTGTTTATTCAAATGAGAATTCTTAACAAAAAGGTTACTTCATTGGGCCAGTTCAGCTTGTTTGCCCAGCAGGAGCTCCACACTTTATTTAAGCTTTTAAACTCTGTATCAGTAGCATGAGTTGATGTTTAGTGAACAATAGGGATACAGTATAGCCTAATATATGCATTTTTACTTTGGAATTCTAATGGTTTCGTTCTGAAGGAAATATACACAAGCCTTACAGAAATTAAAGCAAGGCATTTATTTCATTCAGAGAATGCAGTGACTTCCAATGGTTACACTGCTAAGGACCCTCAGCTTTGAAAAGGACCTTTTATTGTGCAGGAAGAAAGCTCAGATATAGCACTAAGGGAAAATTTCAGAGTCCAGATTAGCATGCCTAGCAACTCATTGCTGTGGACTGTTTTTTCCCAGTCCCCTACTAGCTGAACTCTTTCCGTACATCTTTAATTGATTGGGTTAATATAAACCCTCACCACTACCAGTGTTTGTGTGGCCCCCATAATAAGGCTATTGTGTGCTTCCCTCTGCTCTTGTGTTGCCTATTTAGGAATGTGTCGCTGTGAGCAGTTCAAAAGTGTGAGCAAATGAAAAAAGCCACAATCACTTCATTAATGATTTGTAAACAGAATATCCAGTACTGACGCCACCTGCATAGGCTTTCAGAAGAAAAAAATACTGGATTTGCTGAAGCTCTGTGTAGAATCACTGTGGAATTTAATTCAGCAGAGTAAATAAATGCCCCAATTAACAGTTTTATGCTCAACCAAATGGTTGTATTTAGAGGAAACAGTTTCTTTCTTCAAGGAAAAATTCAAAGGAAACATGGGATAAAGATAAAAAAGAACACCCCAAAAACAAACAAACAAAAAATAAGCCTTAAATCTCTCCCAGCAAGTTTTACACGAGACAGCATACAGCAGTGGCTGAACTTATAAAGGCAGACAGCAAAATGTGTTTAAAAAGGAAGGCAAAGTAAGAAAGAAGTTCACTGAAGATTTCAGAATAACAGCAAATGTGCTTATAATGTCAGTTTGCTGCTGCTGTAGGTCTCATTAAAGCGAGCCTTTGTTTTTTCCTTTTCAAACACTACCCATTATGACAGCTAGAAACAGCTTACCAGCTGAATATTGTCATCTTGGCCTGTCAAGATATCATGTAATCATTCTCAGAGTCTGGAAATGGGCATCCAACATCGGCTTTGTGAAGATGTCAAAAAACCTAAAATTGCTCTTCATGCACGTAGTTCTAACTACATTACATAGCTGTTGATTTAAGAAAGACTTTTAGTAAACCCTACTGAGGTAATATTTATCTACTGTATCTATCTAAATTAGAGGCAAGCTTCTTACATGGCAGCAGATATGCACAGTTGTAAGACCTGTCAAATACTGTGAAGTTGCTTCAAATACAAGGAAATAAAAAGAGACTCAGACTTCTTTCTGAAATGCCAGGTGTTCAGTCACTCACCAGTCCATGCAATGACAACAGAAAACCCCTCATCAGCCCTGGGATCACCTGGCTCTTGTATGTGATCTGCTATCCTGTAGTCTGCCTGCTGCTAAAGGAAGCATGTTGCAAAGGAAGGAGACATGAAAAGGAAGCTCTGAGTATTTTATCCTGCATTTCTAAAACTGTTTGTCTCATGTAGCACCACAACATCCCACAAGTAATCAGTAGAATGGGTCCACATTTTCACTGGAGTGGATGAGGGTTGAGTTTGACCTGTACAGAAACATCTCATTGTAGATGGGGTCTTCTGAGGGAAGAATGGCCTCTCAATGAGGCCTGACTTGTACACTAGCATAGTTTTCTTCCCTATAGCTGGAAGAACAAAGTTTCTTCCTTCTGGGAAGGTTTTTGATTAGTATTTGTGAACATGAAACAGCTGCCCATCTTGAGGCACCTATTGGGCTTCCCCACTCTCCAGTCTGGCAGTGCCCTGTGTGATGTGTTTGTGGGCAGGGTGAAATGGTATCTGGCAACCTGAAACACAACAGGAGAAAATATCTTCTATAAAAATATTAGTTCAGAGTTCAGCCAGAACCAAAATAGCACAAAGAACCTCAGAATTGTTTATGAAAGAAACATAACAGAGCAGAAGATTGTTGATGTGTTGATTGAGGTGTGGTGCAGGGAAAAATATATCTTTTAGTATTATAGGTGGTGTTCCTTCTTCTCCACATTCATCTGAAACAAGAAAGGGTACAGAAAAGGAACAAAAATTAAATATTTGTATGTCATACCTTCAATAATGAGAATCCTGATTAGGTCCAAAAGGGTTTGGGAACTCATGAAACTCGGGACAAAGATTGGTCATCTTCACTGTATATGAAATGACATTTATTTCCTGAATGTGCGACTATCGCTCATTTTAATGGTTTATAGACCATTGACTAGCTGTCCCATACAAAGATGTAAAGCAGAAGTAACAGAAATGGAACATAATTCTAGGATCCAGAGGATATATGTGCTTGCATTGAGAAAAATATTGGCATCATATTACTGTGAAGCTCTTTGTCATTATTGTTTGCTTAACTCTCAGTTCTCAGTTTCAGGCTTAAGTTCTAAACTACAACTCTGATGCAGGTCTGTGAGAAATTTTCAGTTCTACTCAAAAGATTAAATACTGTAAACAAGGTCTAAAGGTCTACAAAACATCTCAAGCTGCTATACAAATTGTTGAGCAGGGAGAATGCTGAGGTATTCTGAACTAGTATTACTTGCAAGAGGAGCAACAAAGCAAGAGGAAAGGAAATATAAGTTACAAGACAATTAAAGCTAATACTCTGTAATAGCAATTCAGTCCTCCTCCAAGGACAGAGCATTCTGGACAGTTCCAGATGTACTATTTGGAAGTCTAGCTGGTTTTCTCTTATACTGTATGTAATAATCAGTGATATTTACAATGCAGAGACTTGTATTGCCTGAAAGATCTCACAAATGTACAGGCAAGTTTGTTATCTAGCCTACTTGCCAGAATTCCACTTTTCTTCTATTTTAAGCAAGTGTTGGCTTAACTGACAATTTGATTATTGTATGTACCATCAGCACCATTGCAAAGCAAAGCAATAAATACAACTGACATCATTCCCACACACCAAGTTCTCACCCATGTTTATCATCTCAGAGAAATCTGTTCTGTGATATATGCTCAGATTTAATTTCTTAGGCAACCTGATCTTGTTGAGGATGTCCCCATTCACTGCAGGAGGGTGGAACTAAATGACCTTTGGAGGTACTTTCCAAGCCAAGACATTCTAAGATTTTATGATTCTTTGGATTGAGACCTAACTGTATAAAAATCCTCTTGGGTGGCCTGATTATTTTAGGAGGAAACCCTAAATAGGCACTCACAGAGGTATGAATGGAGTGCCAGCATGCTCCCAAGGTAGCTGCTGAAGACAGCAAGACAGAAGGGAAATACCAGAGTTCATCCACTGTACCTACTAGGCACAATCACATTTTTCTATGTTGTATGTAGTCCATATTGGGGAAAAATGCCAGATGATTTTTTTCAAAACTGGTATTGTAGCCCCAATACATGGAAGGGACCTCACTGCATAACAGCATGATTGTTGGGCAAGTTATTCTACGAAACATGACTTGTAAAGAAGGGCATTCAGGGCCTCTGGATGTCAAATAGCAGAGTGACATAGATGTACATCCAGCATTTTCTAAAGCATGTGATTTCTTGAGTGTTCAAAAGATGTAGGATGCCTGGTGTGTATGGATCTACATGTACACACCTGGGCTGCATCTTTTTCCTCAGTTTTAGACTGCCAAAAAATGCAGGTTCTTATAGATAACTGAATCAGTGTAACCTTCTTGCTCAGGAGAGTTCTGATTGTCGAAGTCACTAAAGTGATTTTCTCACTACAAATCATGAGTTATAGCATCCCACCTAATAATAAATAGCTGGCTTTTCAGTAATTACTTGGAAATAATTAAAAATTAACATCTTATTGTTTGTAAAGTACTGTTGAAGCATAGTATTTGGTTCTTTCAGGACAGATGTTGAAAATATATGTATTAGGCTTTTTTGTCTGTTTGTGAATGTGAACTAAAGCTTCTTATGAATCAGTATTATTAAATTGTATAGATGGTGATAACTTGGACTTTAGAATGACTGCCTAGTTGTTATGCTTCAGTAGGCCAGCAAAGAAAATGGAATGTATTGGAGGTATAATCCCAAAACTAAGTGTGTGGGTTTGGGAAGAAGGGCAGATAATTATTCTGACACAAAATATTATTGGGATTTTTTTTTTAAAATAATTTTATGTGTTTCTTTGAAAAAAATCCTCAAACATCTGAAATTAGCCTGGTAGTACTTATTGCTTCCTTAGGAGAAAATACAGAAAACTGCTTTGCAGAAATAAGTGGGGGTTTGTTATTTTTTTCTTTTTCATCTCTAGCTTTTCTGTCGACTTTGCCAAAATTGTTGTGTTCCCTGGAGTATGATGAGAAATTATATTTGTGGGATTTCAAATTATAGTACAAGGAAATTGCATGGTGACCCATCCTTATGTGCAAGCAAATCTTGTAATTTTCTGTTGGAAAGGTAGTGTATGTGAAAGAGTGCAATGCCTTTGAGAAAAGAAGCAGCCTTTGGCAGTGCTAGCCAGCTGCAGCCCACTAAACAATTTCATGAAGCCAAACATTTGATTCATTTAAAAACTCATGCCTGTCATGATTTTGAAATGTGCTAATCCCAGTTAAACAATCTGCAAAGACCTCAAATTAGACACTTACTAGAATGTGACAAAATCAGGTCTCTGCACTATAACCTTGGGTAACTAATTTTTGAATGAAACCAAAGATTTTAGCTTTCCTAAAGAGTGCTATCAACGATTTACAGTTCCACTTGGGAGTGTTTTCTAATCTAACACTGAAGGTAAATGGAAAATTAGAGACAGATTTTTCCATTCCAGAGAGGCACTGAATAGGGAGGAAAGACTGCTGTTCTTTGCAGTTGTGAACAGCAACAGCTAAATTCGCTCATCTTGTTCCACATCCTTCATCATGAATTCATATTACTTTACATATTTCTGTTGCTTTGCTAAGGTGTAGTCAAATACAATACATATCAGAGGAAAACAGCACAACAAAAGGCAGTTTTCAAAACGTCTTCTGCTACAGTCTTATTTGTGACTTATTTTTCATGATGTTTAGACTGTGATTCATAGCCATATCCTGCCTGATGGATTCCAGAAATCTCACTGAAACTGAGAAAACGAACTATTTCAATTTGTGGTAGGTTTTTTTAGACATATCTGGACATCTTGAAACTGTCTTTGCAAAGGGAGGAGGAGTTTGGTTGGTTTGGAAAAAGAGTTCAAACTTGTCCAACTTCTGGGTTTTTTTCTCACAGAATGCAATAACTACGTGTAGTGGTAAAAATTGACTTTATTCAGGTTTATCTGAAACATTAGTAAATGTAATGCATAATGATATTATAACAACTAAATATTACGTACGGTTTTTGGTGTCCTTTATTTGGATTAGAATTGCAGAAAGTTTTGCTGACAGCCTATAAATAGTATGTTCAGACATCAACTTGACTGTTCTGTTTCAAACTGAATAGAATTAGCAACTAACAGTATTTAAATGGCACAACAATGCATTTTCCTGACAGCTAAGACAAACTTGTGGTCTAAGATGGACATTAACACTGTAGAGCACAAGACCTTCAAATAACCACTAAAGTGTATGGGGTCTTGGTTCCCTCTGAAGGAGCACCTTCTTAATTCATTCCACAAGCCAAAGGGAGTGCAGCTAGCTGCCACAGAAACTGCTTAGTTAATAATAAGATAATGAGTAGAAGGTGCAAACTGAGTTAATTATTTAATTGTGTTTTGGCATATATGTTGGCTTCCTTGTTTTTAGTCTAAGTAGGTAGGTGAGAACTGAAGCTTGAAGATAAAACCTTATGAGTTTTTTTTTCAGTTTGCAGCAGCACTTGATATACAATGCAATAAAAATTCTGAAGTTCAGTGTGTGTCTCATTGTTATAATTTGGCAGGTCTTAGACGTTTGATTGTGCATTCTGTATCCATGCTTTCTTCCCTGAAAGTATAGATACATCTCATACTTTGCATGTGTATTCTGTGTCTCAATTATCAAATGTACTTAAGTGGCCAAAGCCTGCCACTCTATGTCAAAGGAACTTGTCTTTCAGAAATAAGGAAAGAACAGTAAATGTGGGTTAGTGCATTATTTTTCCCCACCAGGAAGGATTCATCTGACATTTCTGTGTTTTTATTAGTATTTATTTTCCCTAGCATTACTAGAAATCTCATTAATCTTTAGGGCAAGCAAGTTTAAAACCAGTATGCTTGAAAAGTACTTTTTTTATAGGGAGTGGTACTACGTGTTTGATCCCTAAGCGTTAAAATAGTATCATTCCTTTTCTTACCAAGATAGGTATTTTCAAAGACAAAAAACAAAACATATTTTCTACTTCAGACTTTTTATTGTGACCCTTCAAACAGGAGGAATAAACCTCTCACTATGCAGCTTACAGTGAGAAGAGTAATCAAGAGATATTTCTGTTCATATTTTTATCTGGCTTTTGTCATTTTTAGCTGTTTTGGTGACATTTACTTTGAAAACATAGGTCTTTGTTTTTATCCTTCTTGAAAGATTGTAATTGATTTGGTTGCTGTCTATGAGCACATGATGAGTATTTGTTGTGTAGATGGAATCAGTACTGGCAGAATATTGCTGCATGCTGCATGTTGCATTATTCACTTTCATCTGCATGCAGCTCATGGCTGGCAGGCTCCTCACAGCTACCTTTAAAGGGGCTTATCCAGTATAAAGCTATGACTTGTTCAGTAGGTAGTCTGGTAGATCAGTTGTCATACTGGAAGTCTCCTGCTGAATTCAGGAGAGAATACAGGAGAGGCAGGCATGCCAAGGTCTTACAGACGATTGCTTGAGATGGTATTACTGTGCTCCAAAAAGCTCTGGCCATTTCTCTTAAAGTTATCACTTTGTCTGAAGAGTAAAACAAGGTTGAATAAATCGTAGGATGGAAACAACCTGTATTTTTCCATTCATTATCACTATTGTACCTGTACAATCTGAAGAGCAAACTGAGGTCTTGGAAAGCAGGCATTGGTAACTTGTCTCATAGTGCATATAGCTAAAATAAATCCTGGCAAGTTTCACATTTGTACATCTGACCTTTTGTCAGACTTATCTATCTGACATCAGAATGGTGACATAATCCTGATAGTCAGTGGATATGCCTTTCTGTAGGACACTGTGCAGTCTGAAATTTTCTTTGCAAGACCATTTTGTTATCTTTAGGATTTCTGTTATGGCACTGAAAGGAGATCTGTAATGCATTTATAGGTAGCAGTTGTGAGTCCCCAGCTGACTTCTCCACAGGGCAGGTTAACACCCCCACTACAAAATGGCAACATGTGTCTGCACCTCAGCTGCATCAACAGATCTCAGTGCTTACATCACCAGCGGCAGTGGGCTGATGCTAAGGAGGCAAACTTCTCACTTGGTCAGCTTTACCCTTTTTCTGACTTTGTTGTTGGGGAAGAACAGACCAGTGGGGAACTAACACCTTAAGCTTCTGCACAGCATGACCTGGAGCTTGACTAGTACTGAGTCTGGAAAAGGTCGTGTGGGTACAAAATGCAGTAAATAATTTTTGCATTGTAAAGGTTGCTAAGCTTTGCTGTTTAGCTGTGACTGTGATACTTAAGACTTACTTGCATCAAATTGTCTCTGATGACCTATGCCAGCCACAAAGATTACAGTTTTGACAGTGCTTTGATATTTTTGTGCTGACAAAAGGACTGTAGACAACAAATATTAAAGACCTAAAATAAGGCTGAAAATATCCCCTTTTGGCTGCTGCACATAGTCTTTTCTCTACCTGACTGCATTATGCAAGTTTGTATATGGGGAGGTGAGCCCTTAGTGTATTGGGGGAATCAGTGAAGCAGCTGAAAAAAAAATAAATTAGAAAAGGGCAATAGAATAATAGAAACTTGATACTGATTTAGGAAGGTTTTGGAAACAGTAGGCTGACCTAAGATGTGAAAGGAAGAAGGAAACTTATGATGACAGAGATTTTCAGGGCTAACTCTGTAATGCATATTCTTTACACAGTATGTGCACATGAACTGCATTTTATTAAGTCTTTAGTTCAACTATTAAAGTGGAATTTAATTCTTTCTTTTACACAGATACATTAGTTACTCTCTGAAGTCCTTACTGGTGAATGAGCTGCCATGTAGATTTCTCCTGCCCTCCTGGTCATCTTGCTTTTCTAATCTTGACCTAATTCCTACTGTTAAATTGCAGATAGTGTGTTGTCTTTTCAGTGTGTCACAACTTTTCTATGTTGACTTTACCTTCCCTTCCTTCATTCTATTACATACTCTTTTATTCTATTTGGCAGCTAATGACTGGTTTACTTTTTATGGAAGACATACATGTTTATCACCTAATACTATTTAATGAAATGTTTGAACCTAAGAATATTTCAGCAGTAAATTAGAATAAGTGTGTAACCTGACAAAAAATAATTCTTCAGTACAGATGGAATGCTAATCACTAGTAATGTTCAGTTAGGCAACAAATGTCTTTATCTCAACTGATAACTTGGTTTAGTTTGCCTTATAGTATGTTACTAGTTATATTTGAAAGTTAGACTTTTTGGAGGTATTCCAGCCAACTGAGAAGTTACTATTGAGATGTCCTTCAAAATGTGTTTCATTTCCTGGTATTGTTATTGCCTTCAGTCAAAAGTGTGTAATGCAAATTGCAATAGGGAAGGAAGGAAATATTATGTATAATATGAGTAAAAAAATATTTATTCACAGATTTCTCAAGGGCCATTCAAGCAAGACACTGGCAAGGTTTTTTCACTTAAGGCTGAATGTGTAGCCTTAGGTTTTTCAGCTTTGCTCCCCTTCCCTTCAGAGCTAGGATATACAGACATCTGAAGCAATATGTTTTCTTTTTCTAGAATGAGGGAAAACATTTTTCATTTATCAGATTAGAATTCAAAAGAATGGCTTAGTAGTTAAAAAGCTAATTCTGTTGCTGTATTTTCTGGTTTCTCATAGTGCAGTGAACTTGAATTCTGACCTACTGATGACCTGGCCATTCCTATACAATTTAAGTTAGTTAAGAAATAAAAGTTATTAGGCCAGGACATTGTCATGACACTTTTATTTTCCATTTGATGAATTCCTATATTTGAAAATAGAATTATTTTAAAACACAGTCTTATTCATTACTGTGGAGAAAAAAGAATTGATGTCTAATAATAAGTTGTTAGAAGTATTTTATTTTGTGCATACCAAATATGCAAATTATAAAAACAATGGAAAAAACAAAGCTTCTGTAAGAATTGAATTGAGCACAAACTATTGAAGAATTCATAAAGAATATTTGCTAAGATAGCATTGTTTCATCCATTTGCATTTTTCAGAGGAATATAGCTTAAGAGCTGTACTTCAGTTTATCTGGGGAAATTTCACTTACTGCCTTCTAGGCAAGGGATGACAATAATTTTCAATGCATTTGTAGTATTTTTATAAATTAATAATTCATGTTTGTATTATTATTAAATTGCTGTCATCTAAGGATGACTGATAATCATTTTGCCTAAGGAACATATTCTGGCAGTACATCTATGTGATACCAGGTGCCAATTTGCTCTTAAATGGTCTATTTGTAGTTTGACAGTTCATGGATTCTTAAGGATCTATAGTATTTTGTGAAATTTTTGATTAATATTTTGCACTCTCCCTCTCAAGAAATGTAGGTAACTATGAAAGCATATTGCAAGAGTGTGGTCATAAAACCTAGAAAGTATCTGCACATCAGGTCTTTTGCCTCTGTTACATGTCACTGAAAATTTAGATCAAAATGTACTACTAAAGTGTGCTAAATATGTACTGAACCTTGCTACAGTTCTGAATTACTAACAGGGTAACACACAGTAGCATAATGGGGAGTAAATCAGTGCTGAACTCTCTCAAAAATTATTGTAGAGAATCATACAATGTTCTGGTTTAATGTACAAAACTGTAAGAGAACAGAAGATTTGACTACAAATGTCACTTAAAATCAGAAATTGTTTTGACAAATAGATGTCACATTTTGAAACAATAAGGGCATTTTATAATGTTTTTTAGACTAATGCAGTAGAGAGACAAAGTGTTTTATTTTCTGCTGTCAGAAATCTGTCCTTACCTCATTCACCATTTTGAATACTAGAGAAGCAAAAGGCAAAGTAGAATGCAAGACCTGTGTCCACTGTCATCTGTGTTTAGATCCTCTTTTGACGATGAACTGGTGAGGCTTGTGCTCTCTAATCTGATGAGATGGCATCGTGGGTTAAGGTTTTCCTTGTTTCTTGCTGCTGACCTAGCAGTGCCATTTTGCCCTTGTTTCTTGTGGTTGTGCTACATTGCAAACATCAAAACATATTAACAGAAATGAAACCATACATAGAAGGAGATTATTAACATAAATTAAACCATAGGCAGAAGGAAATTGTACCAGTTCTGAGTGTGTGAGCACCGATTTATTCCAGCTTGAAACATGCAGTTTTCTGTAGTTGCTAGGGAAGGACATGTATTTGTATCTGTCATTTCAAGCACACTACTTCCAGTTTTACAGGCCTGGAAATCACAGCACATCACAATTACTGATTGTAAGTCATCTTCTGTCCTGCAGGTGACATGCACCCAAGGCCGATTCTGTGAAGCCTGCATGGGAGGAAGTGAATTATGCTAAATAATTTTATCTGCAGGATTTTATACCAGCCTTACAAGCTGCTCTGGAGTGATATTTTTTTACTGAGCTACAAAAATGTCAAATTAGTGGGTAGTAAAATTCCAAATACCAAAGTCAGTATTACACAACACACACTGATTGTTGGTCTCCTCTCGTCTAAATAATTTTGACCATTGGGGACTAAGCGTAACCTTTTCATATGGCATGCAAAAGAAAGAGGCATTTGTAATTCTGGTGTTTCAAAGACTGTTTGTGAAAAGCTATCCTACTTCAGTCTCTCCTTTTTAGTATAGAAAAGCATGGTTAGGCAGAGTTAAATGGATTAATTACCTTTTCAGTGTAAGAGGAAAAAAGAAATGAGTCTTGCCTTTATCTCCTCTGATTTCAGAGGCTGACTAGAGGCTTTTCAGATGTGCATATCCCTTTAATGACTTAATCATCTAATTAGGTGACTTGCAAAGGCTATTGGCAAATGAGGAGAGGGTTATTTTCTAATTCCCATGTTGATAGAGCAAAGGATTCTGGTATAGTCTCTGTCCTTCTCCATTCAAGGTTCTGGAGATACAGATTTAAGATTAAAGATGAACAGGCTCTTTGAATAGGAAATGCAAACAGCTTAAGAATGTGTTGTTTTAATTTTAAACCTCTGCAGCTTTTTAGTAACAAAGTTGGCTTAAAGTATAGGTTTAAACCACTTCAAACAATCCTTCAGTTTTGAGGTTGCCTATTCAATGCACCCACTTGATACTGTCAAATAGGCTTTAAGCCTTTGGTTTTGTTGAGCTTATTTATACATTTCACTGTATGTTAAAATGGGCAATTAAGTGTTCTTTACACGTGAATGCTGAATCAAAGTACACAGTTCTACTGTGATCATGGGAAAGCAGTGGTGACTAAAGTAAGTAGCCATGCGTCATAGCTTGAGTTTGTATGTAGCTCAAGCACCTAATTGATGCTACCTTTTTTAGTTTGGCTTCATTACGTGTTGAACCCAGTATCTGTGTCTACTTATGGCACTTCACATACATCCATTTCATCATTTCAGCAAATGCCAGGAACATACTGTGTCCTTTGATGTTGTTTTGAAGTCATGCATTACTGTGAAAAATAACACTCAAGGGGGACGTGGGACAGATGTCTGTACAAGGACTTAGCAGTATGGATGTTCATAGGATCATAGGA
>VZRI01013004.1:0-14554 GCA_013397515.1 Upupa epops
CTAAACCAAGAGGAAATGTGGGAACCTTGCTGAATGAGGTGGGGACCTTGAAGACAGAGAAAGCAGACATACTGAACACTTTATTTGCCTCCATCTGTAGTTCAGGCAACTGTCCTGATATCAAAGCCCAGACTGCTGAGTCTCCAGAGGAAGTTGAGGCAAAACAGGAGGCTGCCTTAGTTGATGAGGACTGGGTTAGGGGTGTGTTGAGCAAACTGTATGCAAATAAATCCATGGGCTCTGAAGGAGTGCACCAGCACGTGCAAAGGGAGATGGCAGAAGATATTGCTAAGCCACTCTCTGTCATGTATTCTAAGTCATGGGAATCAGGAGAGGTGACTAGAGACTGGACTTTAGCTAACATCACTCCAATCTTCAAAAAGTGTAAGAAGGAGGACCCAGGTAACTGTCCAGTCAGCCTCACCTCCATCCCAGGAAAGGGGATGGAACAATTTGTCCTGGATGCTGTCTCTGGGAACATCAAGGACAAGAGGGTCAATAGAGACAGTCAGTATGGTTTCACCAAGGGGATGTCCTGCTTGACCAACCTGACAGCCTTTTATAAGGGCATAACCAGGTGGATAGATGATGGCAGAGCAGTGGATATGGTCTATCTTGACTTCAGTAAGGCACTTGACACAGTCTCACACAGCATCCTCGCAGCCAAGCTGAGGCAGTGTGGACTGGATGATTTGGTAGTGGATGGAGGTGGACTGTGAACTGGCTGCAGGACAGAAGCCAGAGAGTGGTGGTGAATGGGACAGAGTCTAGTTGGAAGCGTGTATGTAGTGATTTCCCCCAAGGATGAGTACTGGGACCAGCCCTCTTCAATCCATTCATTAATGACTTGGATAAGAGATTAGGGTGCACTGTCAGTAAGTTTGCTGCTGACACAAAGCTGGTTGGTGTCGTCGACAGCCCAGCAGACTCTGCTGCCACTCAGCGAGATCTATACAAGCTAGAGAGCTGGGCAGAGAGATATTGAATGAGGTACAACAATGGTAAATATAGAGTTTTGCATCAGGGCAAGAACCCCAGGGACCAGGATAGGTTGGAGCCTGACCTGTTGGAGAGCATTGTAGGGGAAAGGGACCTGGGGGTCCTAGTGGACAGCAGGATGACTATGAGGCAGCATTGTGCTCTTGTGGCCAAGAGGGCCAACAACATCCTGGAGGGGGATCAGAAGGGTTTGGTTAGCCGATCAAGGATGGTTCTCCCCCTCACTCTACTCCTCACTAGTGAGACCGCATCTGGAGTATTGTGCCCAGTTCTGGGCTCCTCAGTTCAAGAAGGACACAGAGCTGCTAGAGGGTGTCCAGCGTAGAGCACCAAAGATGATGAATGAAATGGAATAACTCTCATATGACTAAAGGCTTCAGTCTGGCTTGGAGAAGATAATTCTGATGGGTTACCCCATTAATGTGTAGTAATATGTGAGGGTTGGGTGTCAGCAGTCAGGCTCCAGTCAAGGTCATCTGGTGATAGCATAAGGGGCAATGGGTGCAAGCCTGAACATGGGAGGTTTCATATAAATATTAGAAGAACCTTCTTTGCAGTGAGGGTACCAGAGCATTGGAAAAGGCTGCCCAGAAAGGTTGTGGAGTCTCCTTCTCTGGGGACATTCATTCCTGTGTGTGGTCTAGGTGATTGTGCTGTGGCAGGGGGATTGGACTAGATGATCTTTCAAGGTCCCTTCCAATGCCTAATATTTCTATGATTCTATGAGTAATCCTGTAGTATTATAGATACAAAAGCCACAGAAAGATTTTTTCTTTTGTAAACTTACTGGAAGGAATAAAAGGACAAAATTGATAAATGCAAATGTGATAATGCTAATGAAATATTACTTCCTTATAAAATTATTAAACTTCTAGTAAATTTAAATTTGATGTTTAATTTATACAATATATAAAATTTTTGTTTGGTGTCAACAGCTACACCTTGAAAATGTTGAAAACATTGAAAGTTTTACATAGATATAACTTGAACATTTTTCAACTGACATTTGCATAACCCCTCAAAATGTGTCAGAACATGTTGGAAAAGGTACACTGGTGAAATTGTTTAAATATTACTGTAAGATGGGCACACAAGCCATTCCATAAGCATCACAATGAAAACCCATTACCGAAACAGCACATGGGGTTAACAGAATAGCCTGCTCTTCTTCCCAGGCCACACACCAGTCTTTTCTTGTGTTTCTGTGCAATCATTTGCCTCCAAGCTAAAACCAGAATTATCTCAGACTGAATTCTGAGTACCTCTGATGTAGCAACAAAATTTTCATATTGAGGAAGGAATTTTTAATCTATTTCAACTCTCATTGAATGGCAGCATGTTTGAGTGCTGTTTCTTTAGGCTTTTCTTAAAATCCTAACATGCAATATTATTCATTTGTCAAATTCATTCTGAACACAGAATAAACTAATACAATTGCTGTGATTTGAAGAGGATGGGTTTTTCCTATGTACAGTTCTGTTAACACTGAACATGTGATTGGCAATTCATTGAATGATAGAATCATCTGGTCAAACACACTCCTGCAATGAGCAGGTATATCTCCAACTAGAACAGGTTGCACCGTCTAACCTGACCTTGAATGTTCCCAAGGATGGGGTATCCACCATCTCTCTGGGCAAATATTGCAGTGATTCACCACACTCATTGTAAGAGTTTTTTTCTTTATATCTAGTATGGGCACAACCCTGTTTATACACCTGAGACATAGTAGACCTGACATTTATATGAATTATTCTGGAAAACACTTTGTAAGCTTTAAACGGCCAATAGCATTGTCTGGGTTCTGTAAACTGAGATGTAAACCAATGCGTAAAACAACAATTAATTTTCAAACCAACAATTTTTTTTTCTATGGAAATAAATTACTCTCTCAGACTACCATTTACATCTTTAAAGTCATTGATCTAGAACTATGATACCAGCATCTCAGACTAAGTCCCTGATATCCCATACATAGTTGCATGACTTAGTTACAGAGGACTTGCATTTTCAAGCCTGAGGGTGTGCATGTGGCTACTCTTTCTTTTAGAGCAGTGCAATACTCTGTTAAGTAGAAACTTGTTTATGCCATTTGACTAGAAGAAAAATATCACAGAAAATTCCAGTGAAAATTATGCATTTTGATAAAAAAAAAAACATTCTGTCTAATGTAGCTTAATCTCAGACAAGCTGCGCAAATACAAAATTTTGTTGAAGACAATCAAAACAAAGTTACTATACTTACAAAAATTTAACCCCCAAGATAGAAGCTATTTCCTATTTCTCCATTCAAATTAGCCCAAAAGGATTCATAGGCATATGTTACAGCTTGAGCATTGAGTCTTATGAGAAAAACATCAAAACACAGTAAAATCTACTCTTCTTTAATAAAAGTTGCTTGGTTGAAAAACAAAAAGAGAAACAACAGTTTTTAATGAAAACAGCTTTTTATATGAGCAGATGGGCAAGAATAAAGTAGTCCAAAATAAAACAGTGGAGGTGCAGGAAGCCCAGAGTAGTTTTTGTAATGAAGCATTACTTGTTTATTTTTAATATCACAGCAAACTCACAGAGTTAATTCTCTGGAAACTGCAGAATCCACAGAATATTTTCCTTTTCCTTTTACAATACTGTAAGTCTTCTGCAATATTTATATTTAATAATATTAAAGGTGAGAGAGAGTACTGAAATGGGTCGTCCTACAAGAAATGGCAGGAGTTATGCTTGCTCATTGTCTCAGAACGGACTTCTTAATGTCTTTTATTTCCTATTTTTTTGGTGCTTGGAATAAAATCTTGATTGAGTTACTACTTGCATCTATTTCCTAAACTAGTTTTGCAGTTCTTATTTATACAGTCCACAGTTCAGCATGAAGCTTTCTTTTAGGGTTTAACACTGTGGAATAAAAAGAAGGATCCACTATTTTAGCTGGATTATCTGGGTGCTAACACAACACCAACTCCTTAGTAGAGTATCTTAATGTTATCCTCTCTCCTAAAATATCTTCTTAAATACCTGTTCAATTAATGTTCTTTCTTCTTTACAATGATTATTTGAAAATATAAGGTATATTTTAGACACAAACCTCCTAGTATAGCAGAGCTGTGCTTGATAAGAGTAAATCACATCATAGAGACTTTTTCCTGAAGTTTCTATAATCATCAATCATTTCAATCAGGTCTACAAGGGATTTGAAACATGAAAATAGGTTTTCCCACTGCTGTGGCTCAACCCCATCCGTCAGCTAAACACCATGGAGCCACTTGCTCATGCTTCTCCTCTCCCAGTGAGATAGGGAGAAGTGAAAAGCAAGTAAAACTTACAGGTTGAGATAAGTACAGTTCAATAACTACAATAAAGTATATTAATAGCAATAAAGTATAATAATAATCAGAATGAAATGCGTTACAACAAAAGCAGATAATAAAAACAACCAAAATAAGAGGTGCATAGTGTAACTTCTCAGCAACAACTGGCTGATGTCCCAGCAGTGATCCACCTGTCCTGGCCAACTCCCTCCAGTTTGTATACTGAGCATTATGTTCTATGGCATGGAATATCCCTCTAGTCTCCTGGTTAGGCTTTCTCCAAGTTTTGTGTGCATCTAGCAGAGCACAGGATACTGAAAAAGCTTAATTTAGGATAAGTTCTACTTAGCAACAATTTATGTGTCAGTGTATTATCAATATTATTCTCACGCAGAAGCAAACTAGATAGTCCTAGAAGTTAAAGAGGAGAAAAATCTTTTCTCTCTGCATATCTGGTCATGTTGAGGAGACCAGGGTTCTGTTTCCGTGTGGGCAGAGTTGATTGTGGAGCTTTCGTATATGTTTGTGGTGGAGATTATCTTTCTCATTCATCTATATGAAGAGAGTACTTGGAGAGTACTCAGGTAGAAAGACACTTGGGGGTATTGGTGGACAGTAAGCTTAGCAAGTAAGCTTGGCCCAGGCGGCCAAGAGGGCTAATGGCATCCTGGCCTGTATCAGGAATGGTGTGGCCAGAGGGAGAGGGAAGTTATCCTCCCCCTGTATTCAGCACTGGTTAGACCGCACCTGGAGTATTGTGTTCAGTTCTGGGCCCCTCAGTTTAGGAAGGATGTTGAGGTCCTGGAATGACTCCAGAGAAGAGCAACTAGAATGGTAAAGGGCCTGGAAGGGAAGCCCTATGAGGAGAGGTTGATGGAGCTGGGTCTGTTTAGCCTGGAGAAGAGGAGGCTCAGGGGTGACCTTATTGCTATCTATAACTACCTAAAAGGTGGTTATGGTCAGGCAGGGGTCAGGCAGGCACTGGAGACAGGACAAGGGGTCACAGTCTTAAGCTCCAAGGTGGGAGGTTTAGAGATGACATTAGGAAAAGTTTTTTTACTGAAAGAGTGATCCGATTTTGGAACGGGCTGCCCACAGAGGTGGTTGGGTCACTGTCTCTGGAGGTGTTTAAGGCTAGTCTGGATGAAGTGCTAAGTAGCATGATCTAGATGTCAGATGTTTAGGTTTACTTGGTTGGTTTTAGGTTGGACTGGATGATCTGTAAAGTCTTTTCCAGCCTCATCATTACTGTGATACTGTGATACTGTGACATATCAATTTTCACTTAGCTTTATTTATTTGGTAATTCATTATATATCACCACCATTGCCTTCATCATCACTCTGCAAAAATAAAGATGATTTCAACAAAATGAAAGACAGCAAGAAGGAGGTTTATTTTATTTCTTAGATTGCTTTTGTTGCACAGAATTACTTTGTTATTGTTGCTTTAAAATGCCTGGGGTCTGCTGTTGTCTGAAGTATATTGTTATATGATCAAGCTTATATCCCCACCAGAAAACTCCCATTGGATTGAGCAATATAGTATTCATAACTTTAAGCAATTTTAGTGGTTCTTTACGCATTTCCACAAAGCATTTTCCTCCTAAGCTTATTGCAACCAATTATGTTTATTAAGAGCTTTTCAAAGCACATATCTCTACTCCTATCACTGCTTAGCAAATATTACATCATTTTCCCAGTATGATCATATCTATTGGAAAACACCATTCCAGTTGCCTCACAGTTGATGCCCTGTTCACAGATGCTTTATATCAGATATAAAACATGGAATTTCCATTGATTTCAGTGATTCATGTCAAAGCTTCTTTTCACAACACACAATGCAACCCTGAAGCTACTCTAAACCGTTCAGATATTACCATGAGTTAAGCAGCATAAAGCCCTTTTTTATGTCAAGCTTGGGTTCACAGATGCGATTTCACCATACTCTTCCCACTTTGCTCCTTACTCATGCTTTGATGCACTGTGGTTCCTCACATTTTCTGTAATTCCCATAGCTCACAAACAGAAATCACAATTAGATTCTATGTTTCCTGCAGGTAAATCTGGAAAAAAAACAAAACTATATATTTATCTCAGATGAGCTATATATGGAATTTGAAGCATCTTGAAACTCAGCATGGAGCATGGCAATTATTTTGAAAGAAAATGCATTTCCCATAAACTCTAGAGTTAGATACATGGCAAATCAGAGTCTGCATTCTTTCTTTAGATGCTTAAACTCAGGCAGTATCCTCATGTGACATTAATGTTTCTGTCCTTCAAAGACCTTGTCAGTAATTTTAGAGAAAACAGAGAAAATGAAGATCTAATAGTTAAAAGTTTGTATTTTTAAATGGCAAAAAAGGGTTGTATTGTAAGAAGCTTTATTATGTATCATAAGGAAAAGGAAACATTTCAAAGTCATCTTAAAGGCAGTTAACTGTAAGTAGCTGAGTGCTGAAATGTGCTTATTTCTTCACATGCTAATAACCTAAACAGGAGAAACTCAAGTATATGTTTCTGCTCCAGGCCCCTAAGCGGTTTTCTTTTTTCAATATCTGCATATCTCGTTAGCTCTCTGTTACAATCCTTGACCATATGTTAGACATGTTAAATGTTCATTACTCAAAGAGCTCCCGCAATCTGTTAACCTTTCCAGCCCAGATATGAAGATCTGTTAAAGGATATTTTGAACACCTGATGGACTTTGTAAAGCAAACTGCAAAACAAAAGAGGACAGTCAGTAAAAGTTAGAGAAAATTAATAGCTGGTAGTGAAGCAACTTAAGTTGCAGAGTTTTATAGTTACTTCTAATTAAATATATGGATTAGGGTTTCAACAAATTTAAGGATCACCGAAGAATCAGTGAAAAGCATCACTAGGCCAGAGTTTTTACAACATGTTCACCAGATGTTGCCATTCACCACTTAGCACCAAAGGAAGAGACTATCCTTCAGCTGAAATTCTTCACTGAAAATGACCTTGTCACTCAATATTAAACTAAGACATTCCTAAAGATGGACCCAAGAGCAGGATGGGAATAAGCAAATATGGTTCTACTTTTTATTTTGACACACATCCTATTAGTATGACCAATCTGAAAAGTCTGAGTAACAGATAGGGTAAAAAATCATTTCTTTTCAAGGATGAACAAGATTAACGTAAATTCCAAGTGACAGGTATGTACCATCAAGACCAAACCTGGAAAAGCCTTCCAAATAACAAGAATATGGTGACTATAGGAGATGAAGAATCTCTAAGGAAATATTTGCAAATATGCAAGTACTACATAGGGTTTTGAAAAAATATTAATCACAGATATTTGATATAACCAACCAACAAAAGCACTGAAGAAGGTCACATCTAAAACAGAAATTTCAGGTTTCTTCACAAGATTGTTATTTAGTGAAAAACTAAAGTGGTAACGATATGAGTTATCTACACCATTTCAATGCATTTGGTAAACACACATTCTTAAAATACTAGCTAGACAATTCAGGTATTTTTAATGTTTCTCCTATTCATTAGAAACATGTAGGGTTATAGAAGATTGGAAAGGGCAGTTATGATCTCTACATTTGTAAAGGAAAAAGGAGAAATACAGAATTTAAAAAGGAGACTTACTTTTAAATTTAGGAAAGTTTAAGGTAAAAATGTTGACTTTTCAATGAATATTTGAAAGACAAGAAGCAACTAAAACCAAATACAGATGCAGTAAATTCACATGGCATTAAAGCTTTTGTGTGATAAGGTAAAAGATCATCTTTAAAACAATAACTAGGAGACTATATAAACTGTGATCTTACCCTGGAATTTTTGCACCATGTCTCATCACTTTCTCCTATGCAAATTAAGAATATATAATAAACATAGAACAACTCTTTTTCATGGCCTGTAGCTCCCTCTTGTAATGTAGGGATTGAATGCAATTCCTCAAGGGATTCTTCTTGAGTCTGGTTAGGTGTAGTGTTTAAATTAGTGATTTGGCTGAAGAAATAGACATTGTACACATCAAATTTGCAGGTGATGAAAAAAGTTCTGGTGATTTGTGAGCATGATGAACATCAGGATGGGAAACATGATCATCAGCCCCTTTTTCTTCCCCTTGACAAATGGTCTGGGAAGAAAGCAATGAGTATGAGTCCATAAAGTCAATGCAAAGTAAAACACCTAAGCACAAGTAATGCTCTCCTCAGACACACGTTGTTAATAATCATAGCATCAGTAGGGATCAGAAGGGACCTTGAAAGATCATCTATAACTGTTTAGAAAAGATAATTTGATTTACAGTGGATCATAAAACTGTTACTCAAGGATGCCATGATGCTTCTAGGAAGCAAACTCCATTCTAAGGTGTAAAAACAGAAATCCTGCCTGTAAGACATGCAATTATTGTGATTACTTTCCCTCATCTGAGCTGAGAATGCACCAGCTGGAGTGTAGTGTTCAGCTTTGTACACTGACAAAAGGAATGTGGGCTGGCTGAGAGAGTTCAGTGCAGATCAATATAAACTTGGAAAAGATGAAGGAATTAAATCTCTTTAGCCAAAAGAAAGATCAGAGATAGCTATTACTACAGCTTTCAGATACATGAAAGGCTGTTGCATCAAAGAAAGAGGGACAAAACATTTGTGCATGTCTATGACAAATAGAAAGTAATGAACTAAACTGTAGCAAAGAGGAATTAAGCTAGATATGAAAGAAAGTGGCATGTCAGTGTAACAGAGTGCCTAGGAATATGGTGGAACTCCATATCTAAATCTGTAAAATTTTAATCCTATAGAAGATAGACCCATATTCTCTTCAGGTTCCCTCCGGTGCTATTTTTCAATATTGTCTGTGAGGGCTGGGAATCACTGCCAATTTAGAAGAACCCTGGAATATAAGGTAACTGCAAGAAAGATACGGGATGTAAGGTCAGTTACAGCATCTTGGATTTAGTGACTACAAGGAGAAACTTAAGTTACAAGCTAGGAGTTCACCTCGTGGAAATAAGAGGATCAAAAATACCACTGCGCATTTACTAATCTTACAAGGTTCTTCCATCATAATTTTTGTTTTGAAGAAAAATGTCAAGCAGTGGTATCTACTAAAAGGTATTTCCACCATAGAACAAGAATCTAAATGCTTAGATACAAATGCCTCAGTACCTAAATCTCCTTACCTGGAGAACTGCATGTGCTGCCTCTTAATCAGCTTAATATAATTATTACATTTTCACTTTGGCACAAGCATAGAGTTACTATGAAGATATTCAGCCAAATGTAATGCCTTGTTACTACATCATCTGAAAGTAGTTGTTCTTTACAGCATTTGCCTCAGAGCTGAGAGCAATTGGGTTAAAGATTGTAAAATCATAGAATGGTTGGGACCTTAAAGGTCATCTTGTTTTGACCACCCTGCTACAGGCAAGGACACCTTCCACTACATCAGGTTGCTCAAAAAAGCCAGGAAGGAATTAAAATAATTATATAGTAGTCATTCAGTAATAGAGATTTATGCCGAAAGTTTTATAAAGATGTTCTAATCAAATGGATTTGCAATGACAATAAAAATCTCTCCTGCCAATAGAAGAGGTGGAAATCCAGTCTGAATGACTTTTAATGCAATTTGATCTGCTTCTGGCAGGTGGTGTTTCAGAAACATTAATTCCTTACTAAAACCACAAGATATGTTGCAGCCATACATCAGTTTCCTCCCTAATCCCTTCTTCATTCACAAGATCATTTGTGAGGCAATTGTCTCATAATACTTGTTAGCTTTCCCCTAGAAAACCTCAATGAAAATGGTACAGAAGTGGACTATTTAGGTAAGAGTTGATTAGTGTGGCAGCAGTGACTTACAAATTTATATACCTTCTCCACTTTTCACAAACATCAAGTATTACAACAGCCTTTTGTTGTGGGGTTTGAGTCTGGTGTGGTATTGGCAGAGGGAGTGGGGGTTGCTGGCATAGACCCTGTAAGAAACTTTGAGAAAGTCCCCCCAGCTTGAGTCAAACCCACCTGTGGCCAAGGCTGAGGAAGTCATCCCTTCAGTAGTAAATAAATGTGAGAGGGGAAGCCTTTTGGGGCAGGGTTTCTATTGTTTTATGTCTTTTGCTTTGTTGTGGAGGGGAGTAGGAAGAAAGACAGCCATAAGGACACCCAGACTGATGGGAGGAAGAGGGGAAGAGAAGCCAGAGTAGCCATTTCCCTTCAACTCATGATGGGAGGGCAGGCTGAGCCCTTATAGATCCATGGATGACCCCACACCAGAGCAGGGAATCCATCCTGAAAAAGGATCTCCTTCCCATCTGGGGGAGATCAGTACTGGAACAGCTCATTGCTGGGAGAAACACAGCTCATAGGAGACCCCCATGCTAGTTTAAATTTGTGAGGGAACGTCTCCTATGGGAGGGATGACCTGTGGACATAGGGCCAGATTGTTAGGAATTTTCCTCCTGAGGAGAAAGTAGATATAGAACTAATGTGGAACAGACTGGGACTTGCTGAAACCACCATCCCCTGTCCCCTTCCACCACTGTCAGGCAGGAGGCAACAGAGCTGGGCCCAGGAAGAAAAGAGGGGTGGGAGACGTATTTAAAACCCAGGTGTTTTGTTTTTTTCTCACAGAATGGTAGGGGTTGGAAGGGACTTCTAGAGGTCGTCTGAACCAGTTGATCCAGTTGGTGACTTGGTTGTAGTTTTTGCTTTTTAGGTTATATTGATTTTACTTTCCCAATTCTGTATTTTGACCATGACTGTAACTGGTGAGTGAGCCCTCCCTGTCATTGGTCTCAACCCCCTTTTACTCTCTCCTTTTCTTGCCTCACTGCAGAAGGGTGTTGAGGGGATAGTTGTGAGTGAGTGACTGCTGCAAGGTGCTCAGATGTCAGCTAAGTTTAAACCACAACAATTAATTTTTTTTCTACTACACTAACCACCAACTGATTTACAATCTGACAGAAAGGAAACAAGATCTTTTTCTTTATTATTACTGATTCATTTTTCTATGTTTTCAGGAACTGGTTAAACCTATTCTAAATCAGTTCAAGACACCTTTCACTTAAAATAGGATGATCAGGAATTTTATTTCTTTCAAATAAGCACAGGCAGTCTTCATTACTTCCAAATATTCCTTCTCATGCTTTGAAGACTGTCTGGAAGTAGAGCTCTGCATTATAAATGGGCTTAATCTGAACCAATATGAAAATAATATCTTAAAATTTCACACTGTACTTCATAAGTCACTCAGACAAAACATTTTTGTACTTTGGCACCCTCATTATGAATAATGCAAAAAGCTAGTTACTAGAAAATGTTCTGAATTATTAATTAAGACCAAATTAAAAATGTAAAATTACAGAAAAACAATGAATGCTTGCTTTAAATTCCCTTTCCAGACAGGTAACCATTTTTAACTACATCTGCTATCCACATTCGATCTATATCTTTATCTATTCTTATGGCTAATGAAGAACAAATTACTTATTACTCATGAATGACACTAACTACCTACTTTGCACAGAAGGAGAATATTACAATTTACATTTAAATGAGATTTGAAATGTTAATGAACAGAGCCAGTATTGTAATTATCTATACAAATACATTAAGGTGAACTTTAGTGGATGAATTACTTCAGAATCATGCTCTATATTTGCCCAGAGGCATTAGTGAAAAATAGATCAGTATTTGTAAGATAATTCCCAGTATTTGGGGATCAAGAGTGAGCAAACAATGTTACTATGCATTTAATATCATTTGGTAGGGGAAAGGTGATGAATATTTATCTGAAAACACATACAAAAAGCTTAAGAAAACACTTCAATACATTTGATGTTTTCTTTAAGTTTATGTAGAACCTTAGATTTAAGGTGTGTTTCTTGCCAAAGGAAGGACATGGGATCTTGGCCTCTATTTCCAGTTGTAATGCTTGATTTCCCTCTGTTTGTTTTTGAGGGGGTTTTCTTGAGTTGGCTTTTATTTTTTTTTATTTTTTAGTATACCTTCCATTCAGACACTTGAGACCAGGATGGGAAGAACATTCACAGGAATACCTCGTGTACCTGAGCTGAAGACGCTTTTGTTTCAGTTAAAAAGTGAGATTACTATTCATGTGATGTATAAATTTTATTGTAGTCCTAACTCTGTATCATGAGAAATACAAGTTTTCTCTACTTGTGTTGCTGAACCCAAAAATAGTAAGCAGGTGTCATATTCAAAGATTTTTTCAGTTCAAAATGATAATTTTTGGCCACTTCTACACAGTGGCAGTTTCCAGATATCATTAGAGGACTGTGAAATGAACAACAAAATACGTTTCAAACAAGACTCCTAAGACAACAGCCTGTGCCATGATATTTTTGTTAACAATTTTGACTGGCTTTTTTCATAAATAACCAATGCCTTATTTACTTATTTGAGGTGAAGAAGGATAGATCTCCAGAGGAAATGAATTGAATGAATTCAGTAAACAATGTAGTGGGATTCTAGTAGAATGGCATCTCAAACTTTACATGATAGTTCTAAGGGCACTTAGCAGTACCTTAAAATTTAATCGAGTGGCAAAATGGAGTTGGTGAAAAAGGTAGCCAAGTCCAAACACATGATATTTGGATTATGAAAGCATTCCTGAAAGAACTCATTGTTGTACCATTAAACTAAATTCTTTAGCATCATTCAAAATATATTAAAGCTCCATACTATGGTTTGAAACTCTTTTCTGATACTGAAATGTTTTTCCTGGTGATGACCGTACCTGTTCTTGTACTGTTCTTCCACCAATGTAACAGTCTGTTCAGAAACTCCAACTGCATGGCTGGCTGCACCTCTTGCTCATTAGCATCATGCTCTTTGTTTCAAACTTGACTGCAACTTCTTATGCATAGAAACAGTTTTTACCCTGAGGAAGATCTTAAAGAATGTTGCAATGAGTCACTTGATAGTGAATTATGCATAGATTTAATTCCCATCTGAATCTAGTTTCTTAATCATTATTCCTATTATCATCTTCTGCTTCTCATAATACTAAATTAAATAGAGAAATAAGATGTTCTCAAGATGCAGTTTCTAGATAAACTATGTCAATACCAATTCCACTTGCAGAATCCAGCAAATGAGCTCTATAAGAGGGCAGCAGAGCAGCTGCCCTCTTATAATTTATGTGTAATTGATAATTAAGTGTAATTTGTAATTACACTTGCAAGTTAACTCTTAAGTAATAACATAGATTCATAGATTCATAGAATGGTTCAGGTTGGAAGTGACCTTCAAGATCATCTGTTTCCAACTCCCCTGCCATGAGCATGTACACACCCAAATAGACCAGGTTGCTCAAGGCCCCGCCCAAACTGGCCTTGAACACTGCCAGGGCAACCTGTTCCAGTGTCTCACCACCCTCATTGTGAAGAACTTCCTTCTGACTTCTAGTCTAAACCTCCCCTCTTCCAGCTTGAAACCATTCCCCCTGGTTCTACTACTACAAGCCCTTGGAAATAGCCTCTCCCTAGCTTTCCTGTAGCCCCCTTCAGATACTGGAAGACTGGTCTAATATCTCCCCAGAGTCACCTCTTCTCCAAACCTGTCCCCTTAGAAGAGGTGCTCCAGCCCTCCAATCAACCTCATGACCCTCCTCTGGACACATTCCAACAATTCAATATCCTTCCTGTGCTGGGAACTCCAGAACTGAATACAGTACTCCAGATGGGGTCTCACACGAGCGGAATAGAGGGGTAGGATCACGTCCTTCAAACTACTGGTCACGTTTCTCTTGATGCATCCCAGGATGCAGTTGGCTTTCTGGGCTGCAAGCGAGCATTGCCTGCTCATGTTGAGCTTTTCATCGACCAACACCCCAAAGTCCTTCTTCTAAGGGCTCTTCTCAATCTGTTCCCCACCCAGTCTGTATTTGTGCCTGTGATTGCCTCGACCCAGGTGCAGGACCTTGGCCTTGTTGAATCTCATGAGGTCGGCACTGGTCCACCTCTCCAGCCTGTCCAGGTCCCTCTGGATAGCTTCCCTGCCCTCCAGTGTGTCCACCACACCACATAGCTTGGTGTCATTGGCAAACTTGCCAAAGGGCACTCAATGCTACTGTCCATATTGCCAGCAATCCTTGAGGGACGCCACTCATCACCACTCTCCATTTGGACTTTGAGCCATTGACCACAACTCTTTGAGTGCAACTATCCAGCCAATTCATTATCCAGTGAGTGGTCCATTCATCAGGTCTATGATTTTCCAGTTTGGTCACCAGGAT
>VZRI01013005.1:0-23019 GCA_013397515.1 Upupa epops
CAACAAAATTTCTTCTCCTGCCTTGGTTTTTATTTATTGCCTAAAATTCCAGGGATCCAGGGCCATCTCCTAGCAACCGGGGTATTTTCGTCTCTCGTCTGATAACTTTCGCTGCTTGGATATTGCTCTCCGTTCATTCTGCTGTCTCGGGCAGAACAGCAACCGCCGCTTCCCAGCGATCTGTTTGCGCTTGTTGGGTCGATGTCGAAACAGTCGGCGCCGTCCAACAGCTGACTTTGGAGCCACCTGGTTGTTGTCTCTCTGGAGAAGTCCTCCAGAGAAACAACAACTCGCAGCGCCGTCCTCTCCTTGAGAGCATACTCACGGGGAGCGCTGGGACAGAGGCTGCCCCCACGGTGACTCCCCCCCCAGCCCTGAGGTGTTTTGGGCTTTTCTTGGCACTCTGCAAAGCCTGGATGTCTCTGCATGAGGCAAAGGAATGGAGTCATAGGGGCATGGGGTTGGAAGGGCCCTCCGCAGGGCACCCAGTCCAACCCCCCTGCACCAAGCACCCAGCACTCACCCAACCAGGCTGCCCAGAGCCCCAGCCAGCCTGAGCTTGAGTGGCTCCAGGGATGGAGCCTCCAGCCCCTCTCTGGGCAGCCTGGTCCAGGGATCCCCCAGCCTCAGATCCCAGCCCTTTCTCCTCCTGTCCAGCCTCCCTCTGCCCTTCTCCAGCTCCAAACCAGGACCCCTCATCCTATCGCTCCCTGCCCTTGGGAACAGCCTTCCCCAGCCCCCTGACAGCCCCCTTCAGGGGTTGGAAGGTCGCTATCAAGAAATCAAGCTCCACAGCTGCCCCCTCAGCCAGCCCAGCCAGGACAGCAGATGAAAGGCAAGTGCAGGATGGGCAGAGCAATGCCCTCTGCATGGCAGTGCCCGTCCTGTCCAACAGCTGCAGGAAAGACCTGGCATGGAGAGAGAGCCTCTCCCTGGGGCTGGATGCCCTGTGCTTCTCCAGGCTGTGACCGAGGCCGTTCTGCACCTCAGCTGGGACGTGGGAGCGAGCAGCCTCCCCAGCCCCTGCTTGGGCCGAAGGTCTCTGCTTCTCCGAGCCCGTACTGGGTAAACTGGTGCTGAACCGTCAGCCACCAGCTCTGAAACAGCCAGAAAGGGTAAAACCCTGCTGGCCCCGCGCTCGGATGGCAGGGGCTCCGGATGGCTTTCGGGGAACATGTGGAGACAATACCCTGCGCGCAGGGGGTCCCGGGCTGAGCAGCCCACACACCCGCCCTGCTGCTGGAGCTGGAAACCACAGGGCTCCCCGAGCGCTCTTCACCGAGGGGCAGCAGGGAGGGCTGAGTGCCTGGTGACCCGCCAGAAACTCCCAGGGCTCAGGGTGGCCCCCGGGCCAACGGCTTTGGGGTCCTGCGGTGCCTCACGGGACTGGCAGGACAGGCAGCCCAAAGGGCCGTGGCCTGGGACTCTGCTGTGGGATCAACAGCCCAGAGGAAGAGGGCGAGGGTGGAGAAAGGCTCATTTCCCCCACTCAAGCCTACGGGAGCCGGGGAGGGGAGCAGACCTCTCTCCCTGTGGGGCACGGGCAGCCGTTGTCACCATGTGGGACGAGGCAGAGGGAGCCCCAGGCTCCCCAGTCCCTCACAGTTCTGACTTCCACCTCCCAAGGACTGAGTCTGAAGCATGAGGGACACACACAGCCCAGTCAGCAGGACGCGGACCCCTTCATGCTCGGCGTTCAAGCTCAAACAAAGGCAGAAGGAACCCTGCCTCTCCCCCAGACCCCAAACTCTGGCGGCGGTGGCGACAGGCAGGGGCTCATCTGGCCCTGCTGCAGGCGGGAGGGTTTGCAGCTGCACTCTGCGCGCGGGGCAGCTCTTGCAGCTACTGAGGATGAGTTAACCAGCTGAGCACAATGGCCCCCCGTATTTTCCATGAAACAATTTGCCTCCCACACAGCCTGGGTCTCCACCCCATTTCCAGCCTGCAGGAGGGCTCAACTGAGCATCCTCTCCCGTCACATCCTGCAAGCGACGGCAGAGGGGTCACCCTGGCATCTGCCACGGGCCCCGCAGGGCTTCCTTTCTCTGCAGGAGAAGTCCCCTGCGAAGGAACAGACCCTCTCCTGATCACCCCACAGCTTCTGCGGGAGGCTGAGGATGGCCAGCCTGCTCTCTGCAAGGCACGGCCGGGGTTCTCAGGGCTTTGGCCGGCCGGCCGCCTCTCTTGGGCTCCTAAGTGGCTTGCAAACCTAACCAGATGTGTAACTGTCTTTGACTCCCTCACTCCTCCCCAAACCCAGCGCCCTGATGGTGCCCAGCAAACACCAGACCACAGCCTGGGTGGTGGAGATGGGCTGGAGCATCCTCCTCATCCTGACCCCTGACTGGACACCCTGGGGTCTCACCGGGGCGGAGGAGGAGGAGAAGCTCCCTCAGCCTGCTGAGGGACCCCAGGAGACCACCAGCCTGCCAGCCCACCACGGCACGGTGCTGGCTCACGGCTGTTGCTGCTCTCCAGCAGGTCAATCCCCATCCTGTGCTGGCGGAGGGGGTTGTTCCTCCCCAGGGGAGGACCCTACACTCGTGCTGCTCAAGAGAGAACACAGAGAACAAAACAGAGACGGGGGCAGTGCAGCTGGAACCGCAGCAGGAGATGGAGAGAGCTCACTGAAACGGCCCTCAGCCCCTAACCGCTGGGAGGAACCCCTGACCTCCTCACCCCCTTCCCCGCTGCGACGCAGCCCTGACCTCGCTGAAATCAAACGGAGCCCTGGTGCCGTGTAGTAAAAAGTCCATGGTTTAATAGGTCGCCATGCAGAGATGAGGTCAAACAGCGCCGAGTACAAAACCGCCCGGTCTACAAAATGAGAAAGCAGATGCCCACAGCTCCCCCAGACCCTGCCCCGAGACACCGGCAGCCTGGCACCGGGACGGGAGGCTTCACCGGGTCAAAGACCTCCTCCCTCCCACCCGGGGTTTGCTCTTTGCTCTGCTCTCGCTGATGTTTGGAAACAGAGGGAATGGAAGAGGAATTCTACAGCCTGGAGGGTGGAGTCAACAGTGGTGGCCACCTGTTACAGGATCACAGAATCCTTAGGGATGGGAAGGGGCCTAGAAGGATCACCCAGTCCAGTCCCTCTGCCACAGCAGGATCCCCCAGACCCAGTGGCACAGGAACACAGCCAGGCGGGGCTGGAACGTCTGCAGAGAAGGAGACTCCACAGCCCCCCTGGGCAGCCCCTTCCAGGGCTCCAGGACCCTCTCTGGGAAGAAGGTCCTGCTGAGATTGAGAGGGAACCTCCTCTGCTCCAGCTGGCACCCAGTGCCCCTTGTCCTGTCCCCAGATGCCCTCGAGCAGAGCCTGGCTCCATCCTCCTGACACCCACCCCTCCCCTCTCCCCAAACAGATTGCCCAGGGATTCCATGTGGGGAACAGAAAGCTCTGCTGTGCACAGGGCACTGGGTGCCAGGGGAGATGCCATGCACGTCCCACAGGGACACAGTCTGTCCTGTGCCACCTCCTTGTCTCTGTCTCTGAACCAACAGTCGCACTTTAACCTGCAGAGTGCTGGCACCTTCTAGACTTCCAGCCAAGCTCCCGTGCAAAGGAGCCTCCTGGCTCACAGAGCGGCCTGGCTGCGTGTCCAGCACAACCGACGTCACAGGCAGCTGCACCGCACAATCTGCCAGCTCCAGGAGGCCGTCTGGACCCCCCAACACGGCCGTGGGCTTCTGCCCAGCCCTGCTGCATCCAACTGAAACCAGGGAATGACTCGGGTTGGAAGGGGCCTCACCCAGTCTCAGCCCCCTGCCCTGGGCAGCGACGCCTCTCACCCAACCAGGGTGACCACAGCCCCATTCAGCCTGGCCCTGCACACTGCCAGGGATGGAGCAGCCACAGCCTCCCTGGGCAACCTGTGCCAGGGGCTCACTCTCCCAAACCAGGCCACTAGCTTTCCCAGGAGCTTGACCCCAGTCTCCCTCTCCCTCCTGAAGCTCCCATCCAGCACCAGCTGCTGGTACTGACACGCAAGCACAGCCTGGCATCTGATTCTGTCCGTGGGCTACTGATTTAGGGGTCCATTCTGGACCCCTAAACTCCAGCTCTAGCTCCAGCTAGAGAGGTGTCTCAGCAGCACAGGACACTCCTGACCCACGCTCGCCTGAGCCAGCCGCCCCGCTGAATTGATTCGACAGGCAGCCCGCGTGTGCCAGCCTTCAGCTCTTCGAGCCATCAGCCCAGAGCAGCCTCATCCCTTCGGATTTCACAGCGGATGAGAGCAGGAATCCCCCAAGATCTCTGCCTTCTCAGCTGCGCCCCCAGGAACTCCCCTCTCGTTTCGGTCTCTTGATGCCGACTCAGTGCCCGTTTGCAGTAGCTGTTCCTCTCGGTTCCTCTCGTCTGTGTGAGCCGTCTGCTCTCCACAGCCCCTGTCTCAGGGGTTCCTCTCCTCCCCGTGAGGCTCAGCAGACGGTGGCTCTGACCGTTCTCCCTGCCCTCAGCCCCATCAACAGAGGGTCTGGGAAACCTGACTCTGGGGCCAAGAGCCCCTCTGCTGATTCCTAAGGTCCAGCTGAGGGAAGCAGGACCCAGCCTTGCACAACTCCACGGCTGGGAGCACCCGCTGATGCTCTGGGCCGGCCCACGGAGGTAATCCCACTGCTAGGGCTCCGACGGGGACAGCAGGAGCTGCTACCTATGAAAGCAGCAGCTGTGCCCCGCGTTCACTGCACCGAGACAGGGTCCAACCATCAGGCAGCACCGCAGCCTCTGTGCCAGCTGATGGAGGCAGGAAAATCTGTTCCCTGCCAGCAAGATGCCACCTCCTTACTCAAGAGGCAGACCCACAGCTGCTATTTCATGCTCACCCTGTATATCCACTCAGCCCCATCACCCCAGGCTGCTCCCAGTCTCGTCCATACGTCCAGGGGGGTTGTCTGTAGGGCCAGGTTCTCCTCCCTTCACGATGTACAGAACCCTCTACGGGGGAGCAGACCTGGGGATGCTCTGCTGTTGAAATGAAGACCATTCTGCATGGGTAGGGGCTGCCCTGCCCTCCTGGAAGGCTGGAAGAAGCTTCGGGTTCGTTTCAATGGCTAAGTTTTACCTCTGAAGACCCAGCCTGACCCCTGCCCACCACGCTCCTAACCCCCTCACCCAGCAACCCCCCTCATGCACCCAGCCTGGCTTCCAGTTTGAGGTAGAGCTTATTAACACAGAAACACACTCTGCGTGCATCTAAAGACTTAATGTGAGAGAGACCGTGCCAGGTAACTAAGTAAGCTGTCTCCACGGGTAATTATCCTCCCTGTCGAGCATTTGTACTTCATTTCTGGCCTGAAATCAGTTTCCAAGCCGTCGAGCACATCATTCCCTTTTCTTCTGTAAAAAAATAGAGCGCCCTGCCTTCCCCCAGCACTTCCCTGCCCAGGTAGGAGACTGTGATTGCAGACGGAGATCAAGTCACCTCTTCAAATTGCCTCTGATAAATTAATAGCTTGAGCTTCATTAGTCTGGCACTATAATAAGCCCTGTTTTCCTGCCCTTGAACGACACTCGGAGCTATTGGAAAGGATCTTTGCGAGCTGTCGATACCCTCTGTGAAAGACGGGCAGCGCCCCGTTCCTGCCAGCGCCTGCGTCCCGCCTGGCAAGGGCCTCGCTGGGGCTGCTGCTGCATCAGCTGGGTTGCTCCAGACGTTCTCCTCCAGCCTCTAAGTTGGACCTGCTGTCTTCCCTCGTGGATTTCAGCTTTGCTATCGCCCCTCAGTTACTCTCTACCAGCACCCTGCCCCGCACCATCCTGTGCTGCGCCCCGGTTTCGTCCTCTCTGGTGGCTCCCTGGGAGGAGATCACTAGCCATCGCCTCCTCACGAGCTCCACATTCACAGCTCTTTCTCCTGCCTCAGCCTGTAAGAAGTTTGAGCCCCCTGATTTCGCTCTGTGCTCTTTCCCTTCTCAGAACGGAACGGGCGATGGGAGGCCGGGAATAGTTTGCCAGCTGAGCCTCGTTTTACGCCAAACCTTCAGAACCACAGGGGGTTCCTACGGCAGGGGAAGCGGCAGCACAGGGCTGCAGAGGGGCTCTGCAAGGAGACTCTGTTCACTGTCCAAAGGGGGCCTCTGTGAACACGCGGGACGGTACCCTGATTGCCTGAGGTGGGTCGGAGTAACTGAGATCTCTGTGGAGCGGAGGGAGCTGAGTTTTAGTGGTAACAGCAAACCACCCTGGCTCCATGGCTGCGACTCATCAACGCACCTCTGACTGCGGCGGAGCAGTGCCAGGGTAACTCTGGCAGGGGTCTGGCCTGGGGTCTTCTGAAAAACCACCCAGAAGGTGGTCACTCGCAGAGGTTTCCTTTCCCCACTGGTGCTGCAGCGGCTGTGGAGTGACAGCAGCTATCCCAAGGACCAGGGAGGGAGGGATGAACCGACTGCTAGAGCATCAGCAGGCAGCTGGGTGAACAAACCCCAAGAGCTCGGGGAGCCCTCGCAAACTCCCCTCCTGGAAGGCTGCTTTTCCCTTAGCAGGGCAAACGGGGGGTGAAGAGGCACTGAAAGCCATGGGGATGAAGAGGAGGCTGAGGGGAGACCTCACTGCTCTCCACGGCTCCCTGAAGGAAGGCTGTAGTGAGGCAGGAGTTGGCCTCTTTTCCTTAGGGACTGGTGACAGGAGCAAAGGAACTGGAGGGTCAGGTTGGATCTGAGGAAGAACCTCTTCCCAGACATTGTGGGGAGGCCCTGGCACAGGCTGCCCAGGAAGGGGGTGGAGGCACCGTCCCTGCAGGGGTTCAACACCCGGGCAGCCAGGGGGTTTGAGGAGCTGGGGTGGTGGCTGGGGCTTGCAGGGTGGGACGGTTGGACTGGGTGATGCTGAAGGGCTTTTGCAGCCTGGGTGATGCTGTGATCCTTCGGAACCCCCAAAGAACACAACAGCGAGCAGGATGCTCTCAGGTGCTTCACGGCTTGCTGCACGAGCTGGGCCTTCACGTTTCTAGCACAGGACTTCTCCTGGTTGGAAGCACTGGGCACGGCCGAGGCTCTGTGGCTGTTTCTTAGAGGGGTCCGATGCTGCAGCCTTTCTCAAGACAGAGAAACCCTTCGACCCCAACAGCAGCGAGAGGCACAGGGCGCCGGAGGAAGGCAGCCGGTCTGCACTCTGGAAGCAGTCTCCATTAGGGTCCTGGCTTCTTGCAGAGAGAGCATCGAGTGGCCGGCGCCACGGCAGTGGATTCATCCTTCTCCGTGGGGCTGGCAGCGGCTGGCTTATGAAAATGGCATTCATCTCCCTCTTCCTTCTGTGAGCGCTGAACTAATGGCTCCGAGAGGATTGAAATTCACTTCCTCTGCCGGAATAACTTATCCCTTCCCTTTCAGGTCGACTGGGTCTTTGGCACTCTCGTCATCAATGATTTATTGACTCGAGATAAAGCATTCTTCGCCCTGCACCGCCCCTGCGACCCAGGCGAAAGCGGATGCTCCGCTATTAATAAGGTGTTGGGCATAAAAAATGCAGGAGACTTGATTGTCTGCACTCAGCAGCCTTTCCGAGAACACGGAGCCTGCCCCCACTGCCAGAACAACAACAAAACCCTCTCTGCGTGTTTATTTACACGGAAAGTTTCCGGGAGGACAGGCTGGGATGCAGATCGGCGTTCGGGAGATGTCGAACGAGTCCATAAATATCCCTGAGGAAGCACGGACTACTTGGGGAGAAGAACAGTGATCCGAACACATCCCGACACGAGGAGCAGCTCGACACAAGCCAACAAGTACAGCGGTTTGCTTATGACAGTCACACACGGGAGAGGTGTCACGGGGCTGGGGGGGCACTACTCGCCCTTCTCCACACGCACAGGCTGGTCAGGGGGATGGATGGAGGGCTGTCCAGTCAGGTCTGGATCCAAGCTGCTCCCTGGGGCTGTGGGCTTGAGGGTCGCAGGTCTCAGGGACTGTAGCACTGCTCCTCTAGGACTCTGCAGTTCCAATCCCGGGAAGCGCTGACACCAGGCTGTTTTAGCAGGAGGAGTGCACACGTCTACGTTCGTGCCCCTCCACTGGAAGGTGTTCAAAACTAACAGCGATAAGAACTGCTTCTGGTGGCTCCCTGCCTGACTCAACTGCTGCTCGGCCGTCCCCGCAAGACGAGACTCTCTGATCAGCTCTCTGATCCTCCCTCCAAGCCAGCTGGAGTTTTCCACTGGCTAGCAAAACAAGCCGATCCCTACCGTAGCCATTTGTTGCCTTCTCCTTCCTTTTCAAAGCCCTGCTGTCAGGGGGATGGGGGTAACTGCTGAGCCAGCAGGCTGGTCCTGGGAGCGTTTGGGAAACCTGGAGCAGAGCGAGCTGGAAAATCTGCTGGAGCTTACAGGGAGCTGTGCCACGCACACAGCCGCCTCCCCGGGCATCCCATTCCAACCTGCAGCCCTGGACAAAGCCTCAAAAGAGAGGCTGATGTCTTCAGGAGAGTTTTTTACACCGAGGAATTTAAGAGGAGGGAGCAGTGTTTTCAGGAGGAGAATGCACAAGGTCCCTGCTCTGTAACTCTCAGGAACTCTACTGGAGAGCCCTTGCAAAGACCCAGAGCACTGGAAACCACCAGAGAGTACTGGTCCTCAGAAAAAACACCTTGCGCTTGGACCGCTAGGACACAAGTGTCCAGCATGCTGAGTCTGAGACGGGTGGAGAGCTGAGACCCAAGCCCACAGCCACGGGAAAACACGAAACCCCTAAGGAATGCCACCTGGTTGCTGTAGGGCACCCTCAGGGGTTGGATCCTCCACTCTCTAGCAATGAACTGAACGCGAGATCGTAAGAACTACAGCACAGGAGCTTCCTCTGAAAAGGTCCCTCTGACCTGATGTAGCTGCACAGGGCATCTGTCTCCTCCAGGGCATCTGCACACCAGCGTGGCACCTCCCCTAGTCTGGCACGCCGTGCTAACAGTGACTCTGCAGTCCACTGGCTGGAGAGAGGGATGGTCTTTAAACGCACAGAAAAGCCACCCTGGATGTCAACTAACGGAGGAACAAGGAGCTCAGTCCCCTCGGGACGCGGATGGCATCGACTCATCACGCAGGGTGTGCCAAGGAGATCCCGATGTGAGGGACAGACGCTGATCCCACTGAGTGCCCGTGGAAGAAACAGTACCACAGCCAGCTGTGATACAGCCAGTGGCGAGGCCAGCCAGGGACTGAACACAAAACAACTGGATGCAACAGTCTTGAGCCTGCTACAGTATAGTGAAAGGCCTACTGGAACCCCTCGCTCCCTCCCAGTTCCTACCAAAACACCGCTCTGGACAGCAAGTGCAGAAGGCCGCCCTCTCCAAAGGGAGTGTTTTGCTCAGGAGAAGTATAGCCTTACCCTTCGCTTTGTTCAGAGAGTTTGGTTTGGACTACGATGCTCCAGCCCTGCCCAAAACATTACTGGTGGCCAGCAGAAAGAACCTCAACTCCTCCAGTTAATTCAGGTTTTACTGGAGACCAAACCCAGGTCACAACCCTCTCCGAGAAAGGCTCTCGCCTTCCCCAAGCGAAAAAGAACAACCCACATAGGAATGAGACCCTCTGATGCTTGGCGGATGAGGCGAGCGCAGACACAGTGGCCTAGAGCTCGTTCACCCTCCCTGTGTGACAGCTCAGCTCTTCTCTACGCCTCGACAGAAGAAGCCACAGCTCTGCCACGTGCGAATCTATCTACATCGTCTACTGTGAATCGGTGACGCCCGTGGCGGAGCTCTCTGTGGGTGCAGTCTCAGCACAAGCACCGAGACCTATCCTCAGCACGTAAGGAAAAGAGACCCCTCTCTACCTACGGGCTGTGCCAGTGGCGTGCGGGAGGCACACGCGGAGCGCTGCTATCGTCGAACAGAACACCATGAGGCCGCAAAACTAACAGACACGAGACACTGACACTCCTACCGGGGTTTAGTACCGCGAACACATCCACTGAGGCTGCAGAACTGCTGGAGGGTTTTCCTAAACGTCATGCCATCTGCATACAGAACAAAAGAATCCAGTAGTTGCCATGCTAAAACAGGACTTCTAGTGAAGGGCACAGACGGTCCCCTGCAGGGAACTCAAAAGTTATGCACAGTGATGAGAACTGGAAGAAATCTTCCAGAGCAAGGTCTCTTGATGACCATTTCCAGCCGGGGAGCACTGGGTGCTGGGCAGCACCGTTTCACTCCACCGCGAGCCGGCTCTTCCCGGGTTGCCTCGTGTTGCTCCGGCTTTGTCTTCGGTCCTCCGTGGTCACCTCGTGGCAGTGCCGTTAGCAAACGCTTTGTCCGTGAAGGGAAGTTGACTTCCATGTCAAGTGGCAGGACAGCAGCTTTAGAGGCTGGAAATGTCTACGGAGAGCTCTCTGCCGAGGCTGCAAGAAAGAAGAGAAACCCCAAACCAGTGAGTCAGAACAGAGTGAAGGGATCCCCACCTTCTCCAGCTGAAATGAGAAAGAGTCAGGTTTGAGCCGAGCAAACAGAGCTCTGCTGTGAAGGAAGCCCTTCTAGGACACAACAGCATCACCCTCTTGGTTTACAATCAGCTTTACTCATCAACCTCAAAACCCGGGCTTCAACCAGCCCCCCAGATGAACAGGAGGTGCAGGCCAGCAGTCATCTCTAGGATGTAAGGAATCCTGCTGGAGCTTTATGGCCTGGTGTGGAAGCACTGCTCATTCTTCCTGTAGCCTGAGTGCAGGGAGGAGGCTCTTTAGGTTGGTTGCGCTTGCACTGACCACAGGTGGCTTTCTAGGAGTGAAACCATCACACCTCCTAGGAGTGGTGGCTCAGCGTTCCTGCTGGTTGGCCTCCATGCACTGAGCATCAACAGAGGCTGGCCTGTCTGAAAGTAGGGCTCTCTAGAGGCCAATAGCTCCGGTGCTACAAGGAGGGGAGAGTGAGAAAGCTCTCCCAAGCAATGGGCAATGCCTTGCCTAGCTGAGTGAAACGGGTGTGCTGCACACATACATCACAGTCTCACACGATCAGGCTGGAAAAGACCTTCAAGATCACCCAGTCCAGCCTAAAACCAACCCAGTAACCCTAACATCTGCCATCTAGCTCATGCCACTCAGCACTTCGTCCAGCCTGACCTTGAGCACCTCCAGGGACAGTGACCCGACCACCTCAGTGAGCAGCCCGTCGGCTCAGGCCTCAGGACTGCACTGCTGCTGCAGCCCCCCAGTCCTCCAGACCACAGCTATGAGCTCAGCCGCCCTCATGCCAGCTGACCCTTCAGAACATGGTGAGTGAGGAGCAGTGTGGACTGGTCCCAGCCCTGAGCTGTATCCGCAGCACTTTGAGCCATCTAGCAGTGCCCACCAGAGGAACGCGAGTCACTCCGTTAAAACCCTGTGACACCCTGCTTTTGGAGAGTTTAGGGGTCACCCAGCCCCTTTCCTCTCACTTTATCGCTTGGGACCCAGTTTTAGAAGCATTAAGGCGCCTCCGTTAACTCTATCATTGCTGGTGCCCAGCTGAGACTCCTCTAAGGACCCAGCTGGTTTTGAACAGCGGGTACCCAGCGCTTCCTGCGAGCACTTTATTCCTCACGAGTATCAGAACAGAGCAGTTCTCTTTGAACACCCTGCCTCAGGTGGCTCAGCTCTCGCAATGAAGACTGCCCTTTGCAGAGGGTCTGAGTGCCTAGCGACACCACGGGGCACAGAGCTAATCTCACACGGTATTTTCAAGAAGCTGCTGCAGCAACACAACAGGCATTGCAAAGCCAGAGACGTATTCAGAATCACTGAACCATCAGGGATCGGAAGGGACCTGGAAAGACCATCCAGTCCAACCCCCCTGCCACAGCAGCATCACCCAGACCGGGTCCAGGTGGGTTTCAAACGTCTCCAGAGAAGGAGACCCCACAAACCCCCCAGGCAGCCCCCTCCAGTCACCCTCCCTGGGAAGAAGTAATAGAATCAGTCAGGGTTGGAAGGGACCCCAGGATCCTCCAGTTCCAGCCATGGGCAGGCACCCTCCACCCTAGAGCAGGCTGCCCAGAGCCTCATCCAGCCCAGCCCAGATCCTCTTCCTGACTGGGAAGGGGCGATGCTGTTCATTCATTTCAAACACTCCGCTCACCCTCTTTGTCCTGTCCTCACACCGAGGGGGTCCCAGCGAAGCAAACCAGCACCTGCTCTCTTGGCTGGGTTTCTTTTCCTGGAACCCATGCTCTATCCCCTTTGTAAGACCACGACATTCCGAACACGGGATTATCATGGAGAACCCTGTTTCTATCACCCGGCTGCCAACTGCCCCTGGATTCAGGTGAAAAATTGCAGCCAGCTACTCTAACTGGCATTCTGCTGCATCAGAAGGGCTGCGGGATCTCCCCTCACGCTGCTGGTGTCACTGGGGGCACTGCAATCTCCTGGACATCACGGCAGACTCGCCGCGTCTCGCTAGCTCCCGACAGCAGTGGCTCTGAAGACGGCTGTGCGCTGCCTAAAGGAGGAGGCTGGCAGCCCATCTGTAGCCTTCAGCCTTTGCTGCCCACCGAGTCGGTCACACCGAGCTGGCACAGCACACACAGAGCTGGCACACCGAGCTGGCACAGCCCCCCAGCTCTGTGGGGCTCATGGAAGTCAATGATAAAATACCCACAGCATCGTGGTCAGACACCGCAGGGCAAGGAGGGTTAGCAGGTGCTGAGAGATCACTGAATCACAGAGTCCTGCAGGAGGGGAGAGCCCTCCTAGCTCATCCAGCCCAGCCATCACCCCAACCCCACTCTGCTCACTCAACCCTGCTCCCCAGGGCCACAGCTGCTCGGTGTTTGAACCCCTCCAGGGATGGTGACTCCCCCCTCCCCGGGCAGCCTGTTCCAACCCCTGAGCACTCTGTCAGGGAAGAGACTGCTCCTGATGGCCAACCTCACCCTCCCCTGGCACCGCTTGAGGCCGTTTGCAGCGCTCACGCTGCCTGCATCGACAAGAAGCCTCGTTTCAAGGAAGGGCCGCAGGGTGGCCTTCAGAAGTCACTTCAGACAGGACGCTCTGTGCTTTGAGACAGACGCTGAACGTTCAACAAGGTCGAGCAAATCCTCTGCCCGCGCTGTGACTCAAGAGGAAGCTCACGCCTCGCCCGCGATGCTGGGCTCTGCAGCCCGCGCCAGGCGGCTGCAGATGAAGCACTTCTGGGAGGACGGATGCCGCGGCAGATGCTCTCAGCAGGTAACCTTCGGCAAAGCCAATTAGTCGGAGGTGCTCGCAGCTGCTCTGGGAGCGCACTCGGTTCCCACGGAATGGCTTGGAAATGGAGCCGTCCAAACCGTGCTGCGCGAAGCCACCCGGCGCCCGCAGGCAGGCAGATGAGCCAAGAGTGTGTTGGTGAGTCACGCACAGCTCCGGCCCCCCTTCCCAAGCAGATCTCTCGGCGGCGTTGCTCGGTTAAATAAGATGGGGACAGGAGGTGGTTCCGTGCACAGTCCCTTCGCTCACAAATCCGAGCTCAGGGTGAGCAATTCCCTCACATCCCAGCCTCGTCAGGAGCAAACGACCTTCCAAGCCTTCAGGGCCGGGCTTCCTGCTGCTAACTGGACAAAAATGGCTCTCTAGGAATGAAACCCTTTCACACCTGAGCGTAACCAGCGCGAGAACAGCCCTCGGGGTTAAAAGCTGGGTTCAAACACCAGGTGAAACGCTGGCAGAGGCTCGTTCTTCTTCCTAAAGTGGTTCTTTCTCCTCTAGTCGAGGGGAATCGTAGGCTGGAAGGGACTTCCACAGGTCATCTGGTCCAATCCCCCCACAATTAGAATCCTTAGGGATGGGAAGGGACCTGGAAAGATCACCCAGTCCAGTCCTCCTGCCACAGCAGGATCCCCCAGACCCAGTGGCACAGGAAGACAGCCAGGCGGGGCCGGTACGTCTGCAGAGAAGGAGACTCCACAGCCCCCCTGGGCAGCCTGGTCCAGGGCTCCGATCACTCACTAAGACGCAAGATACAACCCACCAGCTGCCTGCTGCTGCTGCAGACGTGAAGAGGAAGGAGAGCGTGCTCGTGCGTTCGACAGACCGTGAGGATTTCCATGAATTAGCAGCAGTTAACGCGTCCCCAAGTCGTGCGTGCAACCACTTCCTCAGCAGACTTAGCTGCTTTCAAAGAATCCTGCTGCTGTAGAATTCACACCTCCCCGGCGCTGCGAGCTCTGAACGAGCTGTCCAGAGCTCCCTGCTCTACAGGTTCAGATGAGAGGGAACGGGAGGATTTAAAGGAAGGAGATGCTCAGGACTCCAATAGCCTCAGCTGCTGCTGTCTGAGCCCAAAAACCCACACGAGACTGCTGCCTTCTGATGCCTGTCTCTCCCTGCCTGCCTGTTATCTGATCTTGAGCTTCAGGTCCTCGTGGGGTGCTCTGCAGGAAGTGAAGCAGATGAAGTGAAGGCAGATAAACACTCTTCCACACTCCGTGCCTCTCAATCGGCGCTGGCTCTGCAGAACAAGGAGCTTTATCCCAGGCAAGGGAAGGGCTACAGAGAGACGAGCAGGGTGCATGCACCACTGCTGCTTTAAAACCAGATCAAGGCAACGGCCCCAGTTCCCTCATCTGCAGGACCAAGCTCAGGGGGTGTCCTGCCAGAGGTCCTCCTTCACCCTCTCTCTGTCTGATGCTGCAGCAGAGAGCGCTCAGCGCTCCAGAGACAGAGCTTCATGCCTCTGCCTGGGTAGCTGTAAATTGAGCTACGGAGATCAGAATGAGTTATCAGCGCTGAAGGGTTCCCTGGGTGATGGTTAAGACCATATCTTGATGTACGCCCACCAGGGACCCCCGACCCCGCTAACGCTGCTCTGCAGAGGGGCTGATGGCAGCAGAGAGGTTCATAAGTCAGGCACCACGACTAAAGGCTGAAATTATGTGGGCAGCACTGACCACAGAACCACACGGAGAAGTCAATCACGGAAACCTGACAGCTGTGAAACAAAGAGCATCCAAGCGGTGCTCAGAGGGCAGGGGATGCTCAGTCACTCCAGGGTTGGGGCAGAAATAACCAGCTCAGCACAGGAACCTTCTGATGGGCTGCAAACCCTGCCTGGGGGAAAGCGCCCGTGTATTTTCCTGTCTCTCTCTGCATCACCGAGTCACTGAGAGGGTTGGGTTTGGAAAGGCCCTCCACAGGGCATCCTGTCCAGTCCCCCTGCACCAAGAAGGTCCAGCTCTCCCCAGCCCAGGTTGCCCAGAGCCCCAGCCAGCCTGAGCTTGAATGGCTCCAGGGATGGAGCCTCCAGCCCCTCTCTGGGCAGCCTGGTCCAGGGATCCCCCACCCTCAGCTTCCAGCCCTTTCTCCTCCTGTCCAGCCTCCCTCTGCCCTTTCCCAGCTCCAAACCAGGACCCCTCATCCTATCGCTCCCTGCCCTTGGGAACAGCCTTCCCCAGCCCCCTGACAGCCCCTCCGGCTGTTGCCTTCACAAGCAAACGATGGGCAACGGCCCCCTTCAGCCAAACTCCGGGACATCCCCCGTGCTGTTGCAGAGGGGTCCTGTGGGGCAGACGACAGGACCTACTGCAGTGTCTACATCACCCTGGATGCCTGCAAGACCACGTTTCCTTCCAAGGGAAGCTCCATGGCTGGGCAGAGGGATGTTCCCTGTGCTCAGGTGTGCAGAGCACACCAGTACGGACTGGTGGAGGCAAGAGGGTGAAATCTGGAGCAGAGCAGTAACTCCAGGCAGTATCATAGCCCTCTGTGTTTTGCTGTCTGTTTAAGTGAATGCATAGTGCTCTGCACAAGCTGCAAGAGCAGCACAACACGAGCCAGACAGCCTATCTCCTTCTCGACTGGAAGCTTGTCTTTGAGAGCTGTAAATAACGAAGCCCGCGTGGACCCCTGAGGAGGCTCAGCTGAACTTCTGCAGGCAGCTAGACTTCAGCTGGGCATTTCCATGCACACCTACAGACCTCAGCCCCAGACAGACACCAGGCACGGACAGAAGCCATGCAGAACTCATCCCTGCCTGTGCTCAGCTCTGAGAAGGAACCTCTGCAGCTCACTGGGTTCGGAAGTTTGCCTGAGCTGCAGAGAGTCACTGCCCATCTGCCAGACTGTGATTAACAACAGGCAGCTCTGCCAGCCTCTCTGCACAGCTCTGTTGAGCACTGAGCACACCGGGACCTGCTTCTCTCTCAAGAACTGACCGGACAGTGTGAGACCCTGAGGACAAAGCTTCTCAAACTATTGGGGGGCAGAAAAACACCCCTGGCAGCAGGATAAGAGGAGGGATTTGAGCAGTGCAGGGGGACCATCAGCCTGCAGCCAGGGTGAGAGTGACACAGGGACTGCTGGAAACACTGAAAACCCACGAAGCTGAGGGGGTGAAGAGGGACCGATCACGTCTCCCCCTGCATCACACCTCCCACTGTCCAGGAAGCTGAAACTGATAGAGAAGAGGAGACAGGCAGCAGGGGAGAGCTGGAGTCTGCCATCCCGAGTGGTGATCTGACCCCTTAATGATCTTCTCTCCCTTTCCCCTTCTCCTCTGCCCTGTTCTCTGAACTGGGCGTCTGGTATCCGCAGCGATTTCTGTGCCTCCCGAGTCCAGAAAGCGATCACTGCAGTCAACTCTGACCCTCACGTGGACCTCCAGGGCAAATCTCCCTGATCCACAAACCTGAGTCTCTCCCTTCTCCAAGGACCCGGAGGTGACACCGTCCGAGACAGCAGTTAACGGCGCCAGTTGCCTTCAACAAGCAGAGCTGCCACAGAGTGACCCAACTCCTGTCCTGCTGGATAAACCCCTCCCGGGCAGCTCCTCTCCCAGCCGATTACCGGGAGAGCAGGATGACGAGCTCAGAGCAGGCACCCAGCAATTAGCCAGCAAACCAGAGGTGACAGGAACGGCACCTTCCTGCCTCCTTCGGCTGCCACAGCCTCCAATTAGCGCGGGGAGGACGGTGCTGGGGATAAGCAGGTTAACGCTCACATCTCAAACTCTATCAGGAGCGATACGGATTCCAGTGAGGAGTAAGAGCCACGAATCCCTTGGAGAGCTTGGGTATCGGAATCTGATGAGGAAATTACACACTAAATAATCTCCTTAGAAATTCATACACACAGCTGAGATAATGAGAGGCTTCCTGCAAACAACCCACAGAGTACTGGGGCTGTTTAGAGGAATTATTAGCTCTAAATAATTTTTAGGTAGTTAATAAATATTTATTATTAAATATTATCATAATACACAAAACAGTAGTTATATAAAGGTATAAAATATAACTGTAGTATCACTGAATCACAGAGGGTAGGGGATTGGAAGGGATCTTGAAAGATCATCCAGTCCAATCCCCCTGCCACAGCAGGATCCCCTAGATCCAGGGGCACAGGAAAGCCCAGGAAGGTTGGAAACGGCTCCAGAGAAAGAGGCTCCACAACCCCACCCCAGGCAGCCCCTGCCAGGGCTCTGGCACCCTCACTGGGAAGAAGTTGCTTCTCCCCTTGATGTGGAACCTCCTCTGTTCCAGCTGACACCCGGTGCCCCTTGTCCTGGCATTGGGTGCCCCTGAGCAGAGCCTGATCCTTCCTCCTGACCCCCACCCTTTCCATCTTGATCAACAGTCATGGGGTCCCCCTTCAGGCTCCTTCTTTCCCAGCTCCCTCAGCCTTTCCTCAGCAGGGAGATGCTCCCCTCCCTCCATCACCCCTGTGGCTCTGCGCTGGACTCTCTCCAGCAGCTCTGTGTCCTTCTGGAACTGAGGGGCCCAGAGCTGGACACACTGCATTAAATACTCCCGATCCATTTCCTCTACACTATTCCTTAGAGGATTTGTTTACCAGTCTCCTGTTGCAGATGGATAATTTATAGTGCCTGGTTTGATGGCACACTGATCTGCTTTCCATTTCCACTTGCACTCCAGGAACAAAGGGGCATCCCAGAGCAGGACCCCGCAGGAAGCCCAATGAAACAAGGATTGGGCTTTGTTTGCCATTCAGTTTCATTTATTTTATGGGATTATTTTTAGACCTCTCTCTCCAATTAGAATTTTAAGTTATTATTTTAAATAATGTGTTTATTATTGAATTCCAGCTGTGTCTGACAATTCGTTGGGTCGGCAGGAGTCTGTAACCTGGAGAAGTCCTCCCCTTTCATCTCAGGCCAAAGAGGTTATCACGAGTCACGCACACACTAACCTCTGGGTGTCTAAAATCAGGGGACAATATCCCATAGGATGTGATAGTTCTCTTCCAGTGCCAGCAGTATGGATCCAAAATAAATCCTTGCTCTAAGGAAGGAAGGATCTCTGCTGCTGCAGAGTCAAACAGACTGTGGCTAGAAGGATGGACAATGTTTTCCAGACACTCTCAGAGAGCCCAAGTCTCATTAGGAGTCACAAGGCTTTGATTTCCAAGAGCCTGGCTCCATCCTCCTGACACCCACTCCTCTCCTATTTATAGACAGGAATGAGGTCCTCCCTCAGCCTCCTCTTCTCCCAGCTCAAGAGCCCCAGCTCCCTCAGCCTTCCCTCATCAGGGAGCTGCTCTCCTTCCTTCATCATCTCCGTTGCTCTACATGGACACAACGAGTGCTGAGGAACCATTCAGTAGCAGATCTGGGGCTGCAGCAAGTCCTGGTGACCCCTCTATAACCTCAGCAGGAGCGATTCAAAGCCTGTGGCGTGCTGTATGCCTGGATCTGCAGCGAGCACCACGTGTTTGTCTGTGGGATGATGAGGGGTACCATGCCTCCACGGATACATTACCGAGAGGTACCCAGCATCTGGCTGTAGAGCAGAACAGATGCTCTGCGTAAGGATCCACGTGCATGCCCCTACCCTGTGGTAACCGCGCGGCAGCTCGGTCATTGAGGAAGGGCAGGCAGCAGGCTCAGCGCTCCCACTTAGCTTCCAGTTGTCTCACTGAGACTGGCTCGGGTTTGTTTTAGAAGCCCAGCCACCGTCACAGCCTGCCCAGGATGGGGTGCAGGCAGAGCACTTCCTGCTCAGCTCTATCTCTGCCTGTCCCCCGTCACCTCAGACACTCAGTATGTGGTGCCCAGCGCTCCCAAGGCTGCCCCAGGCCGGCTGCATCGTGAGGAATGGCTGCTGGCACTGGGGGGATCCCAGCCCGACCTTCCTGGAGAGGCTGTGTGTGATAACACTGAGCTGGAACAAGGTCAAACGGGATACAAACGGAGCTAGGACTCTGCAAAACTGCAGGAACAAAAGCAGAGCAAAGCAGCGGGAGAGGTTCAGGAGCTGCCACCCAGCTCATCCCACCAACACAGGGTTTTCCCTGGAAGATTCACAAGTTCCAGGATTGTGGAGTTTGATCCCAATGGGTGTGAGAGCTGTGAAGATAAACTCCTTAATGACACTGTCATTCTGCTTCCACTTGCAGTTCTGAGGTGACAAGGAGACCCGATCTCACCTCACTGGGGTGTAACTACAACACGCAGCTCCAGCTCAGCCTCCCAGCTTTATCCAGCTGTCTCTGCTCAGGGGACCCCATGAGATGACTGCATCTGCAGCGCTAATGGAGCATCCTGGAGTCATCCCTGCCATCACCAGAGCACAACCTGCTGACGAGAGCTTCAGTCTTCACCCTCCTGGCCCAGATTTCCAGACCTGAATTCGTTTTAATGTTGAAGGAAACTACCTCTGCTGACACAGCCCGAGCTGGCTCTGCATCGCACGGGGACGTCGGGCACAGACAGAGCACAGGCAGGCTGCTCCGAGGGGCGCCTGTACAGGCACTGCTGTAAATCCATCAGTCACGAGTCAAGGAAATCCATCCATTCCAGATTTGTATCCTGCAGGATGATCCTTCAGGTCCCTTCTGATCCCCAGTGATTCCATGATACCGGCTTGGGCAGGAATGGGAAAGAGCTTGGAAAAGCCCTCCTCTGCTTTGATTCAAAGCCACAGTGTTCAACCAGCTGGCAACTGGAGATACTGTGGGTGAGGAGGTCTGGATCCGGTATCTTATGAGGAAAGGCTGAGGGAGCTGGGGCTCCTGAGCTGGGAGAAGAGGAGGCTGAGGGGGGACCTCATTCCTGTCTATAAATAGGGGAGGGGTGGGTGTCAGGAGGATGGAGCCAGGCTCTGCTCAAGGGCATCTGGGGACAGGACAAGGGGCACTGGGTGCCAGCTGGAACAGAGGAGGTTCCATCTCAATCTCAGCAGGACCTTCTTCCCAGGGAGGGTCCCGGAGCACTGGACCAGGCTGCCCAGGGTGTTGTGGAGTGTCCTCCTCTAGAGACATTTCAAACCCACCTGGCCTGTTCTTGTGCCACAGGATCTAGGGGATCCTGCTGTGGCAGGAGGATGGGACTGGGTGATCTTTCTAGGTCCTTCCAATCCCTCACACCCTGTGATTCTGTTCTAGTTTCTCACCCTGTGGTATCTGGTTTGCACAGCACCGGGATCACCCGCAGCCTTATCTGTGCAGACTGCACATGGATGTGGGGGAGGATGCTGTTGGAGGGTGAATGTCCTGGAAGCCTCAGGATGTCTAACAGGGGTTGTGTTCTCTGCCACGAGAACCTCCTCTCTGTGCAACCTAAGCGATTTCCCTTGTGTCCGTTAAGCCTAAGAGTCACCGACCATGGCTCTGCCCCCAGCATGAACACAACCCTGGCAGCAGCGCAGTTGCACACGGAGACAGAGGTGGTCCTCCAGCCTTTCCTTCCTTCCCTTCCTCCACCGCCCCGCTGCTGCCCAGCACAAAGGACCCGTGCATAAGCCTGTAAGAAAAGCTCCACCAGAGCTTTAAAGCAATTCATTCCCCAGATCAGCTTGAGAGCCCCTGCACAGCTCCAGAGACGCTGGCAGGGTTGGGGCAGGCAGGGGAGGGAGCCTCCCCAGCCAGCACCCCCTAACTGGAGTCACAGCTTGTGTCCCCCAGACACTGCTGTTTCACTCTCGGGTTTAACTTGGTTTAGAGAGGTGATGAAGAGCGAAGGCAGCAGCAGCCCGTGACTGGGCTGACGGTGCTGCAGATACCAGGCACAGCTAATTCTGGTTTTAAAGCACAATGGGGACAGCAGCCCCACTGGCAGCAGCCAGAGCTTTCCTTCAAAGCCTGCATTCTCCAGCTTCCCTCTGGCTACTGGAGGGCCCAACTCGGGAAGCTATTTTTAGCAGCTTTACTTTGTCAGTGCCCAGCCATGAATTGGGGTCCCACTGTGCTATTCAAAGCCTTGCACTGAAGGCTGGTTCCTGCCCAAAGACTCCCAAATCCAGCCTATGGAAATCCCCCAGGCTGGAAGGGCAGCAAGAACGACGTGAGCAGTACTTTGTCTTATTCCTTATTTCACTAAACCTTATTTACTTCATTTGCAGCCACCAGAGCAGGGTAATAACAACCACAGAGTTCCCATTTCTGCAGAGCTCCTCGGCTGTGGTGCTGCTGGAATAACAAACCCTTTCAATCAAAGGGACTCAAAGCACTGAGCAGCCCCAGAAGGGCTTCTGCCATTATAGAAATAGGGAGTTGACTGTCTGGTCTTCTGTTACTCATCACACACATACAGAACTGGGTTGTTTTTAGGTGACCTGGCTGTTTTGTAGTCACAGAAGTAGGGATTAGACAAACAGAGCTCGTGCCATTGGTGAAGAAACTGCAAGGGATGAACCATAGAGTCACAGAATCCTTCAGGTTGGAAGAGCCCTCCCAGCTCATCTGGTCCAACCATCAAACCAACAGCATCCTGCCCACTCAACCCTGCTCCCCAGGGCCACAGGTGCTCGATGTTTGAACCCCTTCAGGGATGGTGACTCCCCTCTCCCTGGGCAGCCTGTTCCAGCCCCTGAGCACTCTGTCAGGGAAGAGACTTCTCCTGATGGCCAACCTAACCCTCCCCTGGCACCACTCGAGGCCGTTTCCTCTTGTCCAGTCACTGGTGACTGGGAGGAAGAGATCGACCCCACCTCTCTGCACCCTCCTCTCCAGTAGCTGTAAGGACAAGGACAGGAATCCTAGTCTTGCCTGAGCTATCAAAGCCCTTGAGACAAACCCACAGCCTTCTGCAGGATGGAGAGGCTTCACCTCTTCTTCTGCAAGACCCCGCACACACAGAACCACAGCCAGTTAGAGCCCTGGAATTTAATGCAGATACTCCCCCAGCACCTGGCCCAACACAGGCACCGATCAGGATCCACCCAGGAGACAGGGAAATGGAAGTCTCACCTCCTAAACCCAGTTTTAATGAAGGGAGCTTATCGTGCGTTTACAGAGCGCCGCTCAGCCAAGTGCACAGCTTCACAACCCCACGGGACGAAGGAGCAGCCCTCACCTCTGGGGTGACAACACGAGGTCCTGCTGTGTGTGCAGCACTCTGAAAACTCTTCTCACACAATAAATGCATCACCCAGGCAGGCTCTGTGCCCCGAGTCCACACAGGCTATCTGTCTGCAGGAGCTCTAGCTACAGCCCATGAGAAACAACCCCCCCACACTGGATCCATCAATCACGACTCTATACACACAATAATCACAAGAGATTATGACTAAACACCTCCACTCTGCACGGCCAGCCACTCATCCGTGCCACCACGCTGAGAGATCGTTTGCAGTGACCTTTAAAGCAAATGACCTCTGGTCCCAGAAGGCAGACTGCCTGCAGGACAAGTGTCTGGGATACAGGCTCATGACTGAGCGGCTGGGCACGGCTCCAGGTCACCCAGTACAACACGAACAACACTTTGAGACCACGGGTTTGGACCCTTGTGTTTCAGGATTCAGCATCTCAATGGGTTGTGGGAAGTTCTAGAAGCTTGGCCACCAAAGCCAAGGTGAAGGCAGAATCGCGGGATAGCAGAGTCCCTTTGGCTGGAAGACCTTTCTGATCATCATGTCCAACCTCTGAGCCAGCACTGCCAGGTCACCTCGGCACCAGGTCCACGCGTGGCTCCAAGGAGGGACAGAGCCTCTGTGCTTCTCGCAGCCAAAGCTCAGCTGGGTCTCTCCAAGTGGCCTTTAACATGTGTGTACGGATCTGGGTCTGCTCTGAACTCACACTGAGTTGTCCACTCAAGACCCCAACACAAGTACCCCACAAGTGAGAGCATGTATTGGAAAGGAGCCCCCAGCTCCCAACCATCCCCACCCCAAACAAACCC
>VZRI01013005.1:23050-34006 GCA_013397515.1 Upupa epops
ACCCTCCCTTCAGGGAGCTGGAGAGGGCAGTGAGGTCCCCCCTCAGCCTCCTCTTCTCCAAACTCACCCTGCCCAGCTCCCTCAGCCTCTCCTCACACAACTGGTTCTCTCAACCCCTCCTGAGCTGGGTAGCTCTGCTCTGGCCCTGTTCCAGCATCTCCCTGTCTCTCCTATCATGAGGGGCCCAGAACTGATCCCAGGACTGGAGAGAGGCTCCCCAGGGCTGAGTCCAAGGGCAGGAGAACTCCCCTTCTCCTGCTGACCCTGCTCTTCCTGATCCAGGCCAGGATGCTGGTGGCCTTCTTGGCCACTGGGCACGCTGCTGGCTCCTCCGAATCACGCAGCCTAGCTACTGATGTTATATCACACCAAGTCTACAGACCGTGCGTAGTGGTTTTGGGCTGCAGCAGCAGGTCTGGCCAACCAAGGGCTCCTGCAAACCAGACTCATCCCACTATTTTTAGACACCTACTGCTGTTACCTACGAGTCTGCAAACCGATCTGCTCTGTCAGTGCAGAGGGGGACACAGGGACGTCTGGGTGGTACCCGCAGGTGGAAGGGACCCCAGCCACCTTCAGGTGACACTGAAGGACAGGACTGACCCTGAGAGTTCAGCTGGAAGGGAGCTGCAGGGAAGCTGGAGAAGGGCTTCTGACAAGGACCTGCAGTGACGGGACAAGGGACAGGGCTCTGAAACTGAGATGGAAGATGTTCTTCCCCAGGAGGGTGCTGAGGCACTGGAACAGGTTGCCCAGGGAGGTTGTGTTCACCCCATCCCTGGAAGTGTTCAAGGCCAGGTTGGATGGGGCCTTGAGCAGCCTGGTCTGGTGGGAGAGAGATGTCCCTGCCCACAGCTCGATGGCCTTCAAGATCCCTCCCAGCCTGAACCATCCCCTGATGCAGTGACCGTCTAGTCCAGCTGCCTGGCCACTCCAACTGTTCATCCCAGTTAACAACGAGCAAACGAACCGTGAGCTGCATCTACCGAGCTCAGGGGAGGGAGGCAAAAGAAAAGCACCAGGACTATTTTAGTGAAGCGAGGTTGAACACAGGGACCTGCAAGCACCCGGGGAACAGATCCAGGCAGTGAGGCGGTGCCGTTTTTACACGCGGATGAGTAATCACCCGCTCTAAAAATGTTTTATGGGCTTTGCCTGTGAGAGACAGAAGGAGTTTGGAAACTTTGCCTTTGCAAGACCACGGCAAACACCAGAAAGGTGAAAAACAGCCTCCCTGCATCATTTCTGGGGAGGTTTCCGATAGCAGCTTGGCATTCTGCAAGGCAGCAGAATTACTGGCTTTGCTGGGAACAGCCAGGGCTCCCCGCTTACTGCCGAGTCGTGATCAATCACCGTTAACTCCAGCGCTGCCCATAAATCCTGCTCAAACCTCTATCTGAGACTGCAAAGCCCAGACAAAGGATTTGGAGGGCGGGCATGGAAGCTGCGCCCCGTTAACCAGGCTCCCTGTTAATTCCACACGGGCACCTCTGCTCTTGGACCTTTCCTTCCTCTAAATACAAACCTGTGACTGTCTGATACCAGCTGCTCCCTGTCCTCCTGAGCCCGCACAGAAAATCACCTCGGTCTGTGCTGGCTGGCGCTAACGGGGCTCTCGTCACCCAGCAGCACATCCATCCTAAATCCTGCCTCTCAATCCTTTCAGCCACTGGGACTTGGCCATCCGGTCTCCCCTCTCCGTGGCAGCTGCTCAGCGTAGGAAAGGGCCAAACTGTATGCAAAGAAATGCGTGTGTGCAGACACTCTGCTCGGGATGGGGAACCCGCAACTTCTCCAGCACCTCCTGAGGACTTCAAAGCATCACTTGTGACCCTGATGCAGCAGGGCTTGAGCAGAGGCTGGGTGCCAGTGCTCCGAGCCACCCTTTGCATGTGTGGCATCTTTGGAGCAGCCTGCAAACCCTCAGCCTTTTAGTATCTAACGTGAGCTAGAACCAGCCAGTCTCTTACTCCAGCAAGTAGGAAGCTGCATTTCAAGGTGGGATGTCCAGACTGGGGAGGATCCCTTCTGCACCTGACGAGAAAAGCACTGGCTTTGAAGTCTGTTCCCCCCAAACAGAGGCCTTCTGCAACGCTGCTGATCCGCCCCGCTTGGAGACCCAGGACAGAGATACCCCAGCCCTTCTGAAGACCTGATGAACTCACACAGACACTCAAAGGTGCCCCATGGACATGAAGCAGGAACCCCCCCCTCACTGACAGCTGTCTGTCTGGGTACCAGAGTTTGCCTCGTCTCTCTCGGTGCTGGCAGCGATCGCTGCAGACACCCACAGTGTCAGCAGCTCCCAACAAAAATACTCCCTCCTCCCAGTTGATCCTCTGTGTGTCACGATTCCTGCCAGACTCACCCTCAGGAGCCAGCGTCTAAGGCTCTGTGGTTTGTCTCTCTGAGTAACACCGAGGGGAGGTTTGCTCTCAGAGTGCAAGGTAAGACCGAGACGGAGGCAGAGCAGGGGGTCATTTCAAACCTCACAGTCCTCTCCATCACCAGTCCTCGAGAGTAGTTAAATGAACGACTTCAGTGGTCACTAGTCCACCCGGAGCCTCCTGCCAGCTTTTGTGGGGTTCCTGCCCATCTTAAAAGCCCCACTACCACAGGCACCCCCAGATCACATCCCGCAGAGGTGCTCAGGGGTGGCAGCTTCCTGCAGCTGCAGGAGAAAGGAAGAGAAAACCAATGCTGGGCACCTGCAGGGGGGAGCGAGCGCAGATCTAGAGAGGTGTTAAATAAAGAGCAAGGACAACCAAGTTCCATCACGACAACCTAGCAACCTGAACACAAGAAGCCAAACAAACTCAGGGAATCATTAAGGTCAGAAGAGACCTACAAGTCACCCCAACCCCTCCCTGCCCACTCAACCCTGCTCCCCAGAGCCACAGCTGCTCGGTGGTTGAACCCCTCCAGGGATGGTGACTCCCCGCTCCCTGGGCAGCCTGTTCCAGCCCCTGAGCACTCTGTCAGGGAAGAGACTGCTCCTGATGGCCAACCTAACCCTCCCCTGGCACCACTTGAGGCCGTTTCCTATTGCACTATCGCTGGTGACTGGGGAGAAGAGACTGACCCCCACCTCTCTGCACCCTCCCTTCAGGTAGCTGTGAAGAGGTCTCCCCTGACCCTCCTTTTCTCCAGACTAAGCAACCCCAGCTCCCTCAGCCACTCCTCATCAGTCCTGTCCTCCAGACCCTCCACCAGCCTCGTTGCCCTTCGCTGGACCCACTCCAGCACCTCACTGTCCTTCATGCATCGGGATGCCTTCAACTGAAGGCAAAGTTGCAGGTGAGCCCCCCTGCCCTGAGTTCTGCTGCATGCAGTACCCTGCTGCATGTTCTGCAGCAGCTCTCTGCAGCAACGTTGGTATCAGACCTCTAGAAAATAAATCCCCGTCACACTGGAGCCCCTCTCTTACAGAGGGAGTTGGGGATGGTCACCCTGAAGAGGAGAAGGCTCGTATGGGGATCTCACAGCGACCGTCCAGTCCCTGAGGGGGGCTGGGGAAGGCTGCTCCCAGGGGCAGGGAGCAATAGGATGAGGGGTCCTGGTTTGGAGCTGGGGAAGGGCAGAGGGAGGCTGGACAGGAGGAGAAAGGGCTGGAAGCTGAGGATGGGGGATCCCTGGACCAGGCTGCCCAGAGAGGGGCTGGAGGCCCCATCCCTGGAGCCACTCAAGCTCAGGCTGGCTGGGGCTCTGGGCAACCTGGTCTGGGGAGAGCTGGCCCTGCTGGGTGCAGGAGGTTTGGACTGGGTGCCCTTTGGAGGGCCCTTCCAACCCAACCCAGTCCAGGATTCTACGATACCCACATGGACACTGAGAATCTTTACTGCCCATGAGCAGCCTTCAGCTCCCAAATCCAACCCACCTGGCTCCACACGGAACGTCCATTCCACCCCAGCCCCGCGGCTGTGGAGGGCTGTGAAAGGAGGAAGCTTTGCCAAAATAACACTAAATCACTGCTTTCCAGTTAAGATTAAAACGATGGCCGGGGGAGCAGAGGTTGGCTAATTCCCCGTAATGATGGGGAGAGCCACTGCAAATGACTGGATTTTGCAACCAAGTGAGGAAGGCATTAACCCAGCGAGCGCCATTCATCACGGCAGCCACGCTGCTCATTTATTGTGACAACTGTTGTTTAAATTATTTATGCCCCTTCGGGTGTGCTGGTAAATGCTCTGTAGCCTGCCTGGTAAAAACAGCCAGGAGACAGAACCACAGAATCACAGAATCCTTAGGGATGGGATCTCCAGAGATCCCCCAGTCCAGTCCCCCTGCCACAGCAGGGTCACCCAGACCCAGTGGCACAGGAACACAGCCAGGCGGGGCTGGAACGTCTGCAGAGAAGGAGACTCCACAGCCCCCCTGGGCAGCCTGGTCCAGGGCTCCGGGCCCCTCCCTGGGAAGAAGGTCCTGCTGAGATTGAGAGGGAACCTCCTCTGCTCCAGCTGGCACCCAGTGCCCCTTGTCCTGTCACCAGATGCCCTTGAGAAGAGCCTGGCTCCATCCACTGACTATCCACTCCCCTATTTATAGACAGGAATGAGGTCCCCCCTCAGCCTCCTCTTCTCCCAGCTCCAGAGTCCCAGCTCCCTCAGCCTTTCCTCATCAGGGAGCTGCTCCACTCCCTTCATCCTCTTTGTTGCTCTACACTGGCTGAGAGCAACCCTACATCCACTCTTCCCCTCTGCCAGAGGGTGAGGAGGAACCAGCGTCCTGTGCCTTCCCAACGCCGAACGGAAGGGCTGTGCTGGAGTTTCTCGTGGTGTGGTTTGCTGCTTGAACACTGATCGATCTCCAGCAGCGCTGAAGGGGCTCTGGGCAAACCCGTCTGGTGAGTGATGGCCCTGCTTGTTGTAGCAGGCTTGGACTCGATGGCCTTTGGAGGTCCCTTCCTTCCCACCCTGTGATTCTCTGCTGCTGTGAGTGACAGGGGTGAGCGCTGTTACCTTGAAAGGGGAGCCACGCGGTGGAGTGCTCTGCATAAGGGCTCCAAACCGTGGGATTGGGATTCCTCCCCTGGAAATCCCTGTCTGTGCCCCTGAACCTGAAAGCAAGGTCTGTCAGGCTGAGGGACTCGGGGCTCTTCAGCCTGGAGGAGGCTCCACGGGCACCTGACAGCAGCTTCCAGTGCCTGAGGGGGCTACAGCAAAGCTGGAGAGGGACTTTTTCTGAGCGACTCCAGTGGCAGGACAAGGGGGCTGGATCCAAGCTAAAAGAGACTGAGATGAGATGTGAGGTCTATGAGGGGTCTGAGGCCCTGGAACAGGTTGCCCAGGGAGGCTGTGGCTTCTCCATCCCTGGCAGTGTTCAAGCGCAGGCAGGATGCAGCTCTGGGCAGCCTGGTCTGGTGAGAGGTGTCACTGCCTGTGGCAGGGATGTTGGGACTGGGTGATCGCTGAGGTCCCTTCCAGCCTGAACCCTTCAATGATTCTACGATTGCTGAGTGCCTCCTGCTTTGAACTGATCTCCAGAGGCAGAGGAATTTTCCCTTCTCCCTGCTCCTATCTCAGGTCTATCTGCAGGAACAGAGGAGGAGGCCACACGGTCTCCTCCTGAGCTCAGGTTTGACTTCACAGACTTGGACCGCGGGCACGAAACCCAGGTGAAGGAGTGCGAACAAGGAAGGAGAAAAGTAAAAGCAGATTTGGCTCAGTCCTTCCTGGGATCAAGTTATGTCAGGACCATGAAACACTCGGGGTGTTGGCTCGAGTTGCACCACCGCCAGCCTACGCTGACGAACAGCTTGTACCGAGGAAACAAGGCAGCTGGGCATCCCGTGAGGATTAGCGCAGCAGACCTGCCCCTGCTTGTGCTCCCGTCCCTTCTGCCGAGTCCTGTGAGCCTGGAGAAGGCAAAAGCCACCCCAAACCCAGCTCCCCTCCTTCCCACTGCAAGATTAGCTGTGGTGAAGGATGCCAGCCCGAGTGAGGGCTGTGAAGGGGTCTGCCAACCGTGGCGTGTTACGGGAGACCTTCGGGAGGGAGCTGGGGGCCCTCCGGGGCCCTTTCTCCTCATTACATAGACAGCAGATCAAGCAGAGTCACCCTCACAGCTGAACATACCCCATCTCATTTATATCTTAATTAATGACTATTAATTACCCTCAGTGACTTCAGAACCCCGGGTGAAGGATGGTTGTCCTTGTTAGCTGTTGCCCTACAGCACTACCCTCACACTGTGCCCTAAGGCACTGAATATCCCTTCTGAGCAAAGGGCCTGGGGAACCCTGCTTGTGAAATCACCACTATTCCCTAACAATTAGGATTTGGATGCTAATAATGAGAACCTAATAAGTGAGGTTTATACCACGGGGCTTTAAAAGCCTCCCCCAGCCCACGGCACGCGGCTCGGTCCCTCAGCAGCTGCCGGGAGAGGGAGATGACCTCTGTGTGGGACAGAGGGAAACCGTAGGCTCTGATGGAGCAACAAGCTTTCCGCTGAATTCACAGGGTGGGTTTTTAAAAGCAGAGTCATTAAAGTGTAATTTGGAGGAAGAGAGGGAGAGGAAAGGCAGGCAAAGAGATTTACCGATAATCTCGCCCGCCCGCCCGTGTGCATGAGCTTCCTGCCTGCTGACTCACCCCTCGCTGTTGAAACGTGTTCCCTTCAACCTTTTCCTTGTTCTCCTGCTTGGGGTTTTTGTGATGCCCTGAGCTTTGCCCAGCTTCGCTCGGTGAGGTGCCAGCAAAGACACTCGGGGCTTCATCCTGCTCCCTTTCTCCTGCTGTTTCATTCTGGATCCCTGGATCCCAGGTTTCCTCTAGGATGCTGCCTGTCTGAAGGGCACCCGCAGGCACACAGAGCAAGTCTGAACCATGTCCTGCGAGTGCTACAGCTCATCCAGCATCATCGTTTGGACTGGGAAAGGTCTTTCAGATCAAAAGGTTTCCAGGCAGGAGGGCTGAACCCAACAGCAGGCTGGAGGAGGCCGGTGGCACAAACCAGGTAGATGTCTGTGTCAGACCCAGACCTCAGGAACGTGCTCACCACACTCGTGGTTGGAACCATAGGCTGGGTTGGGTTGGAAGGGCCCTCCAGAGGGCACCCAGTCCAGCCCCCCTGCACCCAGCAGGGCCAGCACTCACCAGGCCAGGTTGCCCAGAGCTCCAGCCAGCCTGAGCTTGAATGGCTCCAGGGATGGGGTCTCCAGCCCCTCTTCTGGGCAGCCTGGTCCAGGGATCCCCAGCCTCAGATTCCAGCCCTTTCTCCTCCTGTCCAGCCTCCCTCTGCCCTTCCCCAGCGTAATTTCTGTGCCATTCACACCAGAAACCACCACGGTCAATCCCTCCCCTGCCTCTTCCTCTGCCCTCCTCTCACGCACACATGAATGCAGTTCAGCATCTCTTTTTTGGACACCCTCTAGCTCTTTGGAGGGGGCTGTCCCGGAGCTGCCTGCCTCCCCAGGTGGGACTTGTCCTGTAGGAGACAGAGTCAGCCACGGGCTGGCTGGGAGAGGTCAGACCACACTACCACATGAGCCCTGGGACATGAGCTGGCGACTCGGAAACAAGAGCAGTACTGTCATCTCGTGTTGGTCTGCAGCCCCCTCAGCAACACCAGCCCTCTGGAGATGAGTCCTGCACAAGGACTGGAAACCTGCTGACCCTCTGCAACACCCCCAGCTCAGGGAGGCTGCAGCCACCATCCAACCCCCTGCTTCGAGCAATAAAACCACCGCGTCGACAACACTGGAGCGAGCGTGTGTGCACGGAGGGTGGATCTGGTGAGGATCAGGGTTAGATCACAGCCCAGGAGAACAAACCCAAACCAGTGCCAGCTCCCTTTAACTCCGGTGGGGTCGCAGCGGGAGATCTGAGCACAGAACACCGCCGGTTATTAAGACACCTCACGTCTCCATGATCAGCAACTCCGAGGAGCAGATCTTCTCAGGGTCTGCGAGACTCGGTTTTACCATTTGAGGAGCAGCTCTGTAAATTACAAAGCACTAAACCTAAAATTAACTTCCTCTGGGCAACCTTAAAATAGGAGACGGCTGGATGGGAGCTCACGGGTGTTCTCTGCTCACTGCTTCTGAAGGAAGGGAGAAGCCCTTTATTATGCCTGTAATTACAGCCCAACTTTGCTCTGTGCTTTCCTCTCCTGGCTGGAGGAGGTGGCTTTGGATATTTCATGTGAATCCCAGCACCGAGCATCACAGAGTCACAGAGTCCTTCAGGTTGGAAGAGCCCTCCCAGCTCATCCAGTCCAACCATCAAACCAACAGCATCCTGCCCACTCAGCCCTGCTCCCCAGGGCCACAGCTGCTCAGTGTTTGAACCCCTCCAGGGACGGTGACTCCCCTCTCCCTGGGCAGCCTGTTCCAACCCCTGAGCACTCTGTCAGGGAAGAGATTTCTCCTGATGGCCAACCTCACCCTCCCCTGGCACCACTTGAGGCCGTTTCCTCTTGTCCTGTCGCTGGTGACTGGGGAGAGGAGACAGCCCCCACCTGTCTGCACCCTCCTCTCCAGTAGCTGTAAGGACAAGGACAGGAATCCTAGTCTTGCCTGAGCTATCAAAGCCCTTGAGATAAACCCACAGCCTTCTGCAGGATGGAGAGGCTTCACCTCTTCTTCTGCAAGACCCCACGCACACATGGAATCACAGACTGGCCCAGGATGGAAGGGACCTCCAAAGGGCATCCAGTCCAACCCCCCTGCAGAGAGCAGGGGCATCCTCACCTAGAGCAGGGTACCCAGAGCCTTGTCCAGCCTCTCCTTGAAGATCTCCAGGGATGGGGCCTCAACTCCCACCCTGGGCAACCTGGTCCAGTGTTCAACCCCCCTCCTGCTAAAGAGCCAGCGTGGGTAGGGAGGAGCCCACCCGTGCACAACACAGTGACACAGGTAGGGATAAGCAGCCCTGCCGAAGAGGCCGAGTCCCCAGGCCCTCTGCACGGCCACCCCAGTCTTTCACCAACCCTTCTTGTTCGCTATTTCCACCCCCATTTCGTCCAGCCGTGCTTTCATTACCCTGTCAGATCTGAGACCCCCGTCTGGAGGACTCAATGCAGTGCCGGGGGCGGCAGCGCATCGAGAGCACCGCCGGCCTTGGCAGCAGACGAGTGTCAGGCTGCCCTCCGCACAACCACGCGGCCGGGCGAAAGCAGTCGATGGGAGCGATCGACCCGCTTTCTGACTCCTCCGTCGTTAGAGTCACTCTGCCAGGCTGCTCTCCGCGCACCGCGAGCGGCCACAGACTCCTTTGTTACCGCTCCGTCAAGGCTGGAAACTCCTAATTCCACACGGCTCCAGAGCAGCAATCCCAAAGGCTCTCAGAGTCACGAGAAGCAGAGCGAGCGGCCGCAGCTCGGAGAGTCCGAGGGGGTGCTCTTGGTCATGCAGAGAGACCTCTGAGCAAGGCAGAGCCGTAAAACGAGGGGCTCTACATCACAGACCGACTACTGCTGTGGTGTAAGGAGCTCTGAGAGAGCCCTGGATGTTGGGTGGACCCTCCCGTAGGGTTTGCAGGAGTGCAGCAAGCACGGGTTATATTTAACTCCGCCTGCCTTAACGCAGCCTGTGCAGAAATAGTTGCAGCTAGAAGGTTTCTCTCGCAGGAAGAAAGGGATCTCACACCCTGCGCTCTCCCCCCGCCCCAGGACCTGATGTGGTTCCTGCTCCTTGATTGCAGGAGCTGCCTCTGTACTGAAACATCTGATGATTGAGTCAGTAAACTTCACAACACGGAGAGCGCTGCTCTGATTACAGGGCCTAAAATGAGTGGGGAGAAGAGGGGTTACCCAGCTCAGCTTAATTTCTCTTCCACTGTAAGAAATGACAACGCTCCAGAGAAGTACCACAGCAACGCTGCCTGCGAGAGCTGAACAGCCTCCACTCCATCTTCTCCCCAGTTCTACAATTCCATTTCCCCTGGAGGATTCTAAACTCTCTTTTTTCTGTGTAATTTTATAATTCTACTTTTCCTACACAATCCTGGGGGTGCTCCAGGTAATTCTGTAATCTACACAATCCCAGAGGATGGGAAGGGACCTCCAAAGCCCATCCAGTGCAGTCCCCCTGCCACAGCAGGATCCCCCAGACCCAGTGGCACAGGAACACAGCCAGGTGGGGCTGGAACGTCTGCAGAGAAGGAGACTCCACAGCCCCCCTGGGCAGCCTGGGCCAAGGCTCCGGGACCCTCCCTGGGAAGAAGGTCCTGCTGAGATTGAGAGGGAACCTCCTCTGTTCCAGCTGGCACCCAGTGCCCCTTGTCCTGTCCCCAGGTGCCCTTGAGCAGAGCCTGGCTCCATCCTCCTGACACCCACCCCTCCCCTATTCATAGGCAGGAATGAGGTCCCCCCTCAGCCTAAACCCCACACAGCTTCAGGAAGGAAAGAGACTCTAGAGCTGCTTTTGCCTAGGGGCTGTGCCACTCGTTTAATCTCGTGGGCTAGGAAGAACCTGACTGAAATACGAGGTTGCCCATTGGCACAAGAAGACACTTTGGAGAGAATCAGGGTACCCTCCCCTCTCCCTCGTTATCCTTCGACTCAAGGACACGGGGCAGCGTGCTACAGGGAGCGTGGGTGAGACTGCAACTCATTTGTTGAACCCACTCGCACAAACTACTCCCAGGGCTGCTTGTTTTCAGCAGATGGTGTTAGGGTGGGATCGCTGCTGAGCACCAAACCTGCCTATTTCTGTGCTGATTCCCTCTGAGAGGTTTGCTGACAGCACCAGGCGAAAAGCAGAGCTGTGAAGTCGTTCCTCCTGTGCGTGAACTTGGGTTTTCACCGCGTCAGTCAACTGTCTGGAAACGAGAGTCATCCCCCGTATGTTCAGCGTCTCCTTCCCTGAGACCCTTCCAAACGATTAGAAACCAAACCCCAGCTCCAGCCAACCTGGTTTTGGTCAAAGATTCATGATCGTGGATCACCCAGACCCAGTGGCACAGGAACACAGCCAGGCGGGGCTGGAACGTCTGCAGAGAAGGAGACTCCACA
>VZRI01013012.1:0-36428 GCA_013397515.1 Upupa epops
TGACTGGCCACCTCCTTTTTAATAGCAACCAAAATTTTGTAGGGGTCTGGAGGATAGAAGTTTGGGTCCTCCTCAGGATCTTTTCTTCCCAGATCAGAGGAGTTTTCCTCATCAGCATCACTTGATTCAACATACACCACACACTTCGTCTTCCCCTTTTTGACAATGATACACAGATTATCATGTTTACCATCAGACTCTAAGTCCATAGAAGGGGTTCCTATCACATCTTTTGGCAGGATTGCTGAAGGCACGGGGGCCTCAGCCATCTCACCAGACACCTTTTTCTCAGAGGTCCCTTCTAGCCCTTTAGTAATTTCTAACACAGTTCGCCAGGGGGTTAACAGATCTTTTGTGACTTCGCTCACTCTTATTGCTCTATCCTACAACTTTGCCCCCTCTCTATCCCATGTCTCAAGACTGAATATCTTGACTGAGTCAACACTGTTCACTTCTTCAGAGAAGTAACAGGATGAAAGTAGCAGTGTTTCCATCATATTCAATACTGATTTCTCTTCCTGACATCTGTTGCTCCCCAATGTTCCCTGTAGCTTGCCTCCTGTCGTGCAGTAAGGTGATTATTTCATGTTGTGCATAAGTTGTAACGGACAAAGCACTATTGACACAGAATTATGTGTCATGTCTATTTTGTTCTCAATGGCTCACCTTATCCCAGTGTCTTCTTATGTGTGGTCGACCTGGTGGCTCTCTTCCCCTGCCACTGTGTGCTATGCTGGGCTCCATTACCACTGCTCTGTCACCATGGTCACAAGCTTCCTCACAGGGGGTCACCTTTTGTGGTGATTGAAGGCACAGACTCCAGAGTTCAGAGACACATCTGAACACAATTCATTGTGTGCAAAGCCTCTCTTTTATACCCTCCAACTTGTAGCCCCACAGCACTGTAGATTTCCATGACATCACTATGGTTATTGTGTTAGTTTTCCAGAATTCACTACAAACCAGCCCAATTATTTTAGTTGCTTCAGCTTTCTTATCTCCTGCTCTATTTATTCTTACTGCATCTCCGTCCAGGTTGAGCTGACCTTGTGCTTTTCCCACAGTCTAGCAAGTACTGTTAATTGTTCAGACATTTGATTTTCTCCAGCTTTCCTCACAACAACCCAGAGCAGAGCAGAGCAGATCAGGTTTGGCTACACGTGGTAGGTGGCTGGCAAGTTGTACAGCTAATGCCTAAGAAGGACTCGTGATTCCCATCCCTGGTCAGATTTCTGCAGTGGACAGGGCAGTTTCTAGCTCTTTCTATTGTTCACTGTGTGCATGGTGTGTAGGATTAATGAATTCTTTGAATTGGGTATCACACCTAAATCATCCCACTCTTGGCTGCAGCATTCACTTCCACAAGCAGGATATGGAATATATGTATTTTTTATATATATATATAAATATTATTAATTATTATAATATATATTTATTATATTTTATTATATTATATTATTTATTATATTTATATATATATATAACACATGTATGTAATGATGCACTAAAAATTTTCAAGCTTGCACAGTAAACTAACAAATCTCCCAGATATTTTAACAAAAATTCATTCTAAATTATATCCTCCTTGTGTAGCCCCTATCGGCTCAGTGGCTGCAGAAACAATACTCTCTGCTTGCATCTGGGCAAGTGCATGGCTAATAAGGCCCGGGTGTGTGTTTATTTGTGTGTACATGTGTGTGTGTGCTCAGAGCTCTCCCAAAGGAGATGGCAGACGTGGTTATGAATGGGAAAGGGATGGCAGATGGTCTTTGAGAACTGATAATAGACTCACACCTAAATAGATGGCAGACCTATGCCCTAGGTGAGAAATCTTGTCACCTGGGCTCCCTTTATAGCTAGTGAAGAGACAGACTCACTTGCAGAGGGTGGCTCTGATAACCTCTATCTCACCACACTGCTTTAATGAAGAATGCTCCTTCTTCATTGAGGTACAGCTGTGGAAAGCAGTGCTCTGTCACTGGACTATAACTTATTCATGAACCTAGGTTCATGACACAGTGCACCCAGCAGAGACGACCAAGCACAGAACAAAGACCTCAGCCCACCCAGCCATCCCACAGCTCCTTTGCCAACAAGTGCAAGATGGGTGCTGCCAGTGCTGTACCCTGGCTTTCAGCCTTACAGGACCTGAAGGCAGTTAGAAAGAAGGTTGGATTCTCTTTCGGTTTTGTGTTGCTGCTGCTCAATTGCTTCCCACTTCTCTGAAGCCCCTCACTGGAGCCCTGCAGCCCCTCACTAGCTCACTCCCAAGAGCGCTTCACAAGGCTGCTCTGCTGGTCCTGACCTAGCAAACTGTGCAGGACCACCAGATGTATTGCTCACACAGACTTGTCTCTGCTCTCTGGAGAGTCAAACCTCCTGCCTGCAAGACTGAGTTAGAGTTTGTGTCTCTTCACAGTTGACTGGAAGTGATCTGGGAACAGGCCTAGTGGAACCACATTCCTGTAAGCAAGGCAGGGATTAGGAGAATGGGATGAGCAGCATGGTTACCTCAGGATGCTGGGGAAGGGAGGATGAGCATGACACCCACTGTTTGAAATATTTGGGTGCTGAGCAGAGCCATATGGGTGCACAGAGGGCAGGTGATCATCCCCTGGGAAGGAGGAGCCTCAACTTCATGAATAAGTGGTGAACAAGTCATGTTGCCCGGATAACAAGAGCTTCTGGCACACCAGCCATTCCCCATAACATTGGCTTTGCTGCCAGCCCCAGCTGGTGCAATGACCACTAGGTAATGCAGACAGCTGCATGGGGGGCTTTAGCCCTATCCCTGGAACAGCCTCATCTCCTTGTCCTGCCCAGGTCCATAGGTAGAGGTGGCTGAAGAAGAGATGTTTTCCCAGCTCAGCATGGGTTAGCTCCAACTGCTCAGTGTGGGGAAGAGAAACTTCAACAGAGGTCTGTTTTCTGCTCTTAGACTTGCAGGACTGTAACTAGGGACAGGCTAAATTCTCTGGAACATTAGTTTCCACAGATTATTTCTTTCAGAGGGTGAAGGCCCAGAAACTCAGGCAGAACAAAGCATTTGTAGAGCAAGGATTTGGCTGTTTCACTCAGGATGGTCCTTATGTTGGGGACACCAGAACTGGATGCACTATCAGAGGTGGGGTCTCACAAAAGCAGAGTAAAGGGGGACAATCTCCTCTCTTGTTCTGCTGGCCATAATCTCTCTTGATGTATCCTAGGACATGGTTGTCCACCTGGGCTGCAGGAGCTCGCTGCTGGCTCTTGATGAGCTTCTCATCAATCACACACCCCACCCCCACCCCCTACCAAAAGAAAAGAGTAAGATTTGGTCACACTTGGCATATTTGCCAAAATAAAACTAGGCATGATGTCTCAATACATGATGTCACAGAAATTTGCTGCAAAATCCAGTTTCATATTTAGGCTACAAATATCAGCCCAAGGATAGGTATCAGTGGCCACCCAGTTTAAAAGGCAGTCTGACAAAACCTTTCCTGAGATGACACATGGATTTACTGCCCAGGTAACAACTGAAAACAAGATCAGGAGGACCCAAGTAACTATAGACTGGTCAGCCTCACCTCCATCCCAGGAAAGGTGATGGAACGATTTATCCTAGATGCTGTGTCTCAGCACATCAGGGACAAGAGGGTCATTAGGGACAGTCAGCATGGTTTCACTAAGAGGAAGTCATGCTTGACCAACCTGAGAGCCTTTTGTAAGAGCATAACCAGGTGGATAGATGATGGCAGAGCAGTGGATGTGGTCTATCTTGACTTCAGGAAGGCATCTGACACAGTTTCACACAGCATCCTCACAGACAAGCTGAGGCAGTGTGGACTGGATGATTGGGTAGTGAGGTGGATTGTGAACTGGCTGCCAGAGACTAGTGATCAATAGGGCAGAACCTAGTTGGAGGCCTGTATCTAGTGGAGTTCCCCAAGGATCAGTACTGGGACCAGTCCTCTTCAATCTATTCATTAATGACTTGGATGAGGGATGAGGGTGCACTGTCAGCAAGTTTGCTGAGGACACAAAGNCCAAGAAGACCAACAGCATCCTGGGTGGGGATCAGAAGGTGAGTGGTTAACAGATCAAGAGAGGTTCTTCTCCCTCTCTACTCTGTGCTAGTGGGACTGCATCTGGAGAGCAGTGTCCAGTTCTGGGCCCCTCAGTTCAAGAAGGACACAGAGCTGCTGAAGGGTGTCCAGCATAGAACAACAAAGATGATGAAGTAGAGCACCTCCCTTATGAGGAAAGGCTGAGGGAGCTGGGTCTCTTGAGCTTGGAGAAGAGGAGGCTGAGGGGTAACCTCATTAATGTCTACAAATATGTGAGGTGTGGTTGTCAGGAGGATGGAGCCAGGCTCTTCTCAAGGTCATCTGGTGATAGGACGAGGGACAATGGGTGCAAGCTAGAACATAGGAGGTTCCATATAAATATCAGAAGGAACTTCTTCCCAGTGAGGGTAACGGAGCATTGGAACAGGCTGCCCATGGGGGTTGTGGAGTCTCCTTCCCTGGAGGCGTTCAAGACCTGCCTGGATCTGTTCGTGTACAACTTGGTCTAGGTGATCCTGCTGTGGCAGAGGATTGGACTAGATGATCTTTCAAGGTCCCTTCCAATCCCTAATGATTCTATGAACTAGTGCTTTACATCTGCCTGCAACAGAATCCAACTCATTGACAGCAGAACCAGCCTATTGATATCCCAGTAGAGATGACACCTCTGCTTCAGGTGTCATGGCTTTTTAAAAGCCTCCCCACTTCTTCCAATTATTTTGTCACATTACAAGTGCTCCTGTACCAGAAATGCCCTGGTTTCTTACACAATCTAATAATAGAACATCCCAAAATGTATAGGAGTAACTGGAGTGATGTGGATTCTTACAAATGTGTTTTGTCTTTTGCCCACAAGAGGAAGAGAGGTGTAAAGGTTGGGGCAGTGTGTTCTAATAAGGGCTGCTCGGTTCTCCTTGTGATGGTGTCATGGAACGTGACCTTGAATTTGAACAAAAAGGCCTGAAGCCTTGTTGCATTTTTTTTACAAATGGTGTTTGCATAGACTGATTTCTCCTGTTCTGGGGGTCCTCTGCTCTTTGTAACATTACCAGCCATACCCTCAGATTTCTGCCCAAGGGTTGAAATCTGCCATGTGTGGGTTTCCACCAGAAAACAGCCAGGAACTTGTGCAACTTCAGTTCATACAGGGCAAGGCCTGGGACATCTTTCTGACACCTTAGCTCCAAATCAGCATCGCTGGTGATGTGTTTGGCAGCGTTGCGTCCAAGGCACAGAAAACATGCTGCCAAGACCAGTATCAAGACCCCCCACTTCTGGCTCTCCAGTAGCCACTGAATGCACTGGTGCAGGAAAAATTGCAGGGCTCTGTGTGGGTGTCTCTATAGGAGAGGCAGAGCCTGCCTCCCACAGCTTAGCCCCAAAGGGGGACACCGAAGGAAGATGCTCCCTGGGCATGCTGCTGAACTCCTTGCCACAGAACACACGTGCTTCACCTTCTGCACCTTCATTCTCCTCCAACCTTCAGTGTGGGTGATATTCCCATTCTGCACCTCTGCCATGGTGAGACCTCACCTGGAGTCCCACATCCAGATGTGGAGTCCCACACAAGAAGGATGAGGATCTGTTGGAGCAGGTCCACTGGAGGCCACAAAAATGCTCAGAGGGCTGGAGCACCTCTCTTATAAAGACAGGCTGGGAGGGTTGGCGTTGTTCAGCCTGGAGAGAAGACTCCAGGGAAGAATTTACAACTGCCTTCCAGTACCTGAGGAGCTACACGAGAGCTGGAGAGGGGCTCTTCACAAGGTTGTATGGCAACAGGACAAAAGGCAGTACTTTTAAACTAGAGCAGGTTAGATTTAGATTGAATGTCAGAAAAATGTTCTTTACAATGAGGGTGGTGAAACACTGAAACAGGTTGCTCAGAGAGGGGTGGTAGAAGCTCCATCCCTGGAGGCATTCAAGGTTAGGCTTGACAGGTCTCTGAGTAACCTGATCTAGTTAGAGATGACTCTATGAAAATCAGAGGATGATCATCCCACAGGTGCCTTTTGGCCTAGAGGAGGACATGGTAAAAGAGCAGAAATGCATATGTAAGGTATCTGCAGTTGCCTTTTTATGTCCATGCAACTGCACAAAGTGCTGCCTTAGATGTCCTGGCAGCTCTGGGCTTCTGCTTCTTTGCCTTGACAGGGTACACAGACCAGTGAGCTCTCCTGGGAGGCATGGGATCTGTCCTATACAGATGGGTTTGAAACCCTTGTGAACCAAAGTCTTCCGACAGGATTGAGCACAGGGGTGCCTGGGCGTCAGCAGTGAAATTCAGAGCAGGCTGCTCCTGCTTGCTGCTGTTCCCATGGAAACAGGGGAAAGACGAAAGGAAACGCATCCCCAGCCTCCTTTGGAGATGAGCTCCTTCAGCAGCACTCTCGGCTGACACACCTATTCCCACAAGAAGCAGTGGCTGGCAATCCCCTTAGGATGCATCTCCTTGAGAAAGATCATCAGGCCTACAGACTGTTCCTTCTCCATCTTAGTCAACAGAGTGAGCAAGAGCAAGCCACTCACCCCAATGCCAAACCTGAGCCCGAGAGCTCACATAAAGTGAAGCAATTTTCAGCAAATTCTGCAGCTTATGCCTTTTCGCAGTTTGGTTATGGGGAAGTACCTGCAGACACCTTATTTCCCAAGACTGTCAAGGAAGCTGGACACCTGAGCTGTGTCTGTGACCCCTAAGGGTGTTACTGTGAATTTAGATTGAAGGTCTGAGACGACTTTCCGTCACCCCTGCAACCAAGCAGGTTGGTACTTCACCCTGTGGGTGAAATACGCTGTAGTGTGCTCTGGGGTAGATGGCTGAGCATCCTCGGGTCCTGTGGAGATCACAGGAGCAAAGGCACTGGCCGACCGATTTCACTTGAGTGTTGGCATTAGCACTCATGCTGAAGCTCAGTCCCGCAAGAGCAGGTGGGGCGGCCCACGGGTTAGGAAAACAGGACGAGCTCACGGCAGGCGGTTCTGGCTTGCCGAGCTCTCACACCAAGAGGGAAAATCCACAGGACCCCTGGCTGGGGCTGAAGCTCTCCCCGCCAGGCCGACGCGCAGGCAGCGGGGCTGGCAGCGGGACCAGCGCCGGGCAGCAGCTCTGCTGTCGGTGGGGCTGGGGCTCCTGAGGGGCGAACGCGCTGGATTCCCTACCCGCCGCCCTCCCTGAACCACCATCTCCGCCTGCAACACCCTCCATGCCTGCCTCTCTGCCTGAACCACCTTCCCTGCCCACCGCCGACTCCTCAAGGTCATCCGTCACCCCGCTCGGTCAGGCGCATATCCCACCGCTCCCCCATCCCATCCCATCCCGTCCCGTNCCGGCGAGGAGAATGCGGCTGCCCGGCCCTCAGGCACCGCCGCCATGTCCCCCCCGGCCTCAGCGGCCGCCGCCAGCGAGGGAGACACCAGCACGGCCGTGCCTCCGGAGGAAGAGGCGGTGGGGGCCCGAGAGGAGGTGAGGAGAGCGGACGCCCCCCTGGGGCTGCCCCCCCCGCCCTGACCTCCCTCTCTCCCCGCCCGTGTTGCATGGCGTGATCATTGACCGCCCCGCCGCGGGCCGGGACGGGCTTTGCCCGCACAGGTACGGACTCCTTGCCGGAAGCTCCCTCTTCTCAGCCGACCCCCGGGGCTGCGGGGCGAGGAAACCCGCTCTCCCTCGCGCCCGCCGGTGCTCTCCGCCGGCAGCCCGCCCATCGCCCGGCTCTGCCCCATCCGTCGCCGGTCGATTGGGACTCGCCGCGAGGCCGCCGGGGCTGGACGATGCCCGGAGAATAGCGGCGTCCGGAGCTGGAGCCAGGGACCGGGGAGGAAGGGAGGAGAATCGCTGTGGGGCAACCCCGGCGCCTCTCAGGGCTACTGCAGTGGGAAGCGGGTGTTAACGCCTTGGGAACAGGCACGGAGCCGCCTCCTGTCTGCGCCCCGGTCACCGCCAGGGCAGCGGCAGTCCAGGCTTGGGGATGTGGCGAAGCCTGGGGCTGGCTTCGGAGGTTGGCTGGGGAAAGCAGCGGGTGCAGGCTAGGTACCATCAGAGCCCTCGCTCAGGTATGCGGTAGTCCTGCCCCAGGTGGTGACTCACCCGGAATCCAGGCGGCAGGTCCGAAAAGGGTAGGGAGCAGGGTGCTCGATACAGAGGGAACAGCGCGGGGAGGTCGGTGTGTAGCCCTTCTGCCCCTACAGACCCCTCTTGCAGCTTGGGCTTCCCCGAGAGGACAGAAATGATCCGCGATTACTAGCTGGATCAGCCTTATGCTATGGGGCTAGTGCCCTACGGAGGACAGCCAGGCATCAAAGGAGGGGAGGTGTTCTCCTCGGGCAGTGGGTTGTCCTCACACGTGAGACCACAGCTCAAAGTGGAGGTTGAGGGTGTGCTCAGAAACTGGCGCATCACACATCCTCAGCTGTTAAGATCTGCAGTTAGCAAGCGCTGCATAATCCTGGTATTCTCTGCCTCCTTGGTTTAGGAAGAGTGTGTGTGCCCATGCACAGTTATTCTATATATATAGAGGAACACTGACGTTCAAGGACTGGGAAGCTGTACAAACACCATACACTCTGCGGCTGTTACTGTCTTCCTGCTTCCATTCACCAGCCCCTGGTGCTGCAAGCTCAGGCTCTCCAGATTCCAGCCAGGGTAGCTAAACCACGAGGTGCTTTCATGGGGCTTCCTCCCTTTATAGTGTTTCCCTTGCCTGCAGTGTCCCTGGGCTCATGGGGATTACAAAAAGATTGTCTGGCTTTTGATGGCTCCGCAGTGGCTGCCAACTAGGGTGTCAGTATTATCTTACACTGTGGGAGCAGGCAGAAGCCTGCAGTCAGTGACCTGCACTGTTTGGGCTAAGGGCACACTTCCCACGGCTAGGAGCTATCACAGACTTAGACAAGACAGATGGTAGAGGAGACAGAAGCCACAGCTTCTCCTGACAGTGCTGTGCTTGCTGGTGTCTTACCTGATGCAAGGAGGAGTGACCTTAGTGGGGAGCTTGGATTCATGGAGTGACCTAGGACAGTCCTCTTTTCTTCAGAAATATTGGGAGGACTGGGTATTCCTGCCCCCCTCAAGTGCCTGTGTAATGCTGTGCTGGCCATGTGGTGTCCTCATTTCCATCAGAACCAGCTGCTAGTGCCAGCATTGCTGGGAGTGTGGCTGGATCCAACCTTTAGAGTCCCTTGGGCAAGAGTGGCAGGGAGATGTCAGGGGTTTGGAAAACGAGAAATGTGTGCTGTCCTGTTGGAAGGTGCCTTCTCTCGACATATATCTGGTCGCTATTTCTAGGAGCCAGCCAGAGCTTCAGGTGCTGCTCAGCTTGTCATAGCAAGGCAAGTAGCAAGAGATACTAGGCAGAGCCCTTGTTCCCTGCTGGCATCACCTGCACTGGGTGGTGGTGAGGTGCTTCTCACTCAGCAAAGCATTTCCACCTAAGAGGGTAGGAAGTGCCAAGGGAAAAGTTTTTCAGTCTGGGAACAAATTACAAAAATGTCCTTATCCTAACACTTGGGTGGGATCCAACGGAAGGAACCTGCCCTCCTCTAAGCTGCTGTGTAAAGTGGAGACCATGGTACTGTTGCAGGAGCTGACTGCTGGCAAGGGTTCCTAGCTCCCTGATGCTCAACCTTACCCTCTGCAGTTGACAGTGCTGCCAGCCTGGGGCTGAGCCAACTTCTTTATCTAGGCAGGTAGTTCCTTTGAACTATAGGCATGTGTGGTGTGATGTGGGTCCTTGCTGGGACCATCCTGACCAGGAGTTGCCAGTGCCTGTCCAAGGCCTTGGAATGGTGACTCCTCCTAGAAGTGACTGGATCCTCCCTGCCTGCCTGTTCTGGGGACTTAAGGTCAAAGATATAGGACTGGAGAAAATGGTTGCAAGCTGCACTATGGGAGGTTTAGGCTGGATGTTAGGAAGAATTTCTTCTTTGAAAGGGCTATAAAACATCGGAAATTGGCTGCCCAAGACAGTGGTGGAGTCTCCATCACTGGAGGGATTTAAATGACATGTGCACTTGGTGCTTAGGGATGTGGTTTAGTGGTGACATGACAGTGTTGGGTCCAGGGTTGGACTAGATGACCTTCAAGGTCTGTTCCAACCAGAGACATTCTGTGAAAGGAAATATCTTTAAATGACATCGATAAACTTTGTTGAGTGATGTTAGCAATCAGCAGGGCAGAGACATGGAAACTGCTGCCCAGAAGTCCCGCTGGAGTCCCCAGCAAGCTGCTGCCTTTGGGTGCTACCTCGGCCTTCAGGCTGCTGCTATGGGGCTTTTTTGAATAATTTTTTCAGCCCCATACAGGGCTGTCTCTAGGACACCCAAGACTGAACCTTGTAGGTGAATCTCTTCAAGGAGAGGCAAATGAGAGGTGCAGGTGATGATACAGGCTGCTTGTTAAGTGGGATGTGGTAGGTGGGGTTAGGGCCAGTCTGCTTTAGAGAGGAACGTGAAATGCTGGAAGGATTTCTGGAGTTCTTTAGTGTTCACAGGTGCAAGGTCAAGGTTGTATGGGTGATGAAGGTATTTTTGGCCCATATGCTTGGCCATTGGATTGCTGGACAGCATGGTCCCCTCAATGCTTTTTTGAGAGAGATCTCAAAGGAGTGCAAGAAGTGTTGAGGCCTGCTGTTATTCTGCCTTTGCTGTGTGCATTGCAGACATCTTTATTTGCTTCATGGCTGCTCGAAAGCCATCCCCTCCATCCCTTCCTGGGTATCACAGAGCAGCAGTTTCAGGAGTGGGAGTCCATCTTTTTTCACCTCAGAGGCAAATGCTGTGTATGTGGGAGGGAAGGCTGTTGCAGCAGTCCAGGCATTTGGTCAGTGCCCATGTGTTGTACAGGGTGAACTGAAGCACAGAGAGGAAGTTGGCTGGGATCCTGCAAAGGGGTTGGCTAAGCCATGGCTGGACCAGTTCTGCCATTCAGCATTGCAGAGATGTTCAGCTGCACCTGCAGTGGTGGATTTGCTTTCCACTCTCCAGTGTTGAAGCCTGAGCAATGTGGGAGACTCCCAGGGTTGGACAGATGCTGTTTGCACTGAAGCAGGGCAGCCTTTTGCCTTATTCCACCAGACTGCAGCAGGCAGATGATGGCGGTATTTATATCAGAGTCTGTGCTCTTCCCAGTGACACTGTTCTGGGACAGAAAGGATTTCCCTTTCCCTAGTGTTTTCATCTGCATGTTTGCTGTGCTGGATTTTTCCTAGGCTAGGTAAGATCGAGAAGGCCACCTTATTCAGCTGCTTCTGTGGGGGGGAGCCACAGAGCCCGTTGTTTGCTCCTGTGAGCCCTTTGCAGTCAGGGAGAGAAGCGGGGATGCTGCAGTTCCTACTGGGATTAGACTATGCAGCTGGCTCCTCCTCCTCTGTCTTTGCTGTGGTTGTAGCTCTTGTTATTGACACCTGATCAGCCTTCGGGAACCTCACCAGCTTGGCCAGTGTGTGTGTGTTCTACCTCAAAAGCCTGGGACCAACCTGGGCTGTGAACAGTTTACAGCAGGGGTTAGCATGACCCTGTAAAAACACTGCAGTATCTCTGTGCTGTGCAGTCCTAGGAGGAGACTAATGCATGTACCAGAGCCCTGCTAACACAGTTCCTGGAACCAAGCCTGGGCTGCATCATGCTCCCTGCCCTGGGTGGGTAGCTGCAGCAGGGCTTGCCCGCACCTCTGCAGGGTCGTAGTGAAGAAGGATGATGCAGCCTGTGCAGAATGTGAGGGGCCAGGGAACAACTGGGAAGTGGAACTTGCTTTTCCAAGATGGACCTGGTTGAAGAGCTGTATCCCTGGTGCCTTTTCCGCACCATGGTAAATTAAAGAGTCGAGTGCTTTGCTTTATTCTTTGTGCTCCATTTACATATCCCCCCACCCTGAACAAGATGGTGTTTCTGTGCAAGCCCTCTCACCCTGCAGACAGCCCAGAGCTAGCATGTGCCTCATGTCTCAGACCCCCATTCAGGTGCTTCCCACTCTCCTCAGGCCAAGTCCCCTTATAGCTCCCCAGCCAGGGCTGGGGAAGAGCCTCTGTGCAGCAGGCAGCTGTGGGAGAGGAAACCTCCAGTCACCTGGGTCATGGCACAGTAGTCCAGTGCTCCTCCCTCACCTTGCTCTGACCCAGGTTCCTTCCTCCAGGAGAGAAACCTGTGACATTTGGGCCAGATCCAGCCCTGCTGATTTCAGTGGCACAAATCCCACTGGCATGGGGTGGACCAGTCCTTGGCGGAGTATAGGGAGACAAGATGAGCATGTGGGACTCTGGAGGACCAAGCCAAGGCTGAGGGGATCTTCAGGGAGAGCAGTGATTTCTTAGTGGAGAAGCCCAGAGCTGTCCCTAGGCCTGACAGTGGCATTGTGATCTCTGGTTCCTGCTTTAGTTTTCCTTTTCATGCAAGAGTGGAAGTTGCTCCCTGCTTCTAGCAATGTGAGTCCATTAAGCATTTTGGGATCCCTGGACAAAGACTTTTGCGGCCCAGGAATGGAGGAGAGGTGGTCCCAGGCTTAAATTTTACTGCTGTGAGTGGTGTCCGTACACCTGGTGTTACTCTACAGCAAAATCACCTGCTGACTGATTTTTGTGGCACTTGCACAGGGCTCAGATTCTTGTCTCCCTCTCTCAGGTTGCACCTTTGGTGATCACAGAGCTGCATGGTGTTTGTGCTGAGTGAAGTCTTTTGTATAAGAAAGCACATCATAGGATGTATCAGGTTTGGAAGTGACCTCAAAAGGTCCAACCCCTCTACAACAAGCAGGGACATCTCTAGTTAGAACAGCTTGCCCAGAGAGCCCCCAGCATGACCTGGAAGGCCTCCAGGGATGGGGCTTCCACCCCCTCTCTGGGCAGCCTGTTCCAGGGATCCCCCACCCTCAGATTAAAGAACAACTTTCTTGTGTCCACTATAAATTATACCAATGGATTCTTGGCACATTATCTCTTCGGGGACATTGTCCTGTAAGGTCACGTCTCTCTCACCAAGCTGGATCAATAGTTGAGACCTCAGGGTGTTGCAGAGAGCAGCAATTACCTAAGTAGTTTTTCCTGGGCGTTTGTGGAACCCTGCACAGTTCCTAGGATGAAAGCACCACTTCAATTCCTTGTGAAAGTCCTGTTGCTGAAGTCCTGCCCTTTCCTCTCGATGAAGGACCCGCAAGCAGTTTTTCTGGAAGTATGGACTGTCATACCTGAGGTGCTCGGGGAATGTCAGCTGTGCCGAGGTGGTCAGGGTGTGAGGTGAGCTGTGATGAGGTGCTCAGTTGAGGTGACCCATCAGTTATCTCTGCTTTAATTTGTGGGATGGATGCAAGAGAATTCACAGGGATCCCCAGCCTCCATCGTGGCTGCGCTTCAGTACTGCAGCCCAGAAGAGGGCAGTGCTGGGGGATCACTCCCCACTGAGGAGTGGGATGTGCAGACTATGCTGCATCTGTTGTCCTCTGCCTCTCTGCTCCTGGTCCAGATGAGCTCTGTCCATCTCACATGGAGGGACAGAGCACTGCAAAGGGGATGATGATATTGACTGCTGCCTATGCAGCAGAACTGTCATCCTGGGGGAGATCCTGGTCTCCAGACTGCCCGCTGAGGCCAGGAGCCCTCTGGCATCTCCCTCTTTGTCCTTGTTCATGGAGCTAGAGGTGCCACCATGGCACCACTTCCCTTCTCTTTGCCATTGCAGCCTACTGACTCCTCTCTTGTTTTCTCTCCCCTTCTCCTGGTCCCCTGGAGCAGCAGCGGCCAGTAAAGCAGTCTCTCAGCAAGTCCCTGTGCAGAGAGTCCCACTGGAAATGCCTGCTGCTGTCCCTCCTCATGTATGGCTGCATGGGAGCTATGACCTGGTGCCACGTCACCAAGGTGACCCGGCTGACCTTTGACAGTGCTTACAAGGGCAAGTCCATGATGTACCATGACAGCCCCTGCTCCAATGGCTATGTCTACATCCCCTTGGCCTTCCTGGTGATGCTCTACGTGGTGTACCTGGTGGAGTGCTGGCACTGCTACACCCGCAATGAGCTGCAATACAAAGTAGATGTGGAGAGCGTGCATGAGCGTGTGCAACGCATGCAGCAGGCCACTCCCTGCATCTGGTGGAAGGCCATCAGCTACCACTATGTCCGCAGGACCCGGCAGGTTACCCGCTACCGCAATGGGGACGCTTACACCACCACCCAAGTGTATCATGAGCGGGTCAACACCCATGTGGCAGAGGCAGAGTTTGATTATTCCAACTGTGGAGTTAAAGACATCTCCAAGGACCTCATTGACTTGGAAAGCTACCCGGCCACCAGGCTCCGTTTCACCAAGTGTTTCAGCTTTGCCAATGTGGAGTCGGAGAACTCCTACCTGACCCAGCGGGCCCGTTTCTTCACCGAGAACGAGGGCCTGGATGACTACATGGAGGCCAGGGAAGGGATGCACCTAAAAAACGTGGACTTCAAGGAATACATGGTGGCTTTTTCTGATCCAGACAACCTGCCCTGGTATGTATCACACTATGTCTTCTGGGTGGCAGCTCTTCTGACCTTATCCTGGCCCCTGCGAGTGCTGAATGAGTACCGTACTTCCTATGTCCACTACCACGTGGAGAAACTCTTTGGGTTTGACTATGTGGCAGTGACACCGGCCGAGGAGCGAACCTTCTGCCGGAGGATGCCCCGTGTCAACACAGTGGACAGCACTGAGCTGGAGTGGCACATCAGATCCAACCAGCAGCTGGTGCCCAGCTACTCAGAAGCAGTCCTGATGGACTTGGTGGGGCTGTCTGGATGCACCAGCTACTCTGCTTGCCGCTACGGGGGCTACCGACAGAACTGCGAGCGGTGCCACAGGACTATAAGCAGTTCCTCCATCTTCTCCCGCAGTGCCCTGAGCATCTGCAATGGCAGCCCCAGGATCCCCTTCAGCAGCAGCCGCTTCTCCCTGGGCCGCCTGTATGGCTCGCGACGCAGCTGCCTCTGGCGGAGCCGGAGTGGTAGCCTCAATGAGCAGAGCTGCCCCACTGAGCAGACCCGTCTCTCTAGCCAGGTGACTGTGGAGGAGGAAGACCCCCCTCCTTACCAGGACGCCCTCTACTTCCCTGTCCTCATTGTGCACCGCAACGAAGGCTGCCTGAACCACGACCACCGTCACCTCCACCGCAATGGATCCTGTGTGGAAACCTCACTGTGAGAGCAGGGGGCAGTGAGCTCTTGTTGTCCGGTGCCTGGCCTGAGCCAGTGCAGGATTTGGGGAGAGGAGGACAGGGGAGGGAAATGGCCCCAGAGGACATCAGAACGGGGTGGACTTGACATCTCACTCGAGCAGCCAGCAATTCCCTCCGCTGTGGCTCTGACCTCCCGGAGGGGTGAGTGATGGTGCTCCCCCAACATGGCTCAGAACTCTAGACCAACCACCACATGCAAAAAAAACCCCACCAAACCGACTCCAAAATAGTCGTTTATGGCATCCAGATCCAAAGGGGGAATGTAAAGGCAAGCCTGATGCAGGGAGGGGGGGTTGTGCTCTGAGGAACCAGAATCACGAGAAAGCACCCTGGTGCACCTCTGCTCACCCAGCTACCTGTGGTGGAGCAAGACTCCTTGCAGGGTGGAGGGGAATGGGTCGCTTGAGAGTGACACCTAACTGCCTGTGCCGAAAGGTCTGGGGCATCCAGGCACATGGAGCTACACAGCAGGTTAGAGCAAAGGCTGAAAGCCATGAATTCAGCTCTTCCCCTTCTCCCAACCATTCCCCACCCTGCCCACTTTTTTTTTTGTAGACCATGCTCCGACTGTTACTCTGTTCTCACTGCTGGGAACGGCACCACCTCCTGAGGACCGCAGGCTCAGCTCCTTAGAAAGCTTCGCCACGCCAGCTCTGAGAGTCGACATTCCCTAGGTAAAGGATGCTGTGTTTGGGGTTACAGCAGGCAGGCAGCACAAGGTGACTGGCAAGCCCTGAAAGAGGGCATTGCTGCAGTGCTACTGAGCCACTTGCTGGAGGAGGGCTCTGCTGGAAAGAGAAAACGAGACCTCCAGTGAGCTGGAAAGTGGGGAGAGGCTGGCACTAGTATGGGCACTGTGGTCATAGGTGGTGATCAGGTGGCTGGGGTTCCTTTCTGCCTTTAAATGAGTCCAGAAAAGCTTCACACTCTGGTAGGAAGCCTCTCGGCTCAGGAAGGCTCTGGTGGGTTAAGCTGCAGTTCCCATGTTGCTAATGAACAGCAGGTTGTGTCTGTAAGAACAGTTTTGCATGAGGACAGGCTGGGCTCTGGTCACAGACTCTTGGCAGAAGGTTTTGGCAGAGAGCTCCGAACGGCTGCGAGAGGAAAAGGCAAAGACATACTTAGGTACTGGAAACCTGGTCTGGGAAAATGAGGAGCATAGCGGTTTGCTTTCTGTAGGACCCACACGTGGGAGGAAGGGAGGCATCTGTGAGGGATGCTCTGTAGAACAGAGGCTGGAGGTATGGTAGATGGGAACTTGCTTCAAGCGGAGCGGTTGGCACCACAGTGGAGGCAGCCAGTAAGAAGTTAGGAGGCTTCTGCATAGCCCATTAGCCCCTAGGCTTTCTTTGTCTTGCTCTTGGCAGGGCAGGTTGGCCCCTGTGGAACTTTGCTTGCTGGAAAGTTCTTAGTGAAGTGCAAGGAGCATCCTGGCACTGGAGCCATGTCAGTGGCTGCAGTGTGCAGCCACCCAACGTTTTCTTGGCTGCCAACACATCACCGGATGTCTCGTGTCCCCATTCCTAGAACAGCTGTGTCCTTTCTTATCAGCACTTCAAGGGAGCCAAGTCAGGCAGTGCCTTCCCCAGCCTGACCACTCTCCCTGTGTCTGCCAGGGCAGACTGTGTCTGCAAGCAGCAGATCTTGGGTGCCAAGAGCAAGTCCATTAACACTGGGCATTCAGGATGGGTGTCTGCCTCCATATCCTTCACAGAAGGCAAAGGTGTTACAGCAGATGACAGGGCAGCACAGTCAGTCCTGCCCGACTTTCTCCTGACAGCTGTTAATGAAGAATCTGTTTCTGTGGTCATGTTGCTGTACTGCTTCACCTTACAGCTCTTGGGGAGGCTGGAAATGCCCCCTTACACCACATCAGTCCTCTTGTGAGAATCGTCTTGCGCTGGCAAGCCTGGCATGGTCAGCCCTTGTGGGTGTTGTAAGGCTCCACTTGGCTTTGCCCCAGAGCAGTCTGTCCTTGTATTTGTTCCTTGTGTGTCCTTCTTGCCTGTCTTGCCCTTCACATCAGCTCATCCTAGATCTCAAATGCTAGACTCCTGTACCAGCTCTTTGAACAGCAAGTCCTTAAAATCTCACTCTGAAGGGTTTCTGTCTTTCCTCTGCCCTGACTGTTTGCTTCAACAGGAGGGTCTCTTTGAGAACAGAGGAGCACACTTTGGTGCCTCTCTGCATTTTGTTTTCATTGTCACTGGCAAATTCAGACTGAATGGAAGTGGCCACAGTTCCCTTGGCTGCCCTGAGATTGCCTTGCTTAGTGCTTACACTTCACAGAATTTTTGCGGCCGGAAAAGACCTCATAAGGTCATCAAGTCTGGCCTCTGACCTATCAATGAATTAGACCCTGGCACTAAATGCTGCATCCAGTCTGTCCGTTCCAGTGTCTGATCAGCCTTTCCGTGAGTCTGGGCTTCCTAACATCTGACCTAACCCTCCCCTGACGCAGCTTACCCTATCACTAGTTACCTGGAAGAAGACACCCCACCCCCCACCCAGTTCCTTCACCAGTCTTGCTTGCCTTACTGTCTGCTCATGCTTCTCTCTCTCAAGACGTAATTTGAGTCAAAGCTGATGCTGAGGTTCCTCCTGACTGCAGAGATAACGAAGTGTGCTTGTACCTCCTGGTGAGTCGAGAAAAGTTCTGGCAGTGGAACTGCTATGGATCATTAATGAAGAATGTGGTCTGCTTGCTTTTCCCTGATATGTTCTCTTTGAGATCTCATACGAAAAGCTTAAATTAGGTTGTCTTTCCATCTCCAGCCTCTAAGGTGTATTTGACAGATGGATGCATCCAAGATTTGGCAGGGTTTTTAACTGCCTGGGGCAAAGACAGTCCTCAGAAGAGGACGTATTAGTAGGGTCTCTCTGACCCCACAGTGCCAGCCCTGCAGCAGAGTTCTGCTTTCAGGCACCTTGTCTTTGGCTCATTCTGGGACTTTTCTTGAGATTGCCTTGACTTGCTCCTCTGGCCCCATTTTCACACGTGAATCTTTATTTTGGATGAGGTTTTCCAGATGCCTTTGAGGCACAGCCAACAGGATCTGCACAGAGTCTTCCTGCTGCTGAACACCGTCCCCCCACACACAGTGCCAGCTGCAGCAATGTCCCAGATGTGGTGTCAGTGCCGTGGTCTGTGGCCATCCCAGACACACAACACCCTGAGAAGTGGGACCTCTGCTGCATGTATGGGCTTCTTAGAGTTCCATTTCTTTGTATTCTTGGCTGGGCTACCCCACTGCACCTGGTACAGCTGCCTCACTCTGGTCCATCCTACTCCGTTCTCAGCAGGCTGGAGACCTTCCTGCCTTATTTTAGGCTTAGGGAAGTGGGATAGTATGCATGGACATGGAAGGGAGTAGGAGTAGGAAGGTGGGACAGGAGCTGAAGAGGACAGGTGGAAACTGGGTTTGTACTCCCTCTCCTCCTCCATGCCTGCAATGGAAGGGCAGCAAGTCTAGACAGGCAGGGAAGTTCATGGCAAACAACTGGACTCTCCTTTTCCTCTCGTGTCATGGGATAAGCCAGCAGAAAGGCTGTGTATGTACAGTTTTCCTCCTAAGTGTTAGTGAGCGACCCTAGTACCCTGGTCAAAGGGCAGCTGATGTGTTTTTTCTTGTGACTAGGGTGATGAGCACAGGTGATGAGCTGTCCCTGTTCCCGCACACAGCCTCTTCATGGTGGAGTGATCCCATGTCCTGGGCACACAGACATCCACCCGCCACAGCTACAGGCTGAGCAGCACTCAGGCATCTGCTTCTTCTGCAGCCTGTTGTCTGCTCTTTGCTGTGTTTATGCTGGTGAGGACTATTCCTTTGGCAGCTCATTTGATGACCCAGTCTGCTCCGCTAGTGATAGTCTGCTCCCTTCTATCTAACCTGAATTCTCCCTGCTCTATCGTAATCCTATTAGTTCTCTGCCATTGACTGGTGAGACTAATTGGCTCTGCTCCTTTTTTTCCCCCATGTGAGCAAGTGCTATCTAGTCTCTGCAGCCTTCCCTTCACCACTCCCAGGGTCTTCTCACCCCCAGGATCTCTCTGGGCAAATCTTGGCTTGTGTGGTGATTCAGACATTTTCCCTGTGTGGTGAGTCCATCTTTCCTGCTCAGAGCCTAGACTGGACAGAGGTGCCAAAGGTGCAAGTCCTTGGTCTCTTGGGTTGGCCATGTCCTCATTTCTGCTGCAAAAGGCCTCTTCAAAGTGAGTGAAGTGACAGAGCTGCTGGTCCCTTCTGCATGGAAAGCATCACCCTGTGTGAAGGCAGGCAGAAAGGTGCTCACTAGATCCCTGTGGCTCTACAGCTTTGGACTTTTACAAATGTCATTCACCCATTGCAGCTCTCTGTGAGCTGTCAGACTCAGTACTGCACTTGACAGCAGGCTTTCCTCTCACACTGGGGTGAGTGAGGCACTGCCAGCCCCAGTTCCTGGCTCTCCATGGCACTAATGTACCCCTAGAAGAGCGTGAGTCCTCGCTGCTGTAGGACTGGGCAGTAGGTTTCAGCTGTTTGCTGATTCCTGTTGGTGGGTACTTTCCTGAACTAGAGAAAGATAGAGAATGAGTATCTGAGAAGATGTGGATTAACTGCTCTTCAAGACTCATCTTAGACCACCCATTTATCCGCCTTTCAGCGCTTGTTGAAAGCTTCCCAGAGAGTGCCCAAAGCTTTGTTGTGCAGACCCAGGTGGTGACAGCAGACAGCCCGGTGGTTCTTGTAAGCCTGCTGCAGGTCATACTGACCACACTGTGGAGGGAGATCTCGGGGGCTTTTGAGTTGAGCAACTGTAGGGGCATTCAGTGGGACAGGGATAGAGCATCTCAGTTTATGGCCAAGGCTGAGACTTACGCAACAGACACATATTTAGGATTAGTGCTGGGGAAGCTGCTGTTTTTCTGATGTCTGAGGAACAACCCTCCCTGTGTCCCCATACAATGCACATGCCAGAGACCCAGCCTGTCCGTGTTGTCTTTGTCACCTCTCCACTCTGGAGGCCGCAAAGCCATTAGTGACTCTGATGGATGCTCATGTGGAGGGCGCTGCAGGAAGGGGTTTGTTAAGTGGAACTGTACAATAGACTGTATCCAGTGCCAGTACAACAGTGCCTGCTGACTAGCTGGAGGGAAGAGCAGTCACTTTGAAGCTTTCCAGCCTTTCCAACCATGGCTTCAGTATGTAGCATCATCAGGGTGCTGTGTTACTTACAGCAGGGTATGACCTTGCTGCAGGGTGCTGCTTCTCTGCTGCAGAAGCTGTAGGACATGGATCTGAAATACTGCAACCACCACCAAGGAGATGCATTACCAAACAGCTCTAAGTCTCAATTTGTGCTTCTAGTCATGTCTATTTCTTTGGGGAGGTTAGGATCAGTGTCAGGATCCCCTCAGAAACAGGGCATGGTTTCTGTGTTAGCTCTGATGCGGAATGCTGCCTTCTGGGATGCACATGGGTCTAGAGTCTTCTCCAAGCCAGGAATGCATGGGAACCAAAGGCTAGTTCCTAAGGCCTGGGATACCAGTGGAGACTTCGGGTTTAGCCTACCTGGGGCTCTTTCCCTGTGGGCATTCTAGAAAAAGGAGAAAAGGGCTTGGTCATATTTCAGGTAGAAGTTAACAGGCTGTGTTCATGCCTACTGTAATTTTACTGAAGCCAGAGGTACTATGCCAAAGTGACCTTGGCTTATCGACTCCTCGGAGAGGTCTATCCTTGAGTCCAGGTAAACTGGTTTGTGACAGTGTTAACTTGGTGCATGGAGTTCATGGTGAGACATGGCCAATGTGAGTGAATGTTGAATATTTACTGTCTCTGCAAGCAGTGGGTTGAACTGTTCTGCTCTGCTGCCTCCACCACAGCTGCTCCGACAAGGGACCTGTTGCACCCATGGATGCAGTCTCACCAACTCCTTCAAAAGCAAGCTAACCAGTAAATTGACCTCCACTGCACTGGGAGAGGAACGTTCTCCCACAGGACCATAGCCTTTTCCACACACGAGGGAGAAGAGGTCCCAAGGATAAAATTGAACCTGCAAACCCATGGCCTCCCCTTCCGTCCTCACCTTGTCTGTCTGTCTTGGGGGAGGGACAGTTTCTGTGTGGAGTTCAGCAAGCTCCTCTTCCTGCAGCTCATAAACAGGCTCTGCTAGCTCGTACATCGTCCAACCTATGCAACACCCAGAGGCTGCTGCGTTTCCAGGAGCCCGTTGCAATGTGCAGCATAGCCACTCAGCACTGAGAATAAGCCCAGCACTGCTGTAAAGCTGAAGTGGGGTTTATCCTTGCCCCCTCCTGAGGCAGGCTGGTTTTTGTTGGGGGTTTTTATTTCTTTGACTTTTGTATACTTTGTTTGGGGAAACAAAGCTCCTGGGAAATCAGTGACCCTCCTGACCTTTCCTTAGTCCTGTGAACTTTGAGAGGGAACGAGACACCTCCAGTGCCGATAGCAGCGCTGTTTTAGCTGCTGTGCCACGAGTCTGGATTTGTGTGGCAGCCCATGTTTGGAAAAACCCAAGCCTGAGTCTATCCACATCTCTAGAAGTTAATGCAGAGAGAGGATGAGCTGAAAGCAGACGTCACCTCCTGCTCAGCCTAGTGAGGAGCTGGTGGGCTGTTTGCACTGCACCTGCGCTTCCAGGGAAAGCCTGTCCCCAGGGGCTGAGCAGAGTGGAAAGCAGGTAATGGCATTTCTGATAAAGCTGTGTGGCCAGGGAGAAAGCAGTGACCTGAAAATAACAGGAGTTCACTTCAGAGCTGCTAATGGCTTTTTTAATTGACATGAGACTAAAAGACTAACAGCTGTGAGAAGTGTTTCAAGTTGTACCTTGCTTAAAAAATTCATTTTTAGTGATGGGGTGGGTTTAAACACACTGCTTCCGCAGCTCTGCTCAAAACATGCCATTTTGGTGGTGAAGAAACGCTCAGGGAAGGCTGGAATGGTGGCCCTCTGGCTTCATAGTGGGGTAGGCTGATCAGGAGCAGAGGCTGGAGTTTACAAAGTCTTCCTCTGCCCCTCGGTGTGTGACTTGCCAGTCACCCCAGCGTGCACACATAGCAAGGCCTTGCAGCCCTGCTGAGGAGCCTGATGCAGGTCACACAGCCGCCCTTGCAGCAAGGGCTTTGCAGAGTGGAAGCACTGCTTGTTCCTCGCCGGAGCCAGCACTTGACCTCTTTTCTGGGAGGCGATGGTGTGAAGTGTCATGTTTGCTGCAGTGAGTGGCAAGGAGCAGGGATAAAAGCATGGAGCACAGTTGTGTTTGGGGAGAGGCTGATCCCCCGATGTCTGCCTGAAGCAGGAGACCTCTTGGGTCTGATCTCAGTCAGCCATGTCACCTTCCTCACACCCAGTGTGCAAACTGAGCAGACTTGAAGCACCCCCTCCCCTGAGCTCCCCTGGGGCTGTGTCTTTGCATCACTTCCCCTGCGAGGTGCAGCGGGCTGGCCATGAAATGCCCTCGGGTATGGTGTTGGTCATTCCTCCCCATAACTCACCGTGCACAGCCCTCCAGCACTGCTCCCTGACCTCACCTACCTTGTGCCTGCTTGGCAGAGAGATGGCACAGTGTGCAGAACATCACTGCACAGCCTGCCCTCACGTTTATCATTTTGTGCTCTCCCAGAGAATTTCACAGCACTCTCTGAGCCTTTGCAGACAGGGTGAGTTCAACAGATTGAAGTTAGAAAACAGAAGGCCTTGATATTTGGATGGTCCTGCTCTCCAGAGCCCTGGTGCTGTTCCTGGGGATGAGAGGCAAGTTGGCTATTGAGGCAGTGTGGGACCACAGGACAGCATTGCGGCGAAAGCAGTGTCTGGTGCAGAACTGAGCCTGTGCTGTACTGCTCCACTGAGACTGAGGGCTATTCGGCTGAAGGAGTGAGCTGAGGAGGGCAGGAAGGCATAAGAAAGCCCAGCAAGATGTGTAGAGAGGAGCTGCTGTATGAGAATGTCTGTCTGTACCAGGCATTGCAGATGTGGTGCTTTTTAGAGGAGGCATTGGGCAGGACAGGGCCAGAGGCTGCTGTGTTGGAGCAGCGGTGCTGAGGGACAGGGATGAAGCAGGAGCAGGGCATTTGGTGGAAGCCCAGGAAAAATGTGGGCTTATCCTGGCTGAGGCGACAGGCAGGAGGTATTTCCAAGCTGATGTGCCTGGGCCAAGCCTTGCTGCATGATCAGGGTAGTGATGTTGCCTGCAAGCCCAGCACTGACAGCCTGAGCTTGTGTCTCCAAGCCATCTGTGATAGCTAATGCAGCCATGAGGTGTAGATGTCACTAATGAATAAACTGCCTTGTGCCTTGGAGGAACTAATCCATCACAGCCAGGGACAGGGATCTGACAGCCCCGGCTATTTCCAGCATAGCCTGTATGGAGGAAAGCACTTTAGAACCATCCGTTCTGCAGAGGGAAGCCAGCACAGGGCTTGATTCCCTGTTGCTCCACAACTTCCCAGCTGCATGAGTCCAGGCTTTGTCCCTCTTCAGGTCAAAGGAAGAAACTGACGTCTAGGTGCGAGGGGCTGGCTGGGGAGGTATTTGCTTGAGGCTGCTGCACACTGAGCACGCAGTGCCAACAGAAAACAGTGGAGGGTTCTCAATGATTGGGAGAGCTTGTGTCATTTGGTTGGGGCACAGGTCTGTGGGCTGCACCATGTGTGTCCCTGGCCAGTCATGTTCAGCGCGATGTTTTACCAACAAGCTCTTTGCTCCACAAGTCTGTTTCATCATTTGTCCTGTAAGAGGTAGCTTGGAAGTGTGCTGAGCCTGCCCCAGCCTGTGCCCTCACGCAGTCTGGGGACAGCTCTGTTGTGCTGTCCCTAGGGCAGTGCATGGGTTCCCCTTTTTTCTCCCTTGCTGTTGACCCCCAATCACACCTTGGTTGGTGCTGCAGAGGACCAGCAGGTCCCCTACAGGCAGGGACAGGAGCTCCGTGGGAGCAAAGGGAGGCTGAATGCAGCAATGTTTTCACACACAGCCTCTGCCCATCCCCTTGGCCTGCTGCGCCCCCACCCCAACCAGAGCTCAAAGACAACTTGCCGTTCTGTTTCCAACATATGCCAGTGTGACACCTTGCAAACCGGCGCCTGGACCATGATGAGCAGGAACTGTCAGGCTTGGGATCCTGCCATGGACTCCACTGCGCACTGTGCTCAGAACAGCAGCAGCAGGGCTCACCATCTGCTGTGGGGGGAGCTGGCCTGGAGGAGCCCCTGCTGGCAAAGTCCAATTGCTGGCAGTGCCCTTGTGTGAGTCCCCCTTCTGTACTCCCTGGCCACGCCTTGTCTTCCCCCGTTTCTTGGACACAGACCTGCAGGTAGGGAGATGCTCCCAGCTTGGCTGGTTCCTCTTCTGCTGAGTGCTGCTCCCACTCTGTGGGTGGATGGCAGTGGGAGGGAAGCCCAGGTCCCAGGCAAAGCACCTGAAGTTCATTCTCAAATCCCCCTCTGCCTCCCAGCACAGGGTGACCTGCTAGTCACCACTCTGCAAGGCAGTCCCACAGCACAGTGACCAGACCCGAACCTGACAAGCAATTGCACCAACAGTGGAATTGTCTGCATTCCCACAATCTGCCGTTGCTGTCACGACTTCTTTTTACCACTGTGTGTGGTTGAGAGGTTGATGGCAAGAAGGGCAAAAGGCTCTCCACGCAGCAGCTACCTGTTCCAGTGTTCCTGTGTGTGGTAGCCCAAGAACTGGTCTGGAGGGGGTTCTGGTGGTAGTGGTCTCAGCCACTTGCAGGAAGAGGAGCTGAGAGTGTCCTGGAAAGCAGGTCAGCAGTTATGGTGATGATACATATTCCCAAGCCCTTTTCTTTACATCCCTGTTCCTTGTTGGCTCTAGCAGCCAGTTCGTTTTCATGTATCTGCTAGCATGTCTGGGGGATCTCAGCACTGCCATTTCCACACGAGTTTTCATTGCACCACTGGGTGGCCAGGCACAGCCCTGTCCCTGGAGCTGCAGCAAGGCTCACCTGGGACCAGGATGCTCCCACGAGGCACCCACCCTGTCCTTCCTGCTGAAACTTTTCTTTCATCAGCCTGATGCTGATCTGGTTCTCATGTGCTGTTTCTGAGCAAGAATTCTCCTCTTGTTCAGGTGTGAATTTGGTGGAATTATTTTGTAAATGCAAATGAAAGGAAGGCCTTCTGTTCGATATCTTGATCTCGCAGATGGGAAACTACGTAGGAGATGCCTGGGCAGGCAGGTTTCACAGCTGCTGCAGCTGGTTAGCGTTTGGAGTGAATGGAGCATCTGGGAGTAGTGGGAAAAGGAGCTACACAGACCTGTGGCAGCTTGGGGCTGAGCACTGTCAGTCCCTTGTGTGGCCACCGCTGTAAGGGACAGCCTTGCCTGGCAAGCTTTCTGATCATCCTACCAACTGGGGACCAGCGGCACCATGGGCATCTGTGTCACCGAGTCATTAATGTGGGAAGAGCCCTCCAAGATCCTCAAGTCCAAGTGTCAACCCAACAACACCGTCATGTGGAGCAAGGCAGAAGCGGGCACACAGCAAACAAATTATTTTGTGAACACCAGGAAATAGTTTTTACTCCTCAACTCTGTGAATATGATCTAGCTGTGTCTGTCTCTCTCTGTACAAACAGTATACCACGATGTTGCCTTTTTTGTTGGAAATATCAAAGTACAAAGATTGTAAACCAAATCCGTGTAATAAAAGTTTCAGATGATTCACTGAGGTGGCTGCTGAGTGGGTCTGTGAGCACTCTTGCCGGGCAAGAACGAGCGACATGTGAAGTCCCTGTGTCCAGGGGTTGATGCTGGGACCAGTACTATTCAGTATATTCATCAACGATCTGGATGAGAGATTAGGGTGCACTGTCAGCAAGTTTGCTGATGACACCAAGCTGGGAGGAGTGACTGGCACCCCAGAGGGCTGTGCTGCCAGTCAGCCAGACCTGGACAGACCTGGAGACTGGCAGGGAGGAACTGAATGAAATTCAACAAAGGAGAGTGCAGAGTCTGGCATCTGGGCAAGAACAACCCTAGGGACCAGTTTAGATTGGGGACTGACCTGTTGGACACCAGTGTAGGAGAAAGGGGCCTGGGGGTCCTGGTGGCCAGCAGAATGACCAGGAGCCAGCAATGTGCTCTTGTGGCCAAGGCCAATGGCATCCTGGGGTGGATTAGAAGGGGGGTGGTTAGTAGATTGGGAGAGGTTCTCCTGCCCCTCTACTCTGCCCTGGTGAGGCCACATCTGGAGTATTGTGTCCAGTTCTGGGCCTCTCAGTTCCAGCAGGACAAGGTGCTGCTGGAAAGAGCCCCCAGCACAGAGCCACAAGGATGATGGAGTGGAGCGTCTCCCTGATGAGGAAGGCCTGGGTCTCTTTAGCTTGGAAAAAAGGAGACTGAGAGGTGACCTCATTCAAGTCTATAAATGTGGAAAGAGTGAGTGTCAGGAGGAAGGAGCCAGGCTCTGCGCAGTAGTGTCCAGTGATAGGAGACAAGGGGCAAAGGGTACACGATGGAACACAGGAGGTTCCACGTAAACATAAGGAAAAGCTTTTTCATTGTGAAGGTGACAGAGCCCTGGCACAGGCTGCCCAGGGAGGTTGTGGAGTCTCCTGCTCTGGAGACTTTTAAAACCCACCTGGATGCAATCCTTTGTGACTGACCTAGATGATCCTGCTCTGGCAGGGGGGGTTGAACTAGATGATCTTTTGAGGTCCTTTCCACCCCCTATCATTCTGTGATTTTGTGCTGCTCAGAGGATGGAGGTCAGCCTGCCTGCTCAGTTCCTTGCTTTTTGCTCAGTGGGGAGGTTGAAGGGCTGAGGCAGTTGCGTGGGTACCCTGTCTTGTCCTTGGGTGGCCAGAGGCTGTGGGGTGGAAGGAGGCTGTTCTGTTCTTCAGGCCCAGGGAAGCTGCTATATTTTAAGCCCTGTGTGCCAGCAGGGACCTCTCTGGTTGTTATTATGTGAAACACAGATTTATTTTTACACGTGTGCAGAGGAGAACACGAGGAATAAGGTAAGCGTCCAGTTCTGAAGGAGTGACTGTGTTGCAACACAGGCCAACACTGACAAAAGGCTGAGCAACCCACCCGAGGAAACCAAGGTGTGGCGACCTGTCACTGCTTCACGTCTTACCTTTTCTATTATATTTGCTCTTAACTTTTCTCCAACCATTGCTGAGACCCCAGACAGATTTTGCTATGAAAACAAAGCCCTGAGCAAAGCAATTGCCAGCAAAAGCTGTCAACGAACAATAAACACCATTCCCCATATCTCACATCTCACACCGTGCATTCCACTCCTCTCATGCCCTCTGCAGCAAATAGCCTCAAAATACTGCCTGTCCTGAAGGCCAGCTGGACCATTTAGATGGAGTGAAGCTCCTTGCTTGCTGAAGCATTTTCTCCAGAGGGGTTTGGCAGGGGCTTCAGTGAAGATCCCACTGTTGCTGCTTTCTGGTTGGCCCGCAGAACCTGCTGAATGAGGTACTCGGTCTCCTGGCCCACCTCTGCCAGGCGGAGGTCGAATTCAGTCACAGCCTTGTTATGTGACAGCCCTTCAAGCAGCTGCTTCCCACCGTCCTGCGAATGGAGGAGCAGAAAGGGGTTAAAGGCAACATCTGCTGCTGGTGACAGGGAGGCCATGAGATGGGGCCCAAAGGGATAAAGGTCTTCACGCAAGCCCAAGATGCTGCTGGCAGTAGAAGCACCCAGGGAAGCACTCTAACCTTATGCAGCATGCTATGCTGTGACACATGCTAATGACTCCCTCTGGGAACCGTGTCAGGAGTCCTCAAGTGCAGGCTGGTTAATAGTATGGCAGTGATAATTGGAGTCTCTGCTCTCCGCTGTCCCCTGGTCCCCAGCTCACTGCTGACTGGGGACAATGGCAGTGCACTCTGTGCTTCACCTCAGCAGTTGCAAGAGCCCCTGTGCTGGCAGCCTCCTGCCTAGATTTCCCACACTGCGTTTGTTTTCCTGGGGAGAACAATCTTATGCAGCAGAAGGCCAGCCCACCTGAGGCAGAAAAGGCAGTGACTTAGGGGCAAAACTCCCTTTGGGGTATATCCCCCCCTTAGCTATCTTAAGGGATGTGACAACTGACTGTTTTCCTCCACAGCTCTGCGCTCTCAGGGATGAAATGTATCTGCCTGCATCTCCTTCATCCAGGCAGTCAGTCCCCTTGTCCCAGCACCCTACCTCTTAGACTTCCGTGAAAAAGGACTGAGCAGTCTCCTTTTAATGGATTGCAGAGGTGAGTACTTTGAGGTATCCCTACGAAAGACCCCCATTTCCCAAAGACAGTAACTTGTTGGGCTGCTGTGCAGGTTCATAGATAGTCAACAGCAGAGCTCATCTGAAGGAAGATGCTAAGCATAGAGATTATTATTTACTCAGAAAAAGCCCTTCTTTCTATTTTTGCTCCCTTGTGTCATTAAACTCAAATGGGTTTCTGTATCCAGGACCACAAAACTGGTTTTCTGCCATCAAAAAACCCCATTAAAACCATTGTCAAACACATTGATGCCTCTATTCTGCCAGCAGAGCCAGCTGGTCTTGCTGAGTCTCTATTGTGCCACTGAGAAATACTGAGGCAGCTCAGCAAGTTTAAAAGCTAGCACAACTGCACTTGGCTCTCTAGTTTCTGATTTCTAAAGCTCTTTTTCATCAGCAGAACACAAGTGCTCTGCCCCTCCTCTCTCTTCTCCTTGTGCTGCCTATGATTAGTATCTACCCTCATGTGTGTGAAGCAGCTGTGATTTTTTTCCACACGTAGTCCCTGGCTTTCAGTTTCCTGGGGGAAAAAACCCTTTCTGCCAAAAGCTCAAAGCCTGGAAGCCAGATTCGGCCTCTGAACAGAGCTGGCTGTAAGGAGTGCACAGGAGATGTCCTTCTCCCTCCTGCCATCTGCCACAGCCCCTTCCCTGCTCATAAACGATTGCTCTCACAGCAAGGCTGCAAAGTGAGAGATGCACTTGTCTCTGCAACTTCGAGGCAAAGAAAGACCAGCACCTGCTGCGCAGGACCACCACACGGGCACAGACACTGCATGAGAGGGGGTTTCTCTTACCAGCCCCAGGTGGTTGCACGATAAGTTAATACTTGTCAGGGTGGTGTTCTGGGCCAGGACCTGGGAGAAAAGTGCAGCAGTTGGCTCTGACAGGTTGTTACTTCCCAGGTGGATGGACTTCAAGGTGGTGTTGGTCAGCAGGGCATGGCCAATAGCCTCCCCACCTTTGTTCCCCAGGTAGTTGAGGCGCAGATTCAGGGAGGTCAGGGTGGAGTTCTCAGCCAGAGCTTGAGCAAGAGCCTGAGCACCCAGGTGATCGATCTGGTTGTTACACAGGTCAAGGATTTTGAGTCTGCTGTGGTTGATCAACTCGCCAATAGCTTGTGCTCCCCTGTTTCTGATGAGATTGTGGGACAAATTCAGCTCCACCAAGGAGGGGTGATCCAGCAAGTTATGAACCAGCAGTCTGGTCTTGTCATCATCCAGTTTGCTCTGTATCAGCTTGAAAACCTGTGGACATGATAGAATCACAGAATGACTCATGTTGGAAGGGACCTCAGAGATCATCCAAACCCCTGCGTGAACAGTGACACCTCTCAACCAGACTTGGTTGCTTAAGGCCTCATCCAGCCTGGCCTTGAACACCTCCAGGGAGGGGACAGCCACAGCCTCTCCAGAGTTGATTCCAGAATCTCTCCACCCTTGGACTGAAGGACTGCTTCCTAAGATCTAGCCTAAGATCTTGGGATAAAGCACAGGGACACTGTGTGAGAGAGAGCTCTTGAGATTGAGCTTAGCATAATACTTCAAGAGAGTTAAGCCAGTCCTGTCCACCAGACAGGGTTCATCTCCCTTCACTAATATTTTATCCAGGAGGCTTAAACAGTTGCTTTTCTAGTGGGCAGATGCTTCGGGAAGGGCAGTTCACTAATGTCCCACACCTCTGGCTCATTTCCTGGAAGTGCCTGTTCTCCTCCTCTCACTCAGCGGGATGCAGGATACAGGGGGCTAAAGAAAAACAAGATAAAGCTGCCCAAATGTCTGCAGAGTAACATCGTAGCCCGGGACAGAGTCAAATACTGTGCAAATGCACCAGTGGCAAACACAGTGCTCTCTGTGAAGGACAATGTCCTACATACCCAGGGCACCTTAATGGCTAGAGGAGAGGTAATTTGTCTTCTGGAAAAGCAGACAAATATTTCTCAGAGCACATCAGTGTGTGAGGAGAGCCTTTAGTCAGCCTGTACTGACTGCACTCTGGACAGTGATGCCCATGGATGGCTTGAAGGGGCTGAGTATTGTACTGCAGTTGCCACAGAGATGAAGATGGTGTTAGTGTCCAGAAGGAACACCCTCATCAATCCAAGTGTTTCCTTGTGTTTCTACTGGACATCTCTGCTCCTCTAGGACATGCTGACACATCTTTACTAAGCGTAGGTACCTAAAATGCCTTATGAAAAGCTGTCTCTGGGCTTCTTCTCCCCTCCATCCCAGAACTATGTGAGGAGTTCAAATAGAAGTGTTGCTTTCTCTCGCACAACAGGTAACACGCTTTGTGGGAGTAAGCCTTTTTCTCACTGACCTGATCTAATTAAGATATAAACCTAGTTAATACTAAGCCAGCTAGTTAACATCTCTGCACTCTGACAGGCTGCTAAAGGAAAACAAGAAAAACTGGCCCCTGGGTTTCTATCCCTAGGCAATTTGCTGATGCAGCTGAGGAAGGAAGGATCACTTTGGGCTATGTTACCTTCAAGCTGTGGCACCTCTTCAATGCGGCAGCCAGGTTGCAGCAGTCCTGCTGAGTGAAATCAAAGAGGTTCCATTCGAAGTTCATGCCACAGTTCTTCACACCGTAAGTAAGATGAAGCTCCTCAAGGTAAGGGAGAGCAGTAATGAGGACTCCTAGCTCATAATGCTGCATGGAGACTGTGTCAAGTCCAAAATCACTCCCTGTGTCTGAGCAGTCATCCCTCTCCTTTTGCTCCCTCTGCACTGGCAGCAGGAACTGATCAATTTCCAGTTTCCGCACATAGTTTTTATAAAGAGGGATGAATTCTAGGATGTCCTTGGGGTCTGTGGTGTTAGGGATGAAGTGTTTCAGGATGTTCTCCAGGTGACATTTGAAGAACATCTGTTTCCAGCTGTCTCCATGATTGGAAATGTCACACACTCCCCACCACTCAGTGCAGCACCTCTTCCAGTAGTCCTCATCACTTATTACATTGGCAGTCACAGCAAGAGGAAGGCGAGTGGAGAGCCTGTCCAGCACCTTTCTTTGGTGCTCAGGCAGAAGACGATCCAAAATAGGGTTCTCTGGAGGGGATGAAGAGAAGGAGAGGTTGGTCTGGGCTGCTGGAACCAGGGTTGGCATTGTGGTTCTGTTGGGGCCCCTAGCTGCATGCCTATACCCTCCCCTCTGCTGATAGAGGCTCTCTTCTCGGTTGCCAGCAGCTGGTACAGGAAGCTAAGCTGGCAGAAAATGTGTAGGACTCACCTCACGCCTTTCTGTGTAGCATTTCTGACTTTTTACAACAAAGCATCAGCCTAACTGGATTTACTAGAGCTGCATTAGAAACTTAGCTCATAGTTTAAATTTATATGGACTGCAGTTTATATTTAGAACAGGGCTTCTACCGCTAAGAAAGTGAAGTCAGCCTTTCAGTGGTGGTAGACCACTTGTTGCTTGTTCAACTTTCTCCTTCAGGTTCCTAAGCACACTGAAGGACAACATCTGAGAACAACTGTCTGTGTGCTCTTCTTTCTGCCTTTTTATCCTGACTTGGATGTCATTCTTACCCCACATTGATTCCTGTTCCTTTCCACTGAGACACTCTTTTAGCCTCTAAGTCCATCTTGGTCGGATAAAAGATCTCTTTTCCCAGGAGCTTTCTGCCCTCAGTGTCTTTCCCAATGTTCAGCCCAAGCGGGCTCCTTCCTGATGGCAGTTCTTTAGGGTAAGAAACACCAGAGGCATGCACTCACACCGTGAGGGCTTGGTGACCTGTACCCAGTGGACCACTTGATGAAGAGGCCTGTCTGTGTGTGGGCAAATCAGATTCTGAGACACAAAATGGGGTTAGCTTTATATTTTCCTTGTCTCTGTGGCATTTCGTTCCTAAGGACATCCAGACTTTTACCACAGCCTCTTCCTGGAACCTGCAGTGACCTCTGCGAAGTCATGCAACACCAGCAGAGGTGAGACATATGGACAGCACTGAGGTAGCTTCCCTTGGTCCCACTCAGGAGACAGCAGTAGGTAAGGGCAGGTGCACAGCTCAGATAATGGTATGAGGATCCTCAAAACACTGAGCAGATTGTTATGTGCACAGTGTAGGTCCAACTCATCTGACATCAGGCAGGCTGGCTGGATATTGCAAGGGTGTCCCAGCTCAGAGTCTCCAGTGCCACTGGCTCTGGTGTAAGGCACCACTGAGTTTCCCTGTAGTACCTTACGAGCTCAGTGTGGACAGAGCCTTAGAGTTTTGCTCTTGGCTGCCGCTTCACTGAGTCAGTCAAGGCAGGTGGGACCTCCTTCCCTCTGTCACAGTCAGTTCCTAGATGAGATATGCTTCTCCTGCTTTGCTGTTTCATCAGCATAACTGCTTCAGAACCATATTCCCTGCCTGGGGATATAACCTGTCGTGTCATCACCAAAAGCTGTGGAGAAGGCCTGAGACAGCAAGTAGAAATATGTAGCTCCTCCAGGCAGGGAGCAATTCTCCCTCTTTGTAGAGCTGTCAGCACCACAGGGCTCCATCCTCTAGAGCTACTCTAAGCATGAACCAAGAGAAGGAAACTGTGACCCCACAGTCCTCACCACGGTTGGGGGGAGTCCAGCAGAGCACAAAGGAAAGAAGAAATGATAGGACAAGTTTAGGGCAAAGTCACGTGCTGAACAGCAGCCCAGAGGACTACAGCCATCCCTAGCTCACACAAGTACATACTTAGCAACTAAACAGTTTGTTTAGCAAGCTGCCTGAGGGGATGTTTCTCCCCATCTGTTCTGCTGGCAGAACTGGGTACCACACTGCTGTTCTGAAGCAGTTGCTTGCTTTTTCTGACCCAATGTTCTCTGGGACTGATGGTCTCCCTTCATACGTCCTGGAGGAAACACACTCTCACTTACTTTCAAAATTATGAATGATATGCTGGAGGCAGAGCTCGGTGAGGCGGGGGACAGTGGCAAGGGACCATTCAGGATCCTCAATGATGCGATGTGTAGAGTACCTGTCAGCAGTAAGGCTGACTTGAGATGGAACTGGCTGGTGCATCCTGCTTGGGATGACGTCTTCAAAAGAAGCAAGAGGAAAATTGTTTGAGAGTCACCAGCACATTTTCCAGCTGGGCTGGCTGCAAAAGAAAGAGGCAACTTTAGAAAGAGGCCCATGATAAGAAACATGGAATCATTAAGGATTAGAAGGGACCTCAAAAGATCATGTAGTCCAATCCCCCTGCCACAGCAGGATCACCTAGACCAAGTTGGACAGAAACAGATCCAGGTGGGTCTGGAACATCTCCAGAGAAGGAGACTCCACAACCACCCTGGGCAGCCTGTTCCAGTGCTCCGTTACCCTCACTGGGAAGAAGTTTCTTCTAATATTTATATGGAACCTCCTATGCTCCAGCTTGTACCCATTGCCCCTTGTCCTATCACCAGATGACCTTGACAAGAGCCTGGCTCCATCCTCCTGACACCCACCCCTGACATATTTATAGACATTAATGAGGTCACCCCTCAGCCTCCTCTTCTCCAAGCTCAAGAGACCCAGCTCCCTCAGCCTTTCCTCATAAGGGAGCTGTTCTACTTTCTTCATCATCTTTGTTCCTCTACGCTGGACACCCTCCAGCAGCTCTGTGTCCTCCTTGAACTGAGGGGCCCAGAACCAGGCTGCTGACACTGCTCTCCTGTAATGTGTGTGGCCCCTCTGCCCTTGCCGGCCCCCTCTGCTTGGACTGCAAGCACTGGAGCAACACAACTATTACTCAGTCTTTATCCATTTGCCGTGTACAAAGAGCTAGATACCTCATGTAATAAGCAGATAATAACATGGTGTTTGACTCAGAGTGTGGTCAAAGAGGATGTACAGAAAGAGACGATTTACTCTCCTTTTCAACACAAGAAATATGTGAAGCTGGCAGGAGCTGGGAGTGGAGCAAAGGACAACTATGGCTCTTCACACAGTCTGCAGTTGAGATGGAGAATACCTTTCCACAGGTGGTGTGCATGCTTAGAGTCTGTGCAGGTTCTGGGTCAACTCCATGGAAGAGAAACCCCTTGACAATCACAGACTCACAGAATTATTGAGGCTGGAAAAGACCTCTGAGATTATCAAGCCCAGCCTATGATCTAATGTCACCACAATAAGCTAGACCATGGCACTAAGTACCACATCCAGTCTTTTCTTAAACACCTCCAGGGATGGGGACTCCACCACCCCCCTGGGCAGTCCATTCCAATTAATGATTCAATGCACAATTCACCACATCTGGCTCAGTGTGAGCTGAACGCAGCTGGAAGTGGGGAGTGCTGAAGGAAAGAAACACACATACATTATTTTTGCACTCTTGGCTGGGCATTTGCCTTTAGACACTCTCAGAGATGGTGTACTGAACCAGACCATCCCCTAGTTTGTGATATTATGCTTGTTCTTATGACTCTTTAAAGACAGTTGCTTTAAAACTGAATGCACCAGAAGTATGTTCAAGGTCTTTCTCTACTTTCCAACTCACTCTCCAGCTGAATTCTTTCCAGACATCCATTATCTGATAAGATGGATCAAACCGGTTCAGACTACACTGAACCTAAGCAGACAAGAGCTACAGGAACCATCCTGCAGCAGAAGGCAGGATGCCCAGTCAATCCTATTAGCTCTGTGAAGCTTTCCCAGATCGAAGTTTCCCATTTGCTGTTCCCTACCCCAAGCTCAGGATCAGGGCTCTCTGCCATCAAGACACCACATGTATGGTTATTATCTGGAAGTCATAATGGTTCCATTAACAGCCCCACCTATCTAGAAAAGGCAGAGCAGACAATAGGAAGGAGTCTACCCCTTGAGTTCTGGGTTCAGCGAGAGTGCACAGGCTTACTGAGCATCTCACAGGGCACAGAGATCCATGCTTACAGAGATTAACTGGACATAGCAGGGCGTGTAACAGTCTGGGGAGAAAGTCTAAATCGGTTTGGGTTGGTGCCTGTAATTCTAGCACAACAACCAGCTCTCACTGAGAGTTCAAGAGGCAATGAAGCAACTTTGCTAAAAAGACAACAGCTTGTTGAACCCATCACCGATAAGAAAAGGAAAAATCCCCAAGTAAGTAAAGGAATCAGAAAGGTAAAACAGAAACTATCACAGTGCCTTTACACACACTCTGAGAGAAATGGGAGACAGCCAACACATTGGGTTTTGGACTCAGATGAGAGCTCTGGGACAAGAGAGTGTACACCAACACTCATAAACACAAGGCCACCACACACGCGCGTATACACACACACACACACACACACACACACACACACACACACTCGCATCCCACTTTCCAGAAGAGAAAGGTGTGGGGGGGAGGGTGGCAGGAATACAGCACACAATATACATCTGATGCTTGTGGAAAAGTTCCTTTTCCCAATCCTCATGCAGACATCAGCACTCTGTGACATCTCTGGCATACTTCTAGCTCCCATTGGCTCAGGGGCTTTTCTTTGAGGCTACAGCAGCACCAAATGTAGAAGATACAACAGGATTCCAGACTCTCTCTCTGTTTGCCAAAGACTTGGGAGATCAGTACTTGTGATCTCTCTTTCTCTCTCTTAGTAGAGGCTTCTCTCAGTCTCTCAGTGGCAGAGTATACAGGATCTTTGCCAGCTGGGTGAAGACAAAGCCAACGTGGCACTGGTCACATGGGGCTACGGCTGTTATGGCAAATAGGCTTTTCAGGGTCTTATCCAAGGGCTTTCCACCGGCCTTATGCAGAGCTTTTCCTTCTTCTCTGCTGCAGTTAGACACCAAGGGAGGTAGAGGGTTAAGAGTTCATCTCTGTCTGGCAAAGGCAATTGCTCCCCTTACTTCGGCCCACTGCCAAGGACAGGAATGAGCTAGTGCTGGCTTTTCTGCATCTGAGCCCTCAGGAAAAGAGGGGAAGGCTGCAGGTTCACCCCCAGCAAAGGGGGTCTACAGGTACAGACAGTGGCTTTTCTCCTCAGCATCTGCCAGAAGC
>VZRI01013014.1:0-54534 GCA_013397515.1 Upupa epops
ATGCTGCGTGCATTGGTGTACATTCAGTTTAGGGAGCAAGCCGATCACTCTGGTTTCACCCTAGGTCAGCAAGAGGCCCCCTGGTTTTCACCAAGACCAGAGCTCTGTCCCACTGGTCTACTGATTTTTTTATTCCCTAAAATAAAAATTTATTAAAAATGTGAGCTTGTTTCTCACATTTTAAATAAACCAAGCTGGAGCTGCAGTGCCATCTGAATGTGATGGAGCATCCTGGGACCATCAAATTCTAACCCACCCACCAAACCTGGGCTGCATTTACTGCTTCACTGCAAAATCCCTGAAAAATCATAGTAATACTTCAAACCCCCACACTGTATGGGGTTGCCCAAAACTGTCACTGGAGCCCATAGGTGATGCTGTAATCTACATCTGCACTTTACAGCAAGCAGAACACTGTTGGGATGGTAACAAGGTGCTGGGAGGTGTCTGTGGGCATCAAGATCTGTTGGATTTGGGGTTTCCTCATGCTCTTGGCGAGCCTCTGACTTTGATGCTGGCTGACATTGGGTCTTCCTGATAGTGGATGGAGAATGTGTCGCTGAGGATTGGCAGGATGCTCCCAGTTCTTGGGAACCTTGATCAAAGCCATTTACTGCCCTGAGAAGAAAGGAACATGCTCTTACGTGTCACTGGCCCCAGGAGATGGCAGCACTTGCCTCTGCCCATCACCAGCAGCTGTAAGATCGTCCCTTTCCCCATTGCACAGTGGCTGCTTGGTGGTTGTAAGAGTGAGGACTGCAACAGGGATCCCTACCCCAAGCCACCACCCCACGCAGCCACATGCAGTCCAAGATAACCAGCCTGGGAGGACAAGTGGCTCTTGCACAGATGCTGAGCCACTGGGACCACACAATGGGGTCTGTGTGGCTGAAGGCTCCATCATCAGCTCCCCTCTGGTCACACAGGAGTTTGTGACTCGCTGTAGAGGTGGAGCCTTCATGAGTGGTTCCACCAGTGCTGTCCCATCTTGGGGACAGAAACACACAGACGCTCAGAGCAATGACACGTGGGCTTTGAGAGAGCAGCAGTCATGTGTTAAATCTAGTTGCCTCTACACTACGCTTTGCACAGAGGAGCTGAAGGAAATATTTGCAACGATCAATGATAACAACCAGGAAGACAGAATCTGCAATTTTTATTCCCTTAGAGCTTAGGAACATGTTTGTAAAAGCAAGATGAGGTGTATGTTGCAACACTCAGATTCCAGCTCAGCTGCATGAGCTGTCCACCAAAACTTCTTGCAAGGCCTGGTGTCATGGGTCCCAAGACAAAATTAATCAATTAGTTTAGTTCATGTGCTAATGAACTGAAACAAAACCAAAATAAACAGGGCTCAAAAAATGCTTATAAATTGCAGGCAAAACCAAAACTAACTCAATTTGGGGAAAAAACCCCACAAGACACATTTAATTCACCACACATAAAAATCCCCCACAAGTATATGGCGATTCATCATGTGTTCTAGCATAACTGCCAAACTGCAGCCTCTAGTCCTTCAAAGGGAAGAGACATCAGTTATTGCACCTTGTGGAGTACATGCTTATGTTCCTCAGTGACATTCTAAAGTCCAGCTGTCTGTTCCATGTGTTTCCATTGCAGTCCTCCGTTTCCAAGCCTAATTCCTACTATTGTGAACTATGGGAGAACTCTCTCCATTTCAGCAAACCACAGAATTCAGACAAAACCTTCCTGCTGCTGATCCTTGAGGTACCACTGTCTGTGTTTGTCATGTTCCCAGGGCTACATGGTGTCTGTACCCAGCTCCATGCTATGCGTCCTCTCCAGAGAAAAAATTGAGGAGCCAGAAACCTGAAACTGGAAGCTCCAAACCCTTTCTGTTTGTTCACAGATCTGTAAAAAACTCATCTTGGAATTGAGATCGAAACAATCCCAAGTTGCTACAGTAACCTCCCAATGCCTCAGGAGAGAAAGCTGAAGTTTCTGAACAATGACCCCTGGAAGCAAAGAGATCTTTGCTATTCTTTCTAATCACTGATGTATTTACCTTGATACTTTGAATCCTCTCACAAAATTCACACACATAGAGCTGTGTGAAATGTAAAATCTAGGAGTGACAAAGATGTTCCTTCACAGTAACTGTGGTTTGCCTCTTCAGAGCAGTTAAATCAGACTGCATTCAGGGAAGGACATGAGCCTAAACTTAGACCACGGACTGACACAAAGAGAAAAAACCAACTATTTCTACATATGAGCATGCTGAATTTGCTTAAATCCCATGGTGAAGTAGGCAAACAGCAAAATGTAACTGATTTTATAATCACATTTATCTTCACTCAAGTTTGGTGAGGCTACACCTTGAGTCCTGTGTGCAGTGTCAGGCCTCTCATTACAAGAGGGACATTGAAGAACTGGAGAGAAGGTAGAGGTGGTTACCAAGCTAGGAAAGGATTGGAGCCTGTGTTGTATGAGGAATGGCTGAGGGATCTGGGGCTGTTTAACCCGGGAAGAGGACATTGAGGGGAGACCTTCTCTGCAACCACTTGAAAGAAGGGTGTAGAGAGGTAGGAGTCAGTCTGTCCACCCTCATGGCCAGTGACAGGATGAGGGGGAAATGGCCTGAAGCTGCACCAGGGGAGGGTCGGGTTGGATGTCAGGAGGAATTTCTTTATTGAAAGGCTTGTCAGGCACTGTTACAGCTGCCCAGGTAGGGGGTTGATTCCCCATCCCTGAAGGTATTGAAGAGAAGGGTAAATGTTGCACTGGAGGACAGAGTCTGGTGTTGCTGATAGGGTTAAGAAAACATTGGACTCAATGATCTTAAAGGTCTCTTCCAGCCAAATGTATCCTGTGATTTCAATGAAGAAGAGCCACAGCATCAGGTACACGCAGCACGCCCTGTGGGGAACCACCAGGCCTAACCAAAGTGCAACCCACACTGTGGTTGCTCTTTGATCTCCGTTAGCTGCCCACTGTTTCCAGGGTTAGACAAAACAACCTGTGAAATTTTCTTCCTTGCAGCTTAGTTAGCATATAACACAAGTTCATGAATCACTTCTGCTGCATCAACCAGCAGCTCCTGCAGTCAGTAGGACCAGAAGGCTCTCAGGGGTGCTTGGAGAAAGCCAGTGTGTCACCCTTTCTCTAGTCCAAACCAAAGGTTGCTGGGCCAAGCGCTGGCCTTGCCAAGGGAGAAGGGTGCTTGGAAGTGACAGGCTTTTAGGGGGACAGGCTGTGGGGACAGTGTATCAGCACAGAGTGGGATGGAGGTGCAGCCAGCACGGCTGCCTCTGTGATTCAGCCACTGCTGCCCATGCCTTCACAAAAGAGTTCTCTGGCCATGAAGTGTTGCTGTGTAAGGCAGCATGTGGCCTTGGGCAGGGAGAAGACATCAGTCATTAAGGGCTGAATGACACTGAAGTCTTCATGTTCCTACCAGCACATTCCTCACCCACCCCAGCCTCATGCAAACAATAAAAACAACCAGACTGACAGTTTCTGCTGGTCCTCTTTAGTCCTCTTTTAATTGGCATTAAAGGGATTGCACCTTTGGATACAGCTCATCACTGAGTCCCATACATATAACTTACAATCCATCTATTAACATAATTTACAGCTGTATAGAGTAAATGCTGGACATTGCAGACCATGCTCCAATCCAGGAGCATGGATCCATCTTTTGGCTTTGGAAGAATTTGCTTTTAGTTGTCAGGGTTCAGGAACCCCTTAGTCAAGCCTCAAGGAGTCAGATAGATGTGGTCCCTTCCAACCTAAACCACTCTGTGACTCCATGACTCAGAGGCGTAAAGAAATGCTGGTCGCCCCTTGGACTCCACATTACCCTTTGCAGCAGTTCTCAGAGGAAAACAGCTGGTACAAGCATGCATCTTCTGACTTGTTTTGGTGCCTCCTGTCTAACTTCAGCTTCCTTCAGGGCCAAAATATTTCCTTGCTAATCCCAGCATTGGTGTGCATCAAAGATTTTTGACTTGTGAAGTGAAAAACAGTGACAGAAAAAAACAAATGCTGCTGCTACTGAGATCTTGCAGTCTTGTGACTCCTGTGGGGGACATCAAGGCTCCAAGACTGTTTGGGATAACATAAGCAGCATTGCAAAGGAGCTTCCTTAGGAAACAGCCACATTGCTGTCACTGAATGTTATAGACCAACTGCGACCAGGGGCTATTTTTTAGGACCAGTTGTTAAAAATAATCTATCACCTGCTGACAGCTCCAGAGCTGCTGTGCCCCCAGTAGTGTATTTCAGTAGCTGCTTTGGACTGCAGGGCACAAAGTCAGCATGAACTTTTAGCTTGGGAGCAGGAAGCAACAACATGGACTGAGCCAGGTGACAGCACAAGACAGAAGCAAGAATACAGCAGCCCTGAGCTTGCTGGCAGAGAGAAGGCCCAGGGAAGTCTGAGGGTTAAACACATTAAGCCTTGTGCATGGGACAAGAAATGCAAAGGAAGTTTCCATGGGACCTAATCAGCCAAGACAACCCTGCAAAAGGGAGCTCCTCTCCAGTACCCCAGACTAGCACACCTGGACATGGGCTCCTCGTTCCCTATGTGGGTTGTTAAACAAAGGTGACTTTCTGAAGGTGTGGCTCCCTAGGGCTAGGGACAGAGGGGTGGCTTTGTCTCTGGCTATCAGGGCTGACACAGGATTTTGGCAGTGCAACTGCAACTGAGTCAGCATAAAGTGGGCTCCAGGGACTTCCCATTGGTGACAGCCAGAGGTGACTGGTAAGAGCTGCTGTGCACACACAGAAAGCTAAAGGGCACTTCCTTTGGGCTGCGGATCCAAGTGAGCATCCCTGAGTGAAGGCAACCAAGTAACAAATAACCTGAGAGCCAAGAGAATAAAAAAATGATAGTGTCATAGAAGGAACGTCCTTAAATCCCCTCTAATGTGAATTTAGGGGAGACCACTCAGAAACACTTCAGAAACCACAGATCACACTCAAAAAGTCAATAAATCCACACCGTGGTTCCTCCATTATTTCAGTGAGCTACACACTGCAGTGAAGACAGGGTCCTCCAACACCATCATCCTGAACACCAGCTTTGTGTGAGCCATGGTGGAAGCAGAAGCTCAGCTGTTTCTGCTCAGCCTGGCCCTCTGTAGACCCGTTTAGAGTTTATTCACCATGGCAGCAGCAGAAGAAAGGAATGGTGAGGTCTTGCAGGCATCCTGCCCATTCACCAGATCTAGGAGCACCACTCCACTCTTCTACATCTCTCGCCCACAAACCAGATCTGCAAGGTTTGGATGCAGAGGTGCTGCTGTCTGAGGCCAGCAGCTGCAGGCATGTACAAATGTAGGAATGCAAACTGCACTCGTGAGCTCCAGACTTGATGTGGAGAGGTTGTGTAGTGAAACCATAGTGATATCCCAGGAGGAGTCAAAGGTACAACTCAGACATCAAAGAGCTGATGTGCAGCCTCCTCTGTCTGCTCAGTGACAGTTTCTTCTTCAAGCAGATCAATTCCACTCACAACCAAGCATTTCTCAAAGCACTGCTGAGGCAGCCTGCGCTGTTCATGCCCTGTTCCTCACTGCCAAATACTGCTCTAGATGTCCCCTGTCCCTGTTCACACCACTCGTCACTACTTCACTTGACCCCTTTAATACAACTGTGGGTTTTCCACTGACTTCAACAGAAGCTGCATTAAGCACTGAAGGTTTGGTCAGGCTCATGACAAGGTATCTTAAATCAGGGGAATAATTAAGTGCTGGTTGCCCAAATACATCACCCTGTGTGCCAGAACAAAGAGTTTGCTGTGCAGAACCCCATGCAGCCAGTCCCAATCCCCTGCCAGGCTGTGAGACGTCACCTGAACAACTCCTACTGATAGCGACTGCTCTGTGATCTGTGCACACCACAAGCACCACCACATCACCTCTGGGTCCCCTCGTCTTCCTGAAACAAGGAAGCTCTAAGGTTTTCCCTGACTTGTGCAAAAGGTTAAAATTCAGTTCTTTGGCAACACTCTACCCCTCGGCACGGGGCTGTTAGCTGTGGTCACCAGTGTGTCACTCAACAGGACACAGCTGTCCTCCATGAGCTCTGTCCCATCTCCTCTGTGATGACCAAATATCCATCTCTCACACCAGCTTCTTGATTCCTTCACTGGATGACACCTGCAAAGGTGTTAATAGGCAACAGCAGGGACTTGGGCATGTACTTCACCAGCCCCACATCTTCTGTTTCATGTGGGTTGAATTTCATTGTCCTTGTCTTTTGCAAGCAGTAGCTGGGTTCTAGGCAAGGAGATACTTCCATGCTGCAAGAACAGGAGAACATATTTACTGCATGTGCAAATGTGTTCTTGAGATACAGACTGAACATCAGATCTCTCCACTGACTGTTGAGAGAGTGGTAGTTGCTGCTTCTCTGCTTTTTCAACTGGTTCTGTCTGATGACAAAAAGATGAGCTGATGTGTGTTAGGACAACAAAACTAGTGTCCTTAGCCTGTCTCAGTTCAATTCTCAGAAATTCATGCTCTATACATGTCCCACATGAACCATGGAGCATGAACCACCTGTCTGCTTCCAACACATCATAGGCCACTGTGACTACTGTAGGCACGGTGATCCCCACTGTTTGCACAGGGCTAAATTCTTTCCCTCTGCTTTCATATCCTTGAGACACCTAGTGAGGAACAGTGGAGAGAGCATCAGCTCCACCATATCACTAAGGCTATCTAATACCCCAGTTTGTTCTTGTAAGTCCCTGACTCATTGACAGCACCTTATTACAATGGAAGAGCCATTTTTTTTCTCACTCCATCTCCCCAAATCACAAAGGTAGAATAGCTCCACTCCATCCTGCTCATGGGTCTTTTGTCATTGTGAGGAGCAGGACCCTGGGAAACAGCTCTGCCATCTCAGGAAGCCTTCTAGGGAGGGATGAAGGGTGACTGGCCAGATGTGCAGAGCCTGGCACACAAGGCATTCTCACCTGATCACATTCCTGTAGGCTCTTCTGCTGTCCTTGTCCAGGCACACAGTGAAGGGCCTCTGCTCTGTGCTCCTGATCTTGATCTTGTGCGTTTTCAGCTTGTTTGCCACAGCCTAGGTTGAAAGAGGAAGAAGAGCCCAGTGAGTGTCTTGCTTCCCTTCCCTTGGCTGCATGGAGAGGGATGGGATGTGCACACTGGGTGTGAATGGGACAGATGATAGAGTTACTCTTTGTTTTTAACCTCAGCTGTGACACAGGATGACCTCTTAAAAGAGGGAAGTGTCTTTCTTGTTCTTTGTGATCACAAACTGGTCAAATTCTGCAAGGACCAGCTTTCCAGACTGGCAGTGCTGGCACACCTTGCACAGTCTGGGTTGTCCCATGAGGGGTGTGAGATGTTCCCCAGGACCACAGTGCACCTGGATGGGCCATGTGGGCTGCAGCATCAGGTGTTCCCATAAGTAAAAGGTTAGGTAGAAATATTGAGAGTCTGAAGGCTCAAGGACCTACATGACCAGAGCACAATACTACTTAATGCCACCCAAACCACAGGGACACATTCCCATGTCCTGGGGTCTTCTTGAACTCTGATGTAAAACAAAAAGGACAGGAGTCAAAATTTTCAGTCCCATCCTTGCATATCCATCTTTCTGAGCTGATAATTAATTTCATTGAGGTTTCTGCTTCTTGACTGAGCATTATGCAAGTATTTCTCCAACAGCTTCTGCTCTCATGAGCTTTGTGGAATCTAGCACATGGGATCTGGGGAGGACACTGCAGATGGAAATGTGGAACTAACGGAGTTGATGGCAAAACTACAGACCTTCTCCTGCACCCACGTGGAACCAGGGTAAATGGAGCTAAGCTTTATTTCTTCACTTTGTGTCTGGGGTGACAGGGTAACCCCACCAGCAGCTCAGCCCTTCAGGGTGTCCTGAAACAGGAATCAGTGTGGCAATGACCAGAGGGGGCTTTGGCTCAAAAGACTAAACTTTTCTGTTAATGCAATTCCAAAACTTACTTTGAGCAGGGTGACCCCAAAGCCTTCTCCCCACGAAGTGTTTCCCCTTTAGCTATTGTCATATAGGATTTCCATACACAGGCCAGCCCCACCAGGGCCAGAGCATCTAGCATCCATGGCTACTTACTGAGAATGACCGTCCTGACAGGTTGTTGATCCTAATGATTTCAGTGATGTTCACATTCAGACACATCAGGTCTGCAACAGAAGCAGTGTGTGAATCTTAGACTATGGTACCATCTCAGCTCAGCTTTGAGCTGGGCTAGTGCCAGATCCCACATTGGGATGCACTGCCAGAAATCTAAGGGACACACAGCACAGCAGAAAGGCACTCTCATAAGCTAAGGGTTTGCAAGAGATCGTGCTCAGGATGAAAGCCTTCGAGGCTATGCAATGGGCAAGGTGAAAGAGGAAGGCTGCAACAAGAAGAAGATGCTGACAAGCCTAAATGATGGTTATGCTGAAACCCCAAGTTACAGGAAGCCCCAGGCTTGTCATTCGCAAAAAAATGCACAACCATAGGCTGTGTGACACCATATACCTACATCACCAACTCAGTCCCCATCGCCCAGGCACAACTGGCATTAAGTACCATGGTCAGATTTACACTATCAAGCACCAGAAAACTCAGCAAACCTTCACATGGCCCCAAGCAGGAAGAACCCACCTTCAGCCTCATCAGCAGGGATGGCTTTCATCACCAGACCTGTGGAGCGCAGGGACACAGCCAGCTCCTTTGCCCGGTCACTCACCACAACCTGCAAAAAGGGCTCTGGTAATTCACCCTGGTAGACAGGTCTGGAGGTAGCTTTTCATAAATGCAAAGTAATCCAAAGGGACACTAAGGTTCACCATGACCTTTCTGTCCTCTCTTGCACTGAATTTCCAGAGGAAGGAAGGAACCAGAATGCTCCTTCTAGGGAATCTGTGCTGTGTTGGGGATCCCCATAAGCAGAGATATTTTGGGCTGCTGAGAGCCCCACTCACCTTTCTGTATGTTACAGTGAGGTCTATGCCAGGGCTATCCAGGGTTGTTTTCTTCTTGGTCACATTTAACTCTGCAAGGAGGGAAGCAGGTAAGGTCGAGGTTTCCCTCCTCCCACCTCTCTGCGGTCAGTGGAGAGGAGTCCTCTCATGAAATAAGCCCGTCACACAACAGTCATGGTCTGGTACTACCCACCCTTCTCTCCTCACCTATGGAAGCAGAGGTTTTGTGTGCTCACAGTCCAGTTAGATAGACTCACTCAACAGTCTGTGCCGAGCTGCAGTGGCAAACACCCCTTTCATGGAGCATTGGGGTGCACTGATGGATGTGACCTCTATGATGGTCCTGCCTTCAAACATTCAGTTCATCACTGGCAGCTGAAGGGAGCTGAATTTCTGATAGGGAAAACATCTGGCTATGGGGCAGAGACTGTGAAGCTCAGCTTGTTTCCTCATCTAAAATATGGTGCTGGTGAAACTTTCAGGGGGTCTTAGAGCCAACCAGAGGCACAGTCTACAAACTGTGGTTGAGATCAGAAGCCAGTGACCACAAGGTCTCTCATTTAGCCTGGTATTACACACCCAGGAGGGAGATGGAGATATTTATGGAAGCCTCCTGCTCATAAGGGAACAAGAGATAATGCTCCATGGGCTGCTGCAGGCTGGGTGGGAACTGGAGCTGGCAGAATCCCTGCCCAAGATGGCAGTCTGCTGCAGGGCTCAACTTGGAGGGACAGACAGACCTCTCTGAGGGGTGCTCTCCTGCACCTTGGTGCGCAGCTCCGTGAGAAACACATCCTCAGCCGGCTCCTGTGATGGGTCATTGAAGAAAATCTGAAAGAAAGGAAGATCTCTAAGAACAGGAAATCTCCTGTCATCCTGTGATATCACACTGCACTTGTGACAGCAAGAGCTTCTCCAGAGCACCCAGATGTTACATTATCACAGGGAACCTAGGATGAGCATGGCAGGCCCTGCAAGGAGGACATGGTCAGCAGAGCCACAGGAAGTGTCTCTGTTACTGGGTGTCACTGCCTGCTCACAGATCAGTTTGTTCTCGGAAGCAACCCAGGTCAAGGGAAGCTCTGAGTGCAGCTTCTGGCTAAGCTTTAAGGCACATAGTTTCCATTTGATACCCCTAAACCTACTGGTCACTTCAGACCTGTTTGTTGTTTTCTTTCATGGGCTTGTTCTGAGCAAAATGTGAAGACAAGGTCCTGAAGAACCTCTTACAAGAGGCTGCTCCTAGCCTTACATCTAACTCCTGTGGAACTTGACCCTCACATCTAGGAAAACTCCTCTTTGGCTGCAGAGTGCTCTGGTCTTAACAGGCTTAGTATTTCCAGATGAAGCAGTGTGGTACCAGGGTAGGGTTGGTGTTGCTATCTGAAAACCACATCTGGAGTTAGTTCCTCTTCCCCTGCTTGAGTCACCTACTCTCTCATTTGCTTTTAATTGTTGTCTCTGAGAAGAAATGAGTAGAATAAAAATTCACAAGCATACCAAAATCCCCAGACACCCTGAGGACTGGGTGGCCCACATGTTATCAAGCTATATGTTATTAGCTCAAGTCTTGATGATGCTCTAGCAGTAATTTACAAAGCTCTGTGAGCTCTTTGCAAGACACGTGCCAGTTTGCTCACACAATGGCTGCTCTTTGACTGCATTGAGTTACCTCATTGGCTCCAAGTAGATGGAAAGAAGATATGTGTGTGTGTCAGTGCCACCCTAAGGTTTGAAGGGGGAAAACTGCCAGAGCAGCAAATGGGGGTTGTCGTTACATGACCACATGCAGTAGTTCTTTCCTCTCATACCAAGCATCAGGTCTCTGATATCATTTCAGACCAAAGCTGGCAGGAAATCAATAACATGGTGTTTCAGGAAACCCTGCAAATGCCTGCAATGTACAGGAAGGCTTTAGCAAAGCCACTCAGAGGACTTCTGTTTGTTTAGCCACCTAAAGCAGCCAGAGCTGCCAGAGCTCCTGAAAAGGAAATCTGTGTCCTCACAGGCACATCTCAAGGCTCACTTTGCTGACCTGTGTGATCCTGAAATAGCCTGAGCTGTACTATGTGGAGTTTATAGGCCCAGGAGCCAGGCCAAGAGGAAACATGCTGGGGAGCACAGAGATCCAGGCTCACATCGCTCCTAGACCCCACTGATTTTGCACAGCTCTGCCAGATGTGATTCTCTGCAAACACTCACAGGACCCTGTGAAGGCACAAGGGATACGATACCTACCTTCACCGCATAGACCTGGAAGCAGACAGGCTGGATGCCCATGCGAACATAGTAAGTGATGACATCAGTGATGAACAGATCAGTCACAAGATGTTTGCTTGGAGAGGAAGGCTGTGGGGAAACAAATCACATTATGGATCAGGTACAGTAATTTCTCAAAAACCCTGCCACAAATCTTCATGCTTTCTAGAGAAGTAATGAGCTGTCAGCCAGGGCAGAGCTGAGCTGCTCTGCCACAACCAGTCAAAATGAACAGGAGGAGTGAATGCTTGTGCCCACCTATGAGCCTTTTGCTGAAGGCCATCGATGGTGGCTCAAACTGCAGGGAAGTGAGAGCCGGGGGGGAGGGGGGTGTTTCAGCAAAACCTCACTGATTTTTTCTGTCTTGAAATCTGCCGTTTCCTGTCTCCCAGCCAAAAAAACCCATCAGAGCAAATGGGTCTTGTGGGCTGGGGCAGTGTCAACCTCATTCACATTTCTGGCTGCTGGCAGTGGGATGGGTTTGCCTCTATATGGGGCAGAGAGGAGCCCTGGAGCATTCCCAGCTACAGCAGATGTGTCGGGAAACAGGTCAGGCTAGGGAGGTGGGAAGGTTTCCTTCCTACCATGGTGGCCAGCTTGGGAATCATGTGGCACAGTGTGTTGATGTTGCTCTCGTACCACGGGTCAGCTCTGCCCAGGTACCCGGCCACCTCACAGAGCTCCTCTTGGGTGGTGGCAGCCTGGTCCTGCAGGAGAAACACATGGATTAGCACAATCATGGCTCAAAACCACCTGGAGTCACAGAGAATGCAGAGGTAGGAGGGACATTAATGCCCTGAGAGCAGCTCCTCTATCCCTCTCTGTTCCCTGCTTGGCCCAGAGAAAATGGCCAGATGTTTCTTGGAAGTTTATTATGCAGGTTAAAATGAGCAATAAACTTACTCGTTGAGAGAGTGCTCAAGAACAAAAAGGAGGTGAAGAATGCGAAGAAGAAACACTCATTTTGTAACAGCATTTTGCAGTTTGCTCGCACTCCCAGCCAGCTCTGGGTTAACTCGCAATACTGTGAGAGGAGCAACTGTTTCCAGGCTGTCAGAGGGGAAGAGATGTGCCAAAGATGAACTGCAAGCGAGTGACTTACAGAACTAAAACTGAAGCTATAACCAAGCAGGCAAAACCCTCAGCAAGGGGCCACAGCTTCCTCTAAGTGTTTGGGAGGAAGAAACACTTGGAAGGCTGAGAGAAGCATTGCTACTTTGCTAAAGCTCCCTTGATCTTCTGACAGCAGGGACACAGAAGCAAAAACTAGGTCTAGGCTGTAAGTTATCAGTTGTCAGGATGCTTGGAGCAACTTTAGTAACTCTAGGGCTGATAGAGTACCCAAAGCCCATCTGCAAATGGAGCCCAGACAATCTGTCTTCGGTACCACCCTCCTTGTTCTAAGAACCTGGCAACAATGGACTTGAATCCTGTAAACTGCCCAGCTCTTTCCCCCCAAAACACCTGGAGCTGCTTATCCCAGACTCACCATCACAGCCAAGGTGTCTGGCTGCCCTGTCACTACCGGGATGTAGTAGAACTGCAGGTTCAGCCTGGGAGTCAGGAAAACTCGACGTGTTTCTCGTTTCCTTCAGAATGGAAAAATAAACAGCCAGGTCACAAGGGGAAGGTCAAAGAACATGGCTCTTGACCAAAGCTGGGCAGTGCCAGGCGACCACAGCTGCTCTGCAATAGGAGCACAAGCCCTCCTCACCCACATTCTCTACCCAGTGTCACAGGATGGCAGCAATGCCCCTGGGTTCCCCAATGGAGCAAAGGGAGATGATGGGAGTAAAGGGTGTCCCACAGACCAGCTCTTGGTTGGGACCAGTAGTCTCATATGACCACAGATTTGCTCCCCAGGCTGCTTCCTGAACCATAACCCAGACCCACCGCACACTGCTTTCCTGGCTCAGGTGAACCATCTGGGAAGAGCCAGCTAGAAAACAGTTTTTCTTGTTCATTCTTCATTTCATCCATTCCATGGACAGAAGGGAAAAGCTCACAGTGTCCATCATTTGAGCCAAAAGGTGCCCAGAGGACAGTGAAGTCAGACGCATGTGGGTGCAGAAAACCTGGGTCCCATCCTGTCCCATATAGTGCTGGAGCCCATCCCCATTCCCAGTTCCAACAGGCTGAAGAGCAAAGGCCCCACTGTACTCCCTTCCCCAAGTCCCCACAGCCAAAGGGGCTGTGGCTACCAGTTACCTCAAGGAGTGGTAGGCTTGGGCTAGGCGACCCAGGATGCGATCATCCCCCAGCAGCACGATGCGGGCAGTGTGCAGCTTCTGCAGTGGGACTGCAGGCTCCGGAGCAGTGCCTGATCTCCTCTGCGGCTTTGCAGGAGGCTTTGCCCCGGGACCATTGCAGCCAGCCTGCAGGAAGGCCATACTCTCCAGCGGCGATGGCTTCTTCTTAATGCCGCCCTTCCTGTGGAGTCGGGACTGCTCTGCTTCAGCACTGCAGGGAGCAAAGGCTTCCTCAGCTGCCACAGGCAGGTCCCGTTCAATGCCGCTGTCGGTGGAGAGCACGGAGAAGCGGGTCTGCTGGCAGCACTCGCAGTCTGAAATGATACCCTGGATCTCGAAGCTGTCCAGGTCCTGGGTCAGGTAGTCAGGCTCGCAGATCTGTGACAGTGGGCGGATGAACAGCACCAGTTCCTTCCCTGTGGGCAGAAAGGGGCTCAAACAGGGAAATATAACCAGAGCCACACTAAGCCCTAGTCCTGCTCCATCTCTATGACTCTCATGAGAACTATGAGCCAATACCTCCACCAGTGGGTCCAAGAGTCAGTCCTTCAGTTTCATTTCATACCACATATCTCAGTATCACTTGGATCAAGTACTCTGGGGACAACCTGCTGCAGTCTGTTCCACAGGAGTCCTTTCTTCATCTCCTTCGCCCCTCTCCCCTATAATCCCCTGCATGACCCAAGCATCCCAACATCTCACAAGAAGGAAAGCTGCTTCATGCACTTCATCCTTGGGTGATGGTTATAAAATTTTGTCCAAGAGTCAGGGCTAAAGAACAAGCTTTGTACAGGCTTCCCAACCTTAATCACTGTTCATACAACCTCCCCAGGCACTCACAGAGCTGGTCGTCTTCTCTCCAGAGATGAAAGCTGATATTAGGGTTGGGCAGAGGGGTACCCCGCAGTCCTTCCAGGGGAGCATCACCTGGGGAAAATAAGGATGCTTGTAACCCTCACCCCAATCCAATAGCTGCATGAACTGCCAAGAACAGCCCATGCTGAGCCCCAAGGGCTCTTCACCCTGGTTGCCTCCATCTATTCTAGCATGGGGCTTCCAATGAATGTACATGACGGGACTTCCCTTTGTGGTCTCAGCCAAGATGCAAGGGAGCCCTCTGTCCTCACCATTGCTGTTTATTTTTAACCTATTATAGCTCTGTGAGAAGCAGAAAGACAGTTTAGTCGCTCATTCCACATAAAGATGGTCCCACTCCTCTCCCTGCACCACTGGTTGTACCTTCCTGAATCTTGCAGTGGGACAGTCTCCATCTCTTTCTGGGGAGGGGGCTGGGATACAGCGAGCTTCCACAAGGAGTAGACAGGAAACATCCCCATTTCCCTCTGGCCTACCCCAGGTTTCTGTGAAGGACTGTGACTGGTTCAGATGTTTTTTACTGTCTGTGTAGCCCCGATGGCAGCAGGCTGGGATAGAGCACTGCCACATTCCACTGGATGGCAGGAAGTGGTAGCACCGCTACTCAGCAATATATTACAAGGAGGTTTCAGCTGAGCACTTGAGCGTCTCTCCAGCCTCCCCTGGCTGACATCTATGGCACCTTTGCAGATGATGGGTACATGTCTCTGGGCCTTGAGACAGCTGCATTAGCAAGCAGAAATCACCTCAGTCCCTTCCTCCAGGTGACAAATCTTCCTTTCAGTGCTACAAGCAGTTTGCCATCACTGCAAGAAGCCAGGCTGCAAGGACCCAGTCCCTGCAATGGATGGAGGCAGTGAGGAGATGAGGCTGGACAGCTATATAAGGGCAACAGGCAGGACACAGCAGTAGGGCAGGGGTCTGCCAGCTGGCACAGCTAGCTCCACCCACGAGCAGCTGGCCAGGAGCTCACCTGCCTGCGAGGAGCTAAGAACATCATGGTAAATCTTCTCCAGCTTCTCTGTATGCTGGCCACGGTCTGCACTTGCCTCAATTCCTGCACCTTCCACTGCTGCCACCACTTGCTCGAACCAGCACTTGATGTCACTCAGCGGCTTATCCTGTCACAGGGAGGAAGTTGTTAACACCTGGGATGTGAGGAGAGGAGATGTTCCAAGGGCAGGGACATGGGATGGGGTGGAAAGAAGGCAAAAGATTCCTGTAAAAATTGCTGTTTTGCAGCATAGGGCACAAATGTCCTCCTGTCCCTGGAAAAGGCTGGAGGAGGACAGATGCTGGCTGTGCTACTGCTCGAGGCATTTTCCTGTCAGGCTGGTGCTCTTGGCTGCCATGAACTTGTGGAGTTGGCAGCAGAACTGGCAGCTCGGGAAGGAGCACAGAGGTGTCCTTGGAGTGGAAATTGCTGAGAGCCCCTGTAAAGTTGCCTTTCCAAGTGAGACATTTGCCTGACTGTGGTTCCTTAGCTCCTGGAAGGAGGTTTTTGAGAGAACTGGCTGAAGCATTCCTGCTTGACAGGTGTTTGCAATGACCAGTACCTCACCTAGACGTCACAGAGCCTGACTGTGCTGTGCAAAACCAGACTTGAACTCGGGCTTCAAAACCTCTGGCTCCTGCTGCACCAACTTTTTTTAATATTTGAAGATATTTTTAGTTTAACAGCAGTTCTGCTGGTAGCTCAGCTTGCAAGTAACTGCTGCGAACAGAGCCAGGGACAGCCCTTTGCCAAAAAACCTCCTGCCATGAGGTGTCCAGCAAGAGCTGGACCACTGTGAAACCAAATGTGGTGCTGGAGAAGCATTGCCTATTACCTGGAGGGTGGCCTTCAAGCTGCTGATGTTGCAGCCCTCACCCAAAGCTGCCTGCATGGTGTGGATGATCACGTAGCACATGCACACCCGGGGGCTCTGGGAGACCTGGGCGGCCTCCGTGTCTGTGACCAGTGCGTTGCAGATGGCTTCAGAAAGCAGCTCCGGATCAGCAAAGATAAAAACTCTGTGTAGGGCAGGAGGGTAGGAAAAGAGGGAGGATGAGATGAGATATGAGATGAGGGTTCCTCATCAGGGCTACCACAAGCAGCTCGCATCTCCATTGTCCTGGCTTCCCTTCTCTGCCCTGTCTCCTCACCAAGGGAAGTTACCTACCTTCCAGGACCACAGGAACAAGGAACAGGTTTCACTATGAGACTGTAAGATAAATAAAAGCAACAACACATGTGAAGAGGCACTACTTACTTTTCCTGGTAAGGGTAGGGATCACTCTTGAGGCTTTGTTCAGAGATGACCATCCTTTGGTACAACATCCCTGGGAAATACCAGGAGATAAACAGTCAGAACACAAGGAAGAACCACATGTCTCCCCAGAGCAGCTCCTGGTTCTAAAGGTGGTTGCTTTGCAAAGTCTGTGAACACCCGTTGCTGAAGAGATGATGTAAAACAGCCAAAAATTGGCCCAGAGCTAAAAATAGTTATGGTCAAAGATAGCCTATGCTACATAAAAAGAAACCCCCTTCTATTCAGGGATGATTTCCTGTGCTTCCCTTCCTTTGTTTAGTGGATTATGAGCTTGGGAGTTGAGTCAGAAGTAGGAGGAAGAGCTTAATCCTGGCCTCCATCCCTAGGGCCACATGTGGTGTCAGCACTTGCATGGATACGAAGAACACAGAGCATTTTTCTGAATTGTGAGAGGTGGGCTTTACCCTCACCCAGCTCTGGGATGGGTAAGACCCATCTACCCCACATGGCTCAGGTGCAACCATCTAGTGACCTCATGGTGCTCTTGAGAGCAGCCCCGTCCATCCTCAGTGAATGATGCTTTTACCAGAACCCAGGTGAGACAGAGATGGACTTTGGAGCACCAAAGAAAGTGCTTCTGGGGACGAGTGGTGGTGGGGATGGTAAGATCACCCAGAATGGCACTTTCCCTCCAATTTCCCACCTGCTTCCTCATATTTTACCTCCACCTCACAGTGTGTCTTCACCTTGCACTGTTTTAAAGGGTTGTGATTAAGGACTCTAATTAAAGAGCACTTTAACAAGATAATCTTTAGCAGTGATGTAGAGAAAAGGGGAGAACACAGTGGTTCTGTGGCTGGCTTTCTAAAAGGGACTGCTTTCTGAGGAAGCTACTGATGGGTTAGTGTCTAACACCAGGTGTACAGGCAATGCAGGGAGAGCTGCAGCCTGCATCTCAGTCTCAGATGGGGAATTTACTTTGCAAAAAGGAGACCTCTGCTCAATTTACTGAGTTGCCCAGACAGAGGGTGTGTAGAAACCTGGCCTTAGATGGGATGAACTTGCTCTTGGTGGTGACAGTAGAACATCAATGTTTTCTGCTACTAATTAAAGCTGAAAAATTAGGAGGTCTATGCATTCCATAGACCCTCAAGTGTTTACCAGCCCATGTCAAAATCTCTGCCATGGCTCACTGCACTGGTAAAGGCCAGCTCTGGTGTGGGACATGCCAACTCCCCACCGTCATTGTCGCAACCCCCCTGTCATTCTCCTTGCCAGGTATGGGCAGAGCAGAGAATCCTCATACCTGGTGCTGTTCTTTCCATCTTCAGCCTCATGGCATAGTCCAGCCCTATGGTGCAGAAAGGCTTGGGCAGGGTGAGAAGCTTCTTGCAGAAGTCATACACTCTGCCACAGAGCTCATCGGAGATGCAGGGAGCCTGGAGTGAGAAAATGGTGAGTGAGATGCCACAGGCAGTGATCTCTGACACTACCCTCTTCAAAACAGACCTCACCAAATTCAGTGTGGATTTAACTGCAGTATATGAAGAAGGATCAGGCTGTGCAAAGGTTGGGAAACCTCCAGTGATACCCTCTGGAGGGCTGCGGGCACATATTTTTGACAGGTTGTGGCTCCCTGCACCACTAGGCCAGCAGGAGGCACCTCAGGGGGAAGAGGCTCAGCTGGCAGAACCTGTCATTCCAATACATGTCACAGGTGATGATGTCTCAGCCACTACTGGGAAATGCCCAGCTGAGTCCACCCATGGTAGTCCCAGGTCTTTGTTGGGCAGATACTGGGATATTTCAGCACAGGAATAGGTGAGTGACTTTAGGTGGCCCCACCTGTGATTTCAGATTCCCTGAGTCTTGCCCCAGCAAAGCCCATGGCAAGTTACCTGTATCAAAGTGTACATCAGCGTGTGCAGCAAGGGGATGATGTACTGTCTGAAGTCACCTCGCTCCGCCTGTGGAACCGAAAACACAGTAAGTACAGGAAGCCCTGGCAGGGTACTGGGATGGGCAGCAGCACTGGCAACAGCAGAGACCAGAGCTGGGGGAGCTCATGTTGGGTTCTGTCTGCTTGGCAGTTCAGACACACAGCATGAGCATGGGCAATGGCACTAGCTTAGTGGTGATGCTCCCCAGGTCAAGGTGAGGTTTGAAATCCCTTCAGAGGTCATCAGGGTGGGCAGGATGTCCCTGGGGCAGACAGGTTCTGCATGGTGAGCACTCATGTGGGACAAGCCCCAGAGAGGGGTTTGGGGGGACAGGCTGTGCTGCTGTGGCCACTGCCGCACTGCAGGGCTGGAGATTGCTGCAGGCTCCAGAAGCCGCTGCAAGAGTGCAGTTTACACAGTAAGAGCACATACACAGCAGTCCTGATGAGAGAGAGTCAGCAAAAGACTCTTCACTGAGCTCATTAAGGAATTCCTTTCTGTTGCCAAAATTTATGTGGAAACACAAAACCTCCAGGAAAAACCTGTTGTAGGTTTGGCAGGGTGGGGGGACCAGAAAGGACAGGGAGGAGAGATGCTCCTGGCCCATGGAAAGCCAGATGGATGCTCAAACTGACCCAGCTCCCACCCATCCCTGCAGCCTAGCCTGGCTCTAACAACAGCTCTGGTGATGGGATTGTGCCTGGATAAAGCTGGGGAAAATGTTTTCACCCCAAACATATTTTCATCAGGGCTGCTATGGATCTGAGTTGGATGGGACTGATGGCAGCAAAGCTTTGGAAATGGTCAATAGAGTGAGTAACACTGAATGGCTGAGCCCAGCTGGTGTTTGACCCTGGCCCTGGACGAACTCAAGCATGAAAGTGACAAACTGTAATCAATGGCTGGTACCCACCACCCAGAGCTGCGGCAGTACCAGAGGAATGGGAAAACATGAAGTGATTTTGATTTCCAGAGAGCTGAAGGGAATTACAGAGCAGGAGGCCTGGTGAAGGAAGATCAGGGCAGCAAAGAAATAATAGATGTAATGGGGAGAGACTGACAGGGCTTTTGCAGAGGAAAGAAGACCCCAAGCCCTGTAGGGGAATTCCCGCATCCAAGGGGCAAAAGGGCTCTCCTGTCTATCTGGAATTGCAAAAGACTCTTGGTAAGATTCTTCCTCAAGGAACTTAGCTGAACTGGCAGAGCGAGTAAACAGCCTGGAAATATCCCCAGGGCCACTTAAAAGGCAGGGAACACCCATCAGGAATAAATGCTTGTGTGCAGAGGGGCTAGGGTGGCTCAAGCCGCAATGAGGGAGGTGGCATCTGCAGAGAGCCCAGGGCTGAGCAGCTACTAGCTAGAAAGACATGACCTGAGTGATGCTGAGCAAGGTGACTCCATCCTTTCAGCTGGAAAAGAGAAATAGCAAAGCTGTAGAGAAAACAGCATGAAGGGTAACTAGCAAGGACTCATTACCACAGTGGAGAGGAGAAAGGGTAGAGCTGTTCATCCCTGTGCTGGAATGAGAAGGTGCAGGGTAAAATGAGGTAGGTTCACAGAACAAAGAAAAGGTGCTACTTCTGCTCATGGTATCTCACCAAACCACTAACTAGGTTGCACCAGGATGCTGAGGGTGTGAAAAGTTTACTCGAGACCAGAAAATGACAAGACAACTCAATGTACCACAGCTGCTGCTTCTTCGTTCTTCTCTGATAGCATTTGCTTATCCTACTCCTTGAGTTTATGGAGAGAGGACTGCATGTTACTGACTGGTGCTGGTTGTGAGATGCATTAGAACATGATATGAGCATATAGAGGAGACCAAGAACTCAATCTCAGAGGAAAATCCTTGTGTTGATGGGTTACCCTCTCGTGTTTGAATATAGTATGCAGAAGTATTTGAAAGACAAAATAGATTAAAGGAGGAGAATGAAACATATCAACATGGTCAGCATCCATGAGCAATCGAGTGATGAGGGAGCTGCCTGGTCTGAGTTGTCTCATCATATGGGATTGCCTTCTGGGGTTGGTGCCGTCACCACCACTGTGATAAGCTGTAGCATTGGCAGCTGTGTGGTTTTACAGGACTGGATTTATTCAATTGTTGCAGTCTGCCTGTACATCTGTCTGTCTCTCCTTGTTAAATTTTGCACACACTTGTTTTGTTCCAGGTGAGCATAAACAAGTTTAGGAATCTCAGAAATTCACACTACCATAACCTTTGTAGGAATGGCTTGTGTAACCTCTGTGGGAAGGGCTTGCTTTATGCCAGAAGGCCACAAAGAGTTGTAAGGAGACCAGATTAGTTCTGGAAGTGTAAGGGATCTGGATGTTAATTAACTCTTTCTTAGTCAAGGTATTAGAGGAGGTTGAGGGGAGACCTCATTGCTCCCTACAGCTACTTGAAAGGAGGTTATAGTGAGGCTTATAAAGGAGGTTATAGTGGCCTCTTCTCCCTAGTGACTAGCAATAGAATGAGAGAAAAAGGGGTTAAGTTGCACCAGGGGAGGTTCAGATTGGATCTTAGGAAAAACTCTTCACAGAGAGTGGCTAGGCCTTGGGACAGGCTCCCCAGGGAGGTGATGGAGGTACCATCCTTGGAGGTGTACAAAAAGCAGGCAGACATGATGTTGCAGGAGATGGTTTAGTGGTTAGGAGTTGTAGGACAGATGTTTGGACTTGACAGTCATGAAGGTGTTTTCCAACCTTGATGATTCTAGGATTCTAGAATTCTAGGAAACAAAAAAATCCATCATGAAGTTTCCATCATGTCCTCTCGGGACAGGATACTGGGGTCTCCTTCTGCTCCGATACACTCTAGGGTGGAAGTGACTGACATGGAGGAGAAATTGCCACTCTACCTGTGACTACAGCTGGTCAGAGTAGGATGACGGAGATATGGGGTGGTCAGAAGTGTTTTACACTCTGCTGATGGCTCCCCATCACTTTGGGACAAACATTGGTTCCTACAGCCATCAGCTGGGGACAAGTTACAGAACTTCCTTGATGTCCAGCGTTTTCTGGTCTGTGCTATAAGCCATGCTCCCCAGCCTGGCTCAAGGCCACTAAAAAATCCTTTTGCAGGTGGAGTTGAGTCCACCCCCATCCCTCTGCTCCTTAAGCCCCATACCAGGCACATGTCATACAGTGAACAAGCCTGGTGCTCAAGGGGCACCTCTGAAGTGTCACTCACCCTTTCTAGCTCCTTCACCAGGATCCTGACCAGGATGGAGCTGTTACTGGGATTCTGGTTTATTTTTTTATGAAGGGTCCATCGCAGCATCCCTGAGAAGTGAAAGCCAAGAGAGAGGTTAGGTTGCTAAGCAGGGTAGCAGTGGGTCAGGGACAGGAGACCTGGGCACTGTTGCTGCAAAAGTTGCCTCTGGGGTGCTACACTGACATCCCTACCAGAGAGAAACCTGGCTTCTTTATCTCCTGCTTCATTTCTTGACCCTCTGCAAGGGACTGTGCTGCTGGCCTGATTCTGGATGCAGCATCAGTGTGCTGTCCCTCTGATACTGGAAAAGCTTGAGGAAAATGTTTAAGAGATCCTTGCTGTAGAAGAGGTAGAGGAAGAGACTTGAGGGTTGCTTCTTGTCCCCTCTGATGCTCAGTTTACCACACCTTGATTTCCCTGTCTGCCCAAAGCAATTTGGGTTCCTGTTGGTAACAGCACCAACACCTGCACACTGGCTACCCACAGTTCACACCCAGAGCAAGGACCACAGAGCATTTAATGTCCTGCTGATGTTGAGGCTCATTCCAGATAAAATCTAGTTAACTAAAATACTCAGTGTGCTCTTATAATAGACTCATAGAATCACAGGGTTGAAAGGGACCTCCAAAGGTCATTTAGTCCAACTTCCCTATAATAAGCAGGGCCAGCACTCACCAGAGAAGATGGTCCAGAGCCCCAGCCAGCCTGACCTTGAATGGCTACAGGGATGGGCCCTCCACCCCCAATCTGGGCAGCCTGTTCCAGGGGATCTCCCACCCTCAGATTCAACAACTTTTCCCTCCTGTCCAGCCTCACTCTGCCCTTTTTCAGCTTCAAACCACGACCCCTCGTCCTATCATTCCCTGCCCTCATCCCATCCCAATATTGGATATCCCAGGTGATTAAAGAGTGCTTGGAGGAGTAATGAAAGCTGCTTAGGTGAGTGCACAGCAGATAGCATGACCCTACCAAACAGCACCTCTGGGAGTGGGTTAGAAAGGACAGAGAAGCTCCAAGGAGGTGAGGCCACCCCACATCCCCTTTGTTTTTGAGGCCAAGTAATGCCCCAAGCAAGATAGCAGTGCAGAGCTTTGGGAGCTGTGCTGGGGTCAGTCATACCTCGGTCACTGTGGCAGGCAGGGTGGTGCCCATCCAGCTCTCGCAGCAGCGTGCGGACACAGCGCAGGATGTCAGACTCCACTTCTGAGGGGCACAAAAGAGGATGTGAGCAGCCAGGCCATCACCTCTGCGATATCAGCACCCAGGAACAACCCCAGGAGAGCAGGTAGTGGCTTAGGTGAGTAGAGGGACTGCACCCTCATTACATCCTTCAGGATGGCTGTTTCTGGATGAGCCCAAATGGAAACAGGTCAGAGCTCTCCTGGAGATCACTAGAGCTGGGGCCAAATGCCACCCCATTGCTGGCAGCCCCTGGAACCGAACCATACTGAACCACAGCATGGCACTATGAAAGAGCAGAAACACCTCTGCTTCACATCTGTCACAGGACCACACCAGCAGCTCCCGTTTGCTGTGGTAAACACAGGCAGAGCCATCAGGCACCTCCTGCTCCCACCTGTGGATTCCTTGCAGTGTCTCCCCAGTGTGCAAGCACCTACCCATGGGCCCTGAACACCTCCTGCTCCCACAAGCTGGGACCTGAGGTTGATGCTCTGCCTGGTAACCACTGCGCATGCCTTGTATATGTCAAAACCAAACTGCATCCTGCTTTTGGCCAAAAATAGATCTGATAACCTCAGACCCAGTTTGATGGATATCTCACACATGGGGCAGGGCTTGTGGCCACGGCTGAGCTCAACTGACAGCTGGCCACGTGTGCTGACACATGGTGGATGTGAAGTAAGTGTCAGCCCTGAGAGCACAGCAGGTATGGGACAGGAGGGGTGCAGGGTCCCCATAGCCCACCATAACCTGTCTTTGTGACCCTCCTTACACTGGGCTACTCTTTTCCTGTTGGCAAAATTATTCTTTGTAGTAATAAAACCCCATTATATACAAACACAGCGGGTATTGGTGATGTTCTCCTTCTGTAGGAAGTTGTAGGCTGGAGCAACTAGAACATGGCCTGATACAGAGGAGGAGCTCATATGCTTGTGGTGCCAATATCCCAAAACCCTTTTCCAATCCTGCCCCTGTGTTCACTGGTGGGATCCAGCCTGTCGCCAGCTGCGGCTAAACAGATTCTCTCCCACATGGCACAAATGAGCATTCGAGTGATGAGGGAGCTGCCTGGTCTGAGGTGTCTCATCATACAGGATTGCCTTCTGGGGTTGGTGCCATCACCACCGAATTTCCGGCTCAGTTTTGCTCCTGCATCCCCTCATTCCCTCCACACCTTTTCCTGCCACAGTGTCACCTTCTCTAACACTGGAGAGGTGGAAGGAGGGCAGTGCTGGGGGCTTATCTTTACCTGTAAAAAACAGAGGAGGCAGCAGGGTGACACTGTTTGGGTGTTCACAGTCTCCAAACCTCCTTTCTTGGCTCTGCAAGAAGACAAAGCCAACCAGGCTGGGTCCACTTGGTGCAGGAGGTGGTGCTTTGGGCTTTACAAGGAGCAGTGATCGAGGATGGGGTTTGGGAGCTGGATGGTTGGGAGCTACAGGAAGTGGAACAGGAAAATACTGGGGTAATTTTACAGCTCCTCTGGAGGATCAGACTAACAGGAGAATCTCCACTGTCCACTGTCCTGTGGGCAGAAGACCATCAAGACATGTCCTGATGCACACAGAAATGGTAGGGAAGCTTTAAGCACCTGGCCCCTTGCCCCATGCAGACCTATGCGCCACCTCAGGATGGGTTGGGGTATTTTTCACCTCTTTTCTAACTGTTTCTCGTTTTATATTAATAAAACATCATTTTTCTTTACTACAGTGTTAGTTTGACTGTGTTTTACTGTTTAGTTGCGCTGTGTTTTGAAGACCTTGGGAAATCAAAACTGACACATGTTGACAGGGAAGATCCTGTCAATTCAGATTTCTTCTGCAGAGGACATCTTACTGCTGTGGCCTCTCTGTCAGGACTGTGTTGGAAGGTGGTCACACACTCAGGTTCACAGAAACTCACATGTGCTTGCCCAGTCCTGTGTGGGAACCCAGCAAGTTCCATTGCTGTCAGCATGGTTCATGCAACCAATCTGAACAGGGAGAATCCACAGCGCCAAAACATCCTTGGAAATGGGGGTTTTCCCCCTCATTTTAAAAGAATCTTTTGGGGAAAAGTTTTGGAAATTTGCGTCTTCTAACCCTTTGCTTTCTCTCTGGTGACTCCTTGGTTTCACTATTCTCTTCACTGGTTTGCACTGAGGAATTACGGGATAACCGGCTCTGTGACATTTCCTGTTCCTTTCGTTTGGGGGAAGTTTTTCTGAGCACTGATATAAACACTGTCCTCGTCCTAAATCAAGGCAGCTCCAGCCCTGATGTGCTAAGGGTTCTTCACAGGGAGCGTCAGGGTGCTCGCTCCAACACAAACAAGAGGCACTTTGATCTAAAACCAGCCTCAACCTACCAGCAACAAACAGCAGTGGCTCAGAAATGAAAGAAAACATTTCAGCATCAATATCCTGACCTCAGGGTGCCCGGAGACCAACACAGCCTTGTGAAACAGCATCAAAATAGATCACAGATGGGGGAGAGGAGAGAAAAGGACACAAAAATATTACAGTAAAATGAAAACTGCTTTAAAATTCAAATGAGGAGAGTTGCCAGGGCTGGTGCTTTCAAATCTACAGCGAATCTTTTGGCTGCCCATTGATCACTTCGTGCCTCACTTTCCTTCTCTCCAGCATCATCTGCCAGCACTTTGCAAAGAGCAGGGGGTTGTTCAGCAGAATGAAGGAGTACCCTTAGATAGACATGGATTCTGTCAGAAGGGAATCAAGGCACAAGGAGGTGGATGAGGGGAGTTCTTCTGGTTGGGATTCCCCTCATCCTGACTCAGCATCACCCACCTGAGCTCTCCATGGCCAAGCTGAGGCTGAGCAGGTTGGCTACAAGGTGTCTAAGGTGATGGGGTGAATAGGTGGCTGCTCCTCATTCCACACGGGCATGGCCTTGGGTGCTGTGTCTCACCTGTGAAGAAACAGGCCAAGTTTGGCTCAGGCTGGTGGTGGAGATCAGGATCAGCCTGAACCTTGTTGGGGAGCACAAAGCCACCAGGACACTGTGGGAAGGGGACCTCAGAATGGAGGATGCCCGTCAGGGAGGCAGAGCCCTGCGAGGGAGCACAGCAAGTCTCAGGGGTTTTGTTTTACTGGAGAAAGCTTCAACTCGAAGCTGAACCAGTATGAACACTCAGTTCCCAATACTTTGCACAGGACAGCAGACCCCAAGGGTGAGCATCAGCAGGGCAGGATTGGGAAACTCATCCCCCTCCCACGATCTAAGAAGAAACATTCAGGTTAAGTCAGACTGAGTCAGAAATGCAGTGTCCATCCTGGAAAAGAAGAAACAAATACCCAAATTTCCATGAGGCTTCCATGCTTATTGCCCTGACCCGCTGCCATCCTGAGCCAGCATCCTGGAGAAGCAAACCCCCAGGAAAGCTCGGGGACTTGTTACACTGCAGAGGGAAGCTGGCCTGGAGCCGGATGGTTTCCCTTGCCTTCAAACATTGTTCTCTCCAAATAAAGAGGAAAAAAAATAAATATCTTAAGAGCTGAGGAGGAAGGAAGGGAGATTTGCCTGTGACACAACTGTGAGCAGGCTGAGGAGCTGGCATGGGGCAGCTGTGGGGGAGCAGAAGAGCTGCCACCATCCTCTGTGCAAGATACCACAGCTAAGATGCTCAGCATAGGATCTACCCCACCCACAGGTTCCTCCCACACACAGCTCCAGTCTCACCAGTGCCCATGGCAAAGCAGCACCTCCTCAAGTACTTCATCCTCCCTATCCACTGGCACCTCAGAAGCCACGGGATGGTGCTGTCTGTCCTGACAACCTGGCTGAGCTGTAACACTTGGTCCAACATATCTCATCCGAGACTGTTCCAGCCTGCAAGCCTGCAGGATTTGCCCTCACTTCTTGCCTTTAAGGATGGAGAAAACCCAGCCCACGGCTCTGAGCTCTGTGATTTCCCTGAAACATTCACATCTGTGGCTTATGACAGGGATTTCACCTCCAGTAGTCCCCAAACCAGCATAGGCATCAGTAACAACCCTGTCAGTCCTCTGTGCCCCTCCAAGCACAGCCAGGCCATCAGCCCATTGCTGTGCTCACGTCTTTGCTTTATTTAGGATTCAGTTTACCTTATTTGTAGATTTAGGACCTAACTCTAGCTGGGTACATCCTAGATCTATCACACACAGTACCACAGCAGATGAGGTTGGAAGGGACCCCAAAGATCATCTAGTCCAACCTGTTAAATTAAAGAAATCCAATTTAAATGAGATGACCCAGCATCCTGTCCAGCTGAGCCTTAGAACTTTCTATAGCTGCAGAGTCAACCACTTCCCTGGGAGGACCATTCCAGCGCCTAATTACCCTCACCGAGAAAAATTTTACTCTGAAGTCAAATTGGAATCTCCCCAGGAGCAACCTGTACCCACCATCCCTTGTCTTTTCCATGAGATTCCTTGTGAAAAGGGAGTCTTCATCTGCCTGGCAGCCACCTTTTAGGTACTGATACATGGGGATAAGGGCCCCCTAAGCCTCTTCTTCTCAAATCTGTAAATATCCACCACCAACCCCAAGAGTTCTGCAGCTGCTGGGAGATGAATGGACACGTGCTGCAATGCTCTGCCACGCACCGCCTGGCAGCCCTCAGATGCTCATTAAAGGTTTCCTGCAGCACGCCTTCAGCAGCCACCCCAGACCCGTGTGGCCTTTATCTCTGTCTGGCCTGGGGCTGGATAACAAGTCCTGGCGCTGAGCCACCGCAGTGGATTTCCACCACCTGCCGAGTAGCAGCAGTACAAGGCAGCTGGGTGCGTGAAGGAGGGAGGGGAAGATGGGGATTCTTCTGCAGCCAGGGACTACAGCAACCCCTTGCCTCTGCTTGCACTGTTGTCAGGCAGCTTGGTCCAGGGCCGAGAGTGAGGTGGAGATGCATCTCTGCAGCACAGGGGTATTGTGGGGGGGGGACGGATAGTGAGTAGGGAGAGGGTGCTCTGACACACCAGCAGTGAGAGTACACATGCATGACTTCACTGCCACAGGAAGAAATAGGATGATCCTCCTGGCATGCTGGGGTCTGGGCCAGAGGACGATACCACCAGTGAATCCTCCTAGATTCACAGATTACAGATCACCCTCCTGTATCACTAGCTACAGAAGGGAAGGAACGACTCTCCTGGTCCCTTGCACACATAAGAGCTCCCAACAGCACCCAGCAGTGTCACACAGCCGGTGGAGAGGCTATCACCATGGTTCTCAAAATGGTCCCCTCTTGCTAGGAAGAACACAATGGTCCCTGATGCCACTGGAGACCCAGGGTGCCCATGCTGAGCTGCAGAACTGGGGCTGCACATCAGGCTCCTAGAGCTCCCAGACACAGGAAGGGCTCCAAGGTCCCAGCCCACACACATGGCTGTGGACAGAATGTAGACCCCAACCATGCAAAAGTACTGGTGATAAGCAGAAGCTGCTCAGCTCCCAGATCCACAGCCAAGAGGGCTTCTCTACATTCTGTCCTGCTCCTCTCGTCTTGGGTCTCTTCCCTTCCCTGCAGCAGACACAAGGCACATTCATCCCATAACTGGTTATTTTACTGCCTGCCAACTCTGCAAGACCAGTCTTCTCTGCATTCATCCTACTTCTCTGCAGAGCTGCAGATCCTAGCTTCCTCCCTGCAGTTCTTAAAATACCCCTGGCTTCTGCTGCACTTCATCTCCTCTTCAAGAAAAAATTGTAAAGGAAGGGCAAAAAGGGAAATCACATTCCACCCTTCAATTTTCATTAACTATGTGAGGCTTTCTGTGAGAAAACCTTAGTGACCTGAAAGCCACCTGTCCCAACAGTTTGGGGGAGTTACTGGAACTGGCTGCTGATATTCTCCAAAATGAAGATGTCTGCAGTGAAAGCACAGCTCGCTCTGGGATCTGATGAGACCATGGTTTAAAGGGCTTTGCAGCCTCACCTTTCTTTCCACACTGCCAGGATGCTGTAGAGAACGTGCGCAGAACCTAGCTGAGCATTGGGTGCTGAGTACCTCACAAAGCTCAGGGGTCCCTCCTCTACCTGGCACCCAGAGGAGAGAGTCTGTGGTAGCTGCACAGTTTCAGCCAACACAAGATGAAGTGCAGTCCCACATGGAGCTGAGGCCACTGGGGCTGGGATGCTCCAGTTGCCCTCCCACTTCTCACATCAACCATCCTCCCAGTTGAACTGTCTTCCTCCTGAGCAGGGGTTCTCCATTTGCACCATGCTCTGGCCCAGGCCTGCACAAGGAAGCCATCATCTTCCTCCAAGATTGCCTCCTCCTTAGTTCTTGTAGTCAGGGAGACATGGTGGGGAGCCCACACCACACCAAAGCCCTTCACTTTCTCTGAGGGGTGGTCATTAGCAGGAGAGACACCAAAGCCACTGTGAAGAGGTGGGGTTCAGAAGACTCCAAATTATGCTGTTTGCTCATTGGGAGAATCTACAGAGTCCCGGCTGTAGCTGCGGTGGCACCACTAGGTTGTATGGACAGCAGGTCTGTTGTCCAGTCCCTGCTGCACACAGAAACCAGACTGGGTTGCATCAGCTGCTCTTGACCTCCATGAAGGAGGTTCAATGATCACTCAGCCCTCGTTAGATCATTTTAAATACAACTTGGGTTCCACCCTTATGAGTGTCGGGATGTGTCACCTGCAGTCCCAAAGGGCCCTGACTCAGGCTCAGCACTACAAAGTCCTATGACAGCAAAGAGCAAACCTGACCAGAAGTTTCAGACACCCCTGAGCAGTGGCACCCAGAGATGACACAGGCACAGAATCACAGAATCATTTTGGTTGGAAAAGGCTTTTAAGATCAAGTCCGACTGTTCCCTCAGCACTGCCAGCTCCCTACTTACCCCTGTCCCTCACCCTACATCTTTAGGGCTTTGCAACCCCTCCAGGGATGTGGACTCCAGTACTGCCCTGAGCAGCCTGGGCCAGGCCTGGACAAATCTTTTGGGAAAGAAATTGTTGTCCATGACCAACTTAACCCTCCCCTGATGCAACCTGAGGCTGTTTCCTTTCATCATGTCACTCATTCCTGGGGCAAAGGGGCCAATCCCCACCTCACTTCAACCTCCTGAACTTCAGGGAGCTGTTCAGAGTGAGAAAGTCTACCTTGAGCCTCCTTTTCTCCAGTTAACCCCCTCCCCCCATTTCCTCATCTGCTCTTCAGAGCACTTGTGCTCCGGACCTCCTCAGTGCCCAGTACAGAGGGACAATGCCAGTGCAAGGATGTTTTTGGCTTCCTTGGCCACCTGGGCACACAGTCAGAGCAAAACACCTCATAGTCACAGCCTCCCCACTGAGGGAACCAGGGGGCTTTCAGAACTGCTGCAACACACTGCCAGCAAACACTCAAGAGCCCCTACAAGTTTCAGGGGAATCCACCTTACCAGGACCAGAACTGTCCCAGGAGGATAACTGGACCACATCCCACCCAACAGCAGCCCAGTTCTCCCAGCCCATTCCATTCTGCTGACCATTACAGCAAAACCCAGCTGGGCAAACTTCCCAGAAAGTGTTTGTTTGGCACAGTGATGGCACTGTCTCCACAGCCCGGCATACCTGCTGAAGGAGCAGTCCAGCCATGCAGGAAAGTATGTCCCTGTCCCAAGAAAAGGAGGTTTCCTTCTTAGCTTCAATCCATGGCAAAAGCTGAAGCTCCATCCTTTTTTTAAACTCTCAGCATGTGAGGATGCTGGGGTGAGAATGAAATCCCATGGCAGAAGGATGGAGATATGTCCATCTGTGTGGGTCATCTCAACCCCATCACACTGAGTGAAGTGACTCAGGCTGTACCCTGCAGACAGGTGGATGCACAGTCCCCCCAAAAGACCTGCTGCTCTGTCTCACACAGAAGCTAACGGGAATAACGGGTGAAATGTGCGAGATGCTGCCTGAGCAGTGCAAAAATAAGGAAACCTAAAATCTAAACCCAAATCCTTTAGTGGTGGGAGTTGGGCTGGCAGTGACAGGCTGGGCTCTTCGGAAGCCCTGGCACATCATTGCGCCCTGGATCTCCAGCGGGCATCCTCTGTCTCCCAAACACTGATCCCTGGGGTTGAGCTGGGCACGGCCAGCCCCAGAGGCTGTCCCCTTCATCCAGGGGCTGTCCCCTTCACCCAAGGACAGCACGGACCTAGCAGGGACCCAGCAGGGCAGGCATAGCCCATGGTGTGCACATGTTTTCTTTCTCAGAGTTATATTTAGCCCCGCTCCCAAGCTGCTCTCCCCACGCCTTCTGCAGCCCTGTATTTAGTTACAGACTCACTACACGGGTATGTCTGAGGTTTCCTGGGGTTGTTTATCAACTCGACTGCAGACGCTCGCTAAGAAAAACCCACATATTGCACAGGAGTGAAGAACAAAGTGCTGCTCCCCGGCCACACTCCCATGTCCCGTATTCCCTACCCCTCCACCAACTCCAGCCCTGATCCCAGCTCTTCCTGACCCTGCATTGAGCATCCCACCCCATCTTGCTCACGGTGCAAGGAAGGATTATGTAAATACCATTGGCAGCAGCAGGCGGGGTGTCCAGCACCGGGGCGTCCTGAAAAGCGGCGTGGCGAGTGTGGAGTCATAGGGCAGACCCGAGAGCTCATGTACTCCCAGTGCTCCAACAGGGGATGACAGATGTCCTGTGGAGCAGACCAGAACCTGCCACCCCCTCGTGCTGCCCTCCCACTTCTCCCTGCAGCGCAGCAAGATAGGTTATGAAAGTAGCACATCAGAGCTTCGTCTAATGTTACAGAGCTCCGGGGCGGCTACCCAGCCCCTGTTTCCTCTCAGCTCCACTAAGAGCGGCTGCAGCAGGGATCAGACATGAGTTAAGAATGCATTTCTTCACTGCATGAACTAGCCGTCCACCACGCCAGCCTGAGGATCTGACAATGCATACTCTGGCTGCTCAGAACTGAGCCAACAAAATCCTGCACACTCCGAAGTTGCAGCTCTGGACCCAGCATCACCACTTACACCAGGACAGACAAAATCATCAAGGGGAGCCCATCAGGAGCAGGTTTGGCACCCTGTTTGCACCCTCCTTTTAAGGCATGTCTGTCTGCCTGTGGAGCAGCTGCTGGGTTTGGCTCTGACCCTGACCTCCAGGCCAGATCAGGTAGGAAATGGGGGCACAGGCAGCTTTGCAGCCCCCAGTCCTCCTTACTGATCAGACAACAGTAGCCACAGGATCTCTGATCCATGACCAAGGATGAATGCCAAGGGTAGAGTCTGGCTCCATCTCACCTTACATCAACCATGCCAGAGCAAGGGGTCTCACTTAAAATGATAATTAAGCAAAAACCTTAATTACAAAACTCAAAACCCATGTAAAATCTTTTACCTCATTTCTGGCCCCATTCCAACAATTGCTGGGGCAGAGGAGATCTGCAGAAGAGGTGGAAGAGGAGCTTGTGTGCTATGGACCAGCATGGAGCTCTCCTTCTGGAACTGATTTTCAGTCTCAGCTCAAAAGCTGCCAGGGTTTGTAGTTTCAGAACAGCTCCAGTACAGAAGCAGATGCTCTCCCTCAAGCTGTCACTGCCAAGGAAATGCATCCTAAGCTCAGAGCCTGCTTTCCAGCAACATTTCTCTGTGCCACTTGCCTGCTGGCTGCGCTGGCAAGACACGTCCCTGCCAGCAGCTCATGCCCATGGAGAGAGAAGGCTCTTGCAGCATTTCACTAATTAAACACCTTCGCAGCTCACACTGCAGCACAGCTCATCTGCCCATCAGGACTGAATGAGCACCAAAGCCTTTTGCTAAAGCTGGCGTGGAAGCCAAGCAGCTTCCTGGACAATAATGACCCTTTGGAGACTTCCTCACCAACGTCACATTTCATTCTTCCTAAGGAAAGAAATCAGTTTTCCGGAAGCATCAGCTTTTTACATTTAGCATCTCTTTCCATTCCCAGAGTCAGTGCTGGAAATAACAATCAGAGGGGAAAGAAAAAGCCCATTTTGAAACATCCCAGGAACGCGATGTCCACCTGAGGGGAAACAAAAGCAGGCAGAGCTCAGGCTCCCAAATATCACCAGCCTGGGGAAGACCACCAGCTGGAGGGGCTGTGGGATGGCACAGCTTCTCCTTGCCCCTGTGTGGCCCCATTTCCTCCTGTGCAGCATCACCAGCACAGGCACTGGTGGCACAGCTCCTGCTGTATCCAGAAGCCTCAGCAGTGAATCCACTGCTGTTTATACCTTCAGTCTTTCCTCCCCAGGTGATGTGACAATGTCTTGATGCCCAGCTCTGTGCAGGAGCATGAGACTGGTTCCCTCCACAGCAGAGGAGCTTTTGCCCAGCCTCTGTTTCAAGCTGCTCTCAACTGAACTCACCTGCCCAGTGATGGAGGGGAGGTCTATGGGGCTCAGGGAGAGCACAGAGTCATGCCATGGGGCTTGGGGGCTCACAGGAGGAGGGTGACCAGAGCTAGAGTGATCCCACAACAATGCACTGCCTGTGCTGTCAGCAGATGACCAGGCTGGTGGTGAGGTGCTGGCTTTGCTCTGGCAGCAGGAAGCAGACAATGTGGCAACTGGTGACAGGGCTAACAAGGAGCACAAAGAAAGGCAGATAAGCAAGGAAGGGGTGAGTATGTAATGCAACAGCGGAAGCCATTGCCTTCAATAGGGCCATGAACATGCCCCAGTAACACCAGTCTGAACTGGAGAGTCACAGAAGAGACTCACAAGCAAAACCCATCCCAGCACAGATTACTCACAACAGAAGCTTTCTTGGAGAGCTCCTGCCCAAACTGTGTTTGATCAACAGCGCTGTCTTCAAGACATGTCACATCTCAAAATAGAAAGCCGTGACTCAGCCAACACAGCATCTGCCTTCAGAACAGCCATTAACACCAACAAAATTCACTAAAGCAAGTAAGCAACTAGGAAAAGCAGCTCCTGCTAGCCTCCACCATGAGGAAGAGCTGTGGTCAACTAGGAAGGCTGTATATGACCAAACCAAGAGTCCTTCAGGTTCAGCTCTCTCCCAAACACCTTGGGCAGAGGAGCTCCCCTGTGGCAAATCCTCACTGAGGTTGGGCACATGAAGGATGCTAGGGAGGGGGGGATGTTGCAGCAGCCCAGCAGCCCCCTGCAACCTTGATAGCAGGTCATTATGGCCCTGTCACAACAGCAGCCATGTCCACCCCACATACCAGGAGGTGGGAATTTGGTGCATCCCAATGACACAGAGCCAAAGGGGCCAGCGGTAGGTTTCACATCAAGGTCCCTGTAACTGGTGGAGCAGGATCATGTCCACAGGACTGCTCTGAAATAGTGGTTCCAGGACTCCTGGAGGGTGACACCTGAACACCAGAGAAGAAGCCAGATCTACCTCAGTGAGGATGGGCAGGTTGGTGCCTGGCAGTGTAGAGCAGCAGGCAGTCACCTCCTCCACAGCCTTCAGTGAAACAGAGATAATTTTATTTCTGTAGCTAAACCAAAGCAATGTTTGTGCTAGAGGAACAGCCTTGACACATCGTTCCTTAGGGTCCAGGAAACTCCACTAAAACCATTATTAGCTGCCCTAGCTCTCTGTTGTGGGGCCATCCAGCCAGGAACATGGACCAACCCAGAATGACCAGCAGGTAACATGCAGTGACATCTCATCTTTCTCTTCAAGAAACTTTAATAAATCTACACAGCACACACTTGTGGGGTAGAAACAACATTCCATCTGATCTTCCCAGCAGCTCTCCAGCAGGGGATGCCAGAATAGCCCCATCCAGCCCTGTAGCCCCAGCACCCCACAGCTGGTGGGAAGAGGCTGCAGGGCAGAGGCCAGTGCCTGCTGTGAGCAGCAGCCCAGGTCTTGTCAGAAGAGCTTTGAGGCTTTGAGGACTTGATCTATTTTCAGATAAAATTAACGTTTGAGATAAAGCTATGCAGTTCTAACAGTCACCTGTGGCAGAGCAGAGGCTGCCCCTGTGCTCCACTAGGCTGATCTACATTTCTTTCCAGTGCAGGAAGATAGGAGATACCTTCAGAAGTTCAATAGAACCCTGATCTGTAAAGGCTGAATTAATGTCTGATGGATTTGGGTCAGTGACAGAGGAACTCATTAAGTGGTTGAGAGCCATGCACCCACCCCACAACCAAAGCATCAGAGGAGTATGCAAGTCTGTGTGGTGCTCAGAGGTGATGGATCAATCCTTGAACCTTACAGGAATCAATTTCTACGTTCAGGCTTTCAGTCAAGAAACAAAGAGAAACTGCTGCTCCATTGTACAGACACTCAGAGAGCTCTCAGGGAAGGGCAGCAGCAACCCCAGCTCTTGGTGCTCAGGCTCAGTGCCCCTGATGCAGCCAGAAGGTGGAGAGGAAAACACTCATCAGGGCTCAGCAGAGGAGGAGGACCCGCACCTGCTCGTTACACTAACTTGGCTCATGGATATTCTTTTTAAGCTCAGACACCAAGCCCTCCCTTGCTTGTTTCCTTTCTGGATGGGTCACTGCACTCTCCTCATCATTGCTGCTGCCACTGCTGTTTATTGCCCTGTCACTGTGAGGCTCCAGGCCAAGGGGAGGGGAAGCCAGGCAGCCACATGACTGCACAGCCAGTGATGGAGCGTGAACCAGCCTGAACAGCCCCCAGCTGCAGCCAGCATCAGAGCACAGCCGGTACAGTGCACTGGCCAAGCAGCCGGGAACAGGGAGTCCTGACAGTGCTGGGTGAAAGCAGGCCATGGCTGGGAGAAGCTCTGGGCAGGTCATGGTGTTCTTTGCAACTGGGAGCTGTTTCCACAAAGCAAAATGACTGTGAGCTGAAACAGACCCAGGTCAGTGATGTCATGCGCTCACCACAGCTAGGTGAGCAGCAGTTGCTGGCTGTCTGCAGGACACGCATGAGGGATGCCTGTGCAGCAGTGGACGGGGACTCTGAATGAGAGCCGGAGCAGTAAAAGCACCACAACTGGCCACATCTTCCAGGGGCACAGACAGCAGTCACAGAGTCACTGAATCGTTTTGGTTAGAATATACCTTCAGAAGCATCAAGTGCAACCTCAGCACTGTCAGGTCCCCACTAACCCCTGTCCCGCACCTCACATCTCCACAGCTTTTCAACTCCTCCTGTCCCTCCTGTCCCCACACTCCTCCCTGAGATAGGCTCCAGGGCAAACCCTGTTCCCAGCAGGATCCTACTTGCTGGGGTGCAGCAGGGGAAGAACAAACTGAGATATCCCCTTCTTGCAGAGAAGCAGCACACATTCCAACATGAGAGGTGCCCCTCCCCTAATTCATCCTAAGAAATGAAACCCAAACCAATCCCATCCAGTGGCTTCCCAGGGTCTTTCATCCGTAGCGACAAAGCACTAGCACACACTGCCAACCCCTGGGACACACAGTACTCCCCAGTAAAAGCACAGCACCGTGCACCAGCAGAGCAGTAGGTCCCACTCAAAGGAGCCAAGTGAAATGAGGCAGAGGATGAGAACTGCACTACCCCATACACAGACCCCGGCACAAGGCACTCTCCAGGTCTGACTCTACCTGCTTCTTCAGGGCAGGCACCGGGCAGCTCAGCGAGTCACTCGTGCACCCGAGGTCCCATCCGGTGTAGGGGGTCAGAGTGGGGTCCCAGAGGAGCCATCGCAGGATCAGGTCTGTGTGGTGAGGAGATCGATGTGTGAGCTCCAGGGTGGCTGCTAGGCTCTGCAGCACCTCTTCAAAGTCTGCAAAACGAAAAGGGAAGCACACGAGTCATTTCAAGACAACTTCCTCTTTCATAGAAAAGTCCTTCAAGGAGAAAACTGTCCTGGTGCTATCCCTGGTCTCCTCACACTGCCCGGACATGCGGGAGCAGTGAAACAGGGCTGTGCCCTAGCTCTAATCCCCCAAGCCAGCCATGCAGGTTAGGCTGCTCCAGGATAAATAACAGCGAGCCCTGGCACTGGCACAGCCTGAATGATGTCACTGACTGTCCTGCACAGGGACAACTGCTTGGGTCCTATTGCCTGTCAGCCTGGGCAGAAAGTGCCTGGGGCTGCACATCCCGCACCTTGAAATAAACACCATTGCCACAAGAGACAAGGAGGAGCCTGTCCAAAGAGACAATTTTCCACCTCTCTGTTCCATTCCAAGCATGGAATTCTGTGCCTCTACCAGCGCCTCCTGCCCAGAGCATCTCATCCACATCTGCTTTTGCTCAGTGCCAGCCTCTGCAGCTGCCCAAAGCAGCTCGGCCTGCTGCCAGCACAGGCGACACTCAGCCCTGTCTGGAAGGTATTTGCAGAGAAATCTGCCTTTGCGTTGCCAGAGGTTCTGGCTGCATGTTGGTCAGTGCAGGTCTGGCTGTGCTCAGTGGGGACAACACACTGTCATCACTCATGACTCAGTGTCATGAACCCAAGTGGGGCCCCAGGTGAGGCTGCCCCAGGATACTGAGGTCCATCAGTGCCCAGACACTAAGTTAGGGTGAGACCCATTTCCAGGCTGGCAGATAAAAGGCATGTGTGGGCCCAGCTCAACTGCTGATCCTTCTGGCATGCGGGTGTAGGGCTGGGGTGAATACTCCAGCTCTGCCAGTCCAGTTAGTGGATCGAGCATGCGTGCACACCCCAGGCTCTGCTGTGCCAGGTGCTCTGGAGAGCTCAATAGCACTGACCAAATCTTCCAGTCAGGAATGTCACAACCAGTGACATCTCTGCTTACAGCCAGAGCCCTGCCTGATCCACTCAACACCCCTAGTATTACCTAGAGCAATGATTGAAGCTCTGGGCTTTTTCAGAGCAAGGGGGTTGGGGGAAGGACAGTAGAAGGACTATGGGAACTGCAGCCGATACCGTACCACTTCCCATATCCTTTTATATGAGAAAAAGGATTAGGTATAGTTAGCTACATACCTGGGCCCCAGACTTAAAAATAACCTACTTCCTTCCCGACTGGGAGAGAGAGGCAGGAGGAGGCAGTTGAAGTGGCTGTCAGCGTTCCTTGCATTCAATTCACAACTCGCTGCGCTGGTGCCAAGTGGCTGCACTGAGCAGCATCCCCTTCCCCTGACAGCCTCAATGCCCAGGCAGCCGTCTTGCAGGCAGGAAGGCTGTGGTGAAACAGCAGCAGAACACAGCAGCAGGTGACAACATCCTTGTTTCCCCTGTCTCGTTTTCATTCACATTCACTCCCATTCATGAAGGGCACACGCTTGTGTCCTGGCTCCAGCACAGAACTGCTGCAGAGCAGCAGCAGTGCTGGTGGTCTCCCAACTAGCCCAGGGGACAGTCCTGCTGTGGCAAAAACATTTGGGGTCCTGTTTGGAAAAGCTCTGTCACAGAATCATGGGATGTGCTGGGTTGGAAGGAACATCCAAAAGCTATCTTGTTCAACCCCCCTACACCAAACAGGGCCAGCACTCACCAGACCAACTTGCCCAGAGTCCCAGCCAGCCTGGCCTTGAATGGCTCCAGGTATGGGGCCTCCACCATCCATCTCTCTGGGCAGCCAGGGATCCCCCACCCTCAGATTCCAGACCTTTTTCCTCCTGTCCAGCCTCACTCTGTCCTTTTCCATCTTCAAACCATGGGGTCCCTCATCCTATTGTTCCCCTTGGGAACAGACTTCCCCAGCCTTCTGACAGTTCCTTTCAGCCCTCTGAGCATTTTTGTGGCCTCCTCTGAACCTGCTCCAACAGATTCTTGTCCTTCTTGTGTTGGAGGCTCCAGAGCTGGACACAAGACTCCAGGTGAGTTCTCACCAGGGCAGAGCAGAGAGGCAAAATCCTCTCTCTCGATCTCTGGCCACCCTTCTGCTGGTGTGGCCTAGGATAGGGTTGGCTTTCTGGGCTGCAATTGCACACTGATGGTCAGCTGTTTGTCCACTGGTACCTCCAGGTCTTTTTAGAGGACTGCTCTCTAGCCCGTATTCCCCCAAACTGTATCGGTACCGCTGTCCCTGGCAGCATTAGGATTAGCTTCTTCACCGTGCCCAGGTGAGGGTTTTGGGCAGGGCTGGTCAATACTTGTCCCATGCCTGTCCATCAGCCCCGATACCTCATTGTGTTTGTCACAACCCCACAGAATGGTTTTGATTGGAACAGACCTTTAAGATCATCAAGTTGAACTGTTGACCCAGCACTGCCAGATCACTGCTAAACAGTGTCTCTCAGCTCCACCTGTATGTGTTTTAAATACTTACAGGGATCATGACTCTGGTCCTTTCTCAGCAGGGGTTACCCAGGGTGCAGGAGCCCCTGCCACAAGCAGGAACCACCACACAGATGTTTCCCATGCAAGCACTACAAAGAATTGGGCTGTGAAGTCAATGCACTGACAGAGTGAGGGCATCAGCCTCATGTGGTTACTCAGGGGGAGTAAAGGGTGGCACCAGCTAACTGGGTCCCCTTTGTTAAATGAACTCATGCTTTGGTGGTGCTTCACAAGCACCTCTCAAGGCCAGGATCTCCCACTTTCTACTGGATATTTTCACTTCTCACCTCTCAGCTGCTGACTGCAGGTACCAAACCTTCACCCCCACTGTATTTTCTCTAGAACTGAACATCCTTCTGCTGCACAGCTACAGAAGGAGGATGCCAGCAAGTTTCTTCAGTGGGTTTCTGTGGCATACACTCAGCACCCTCCTCATTGCCATCAACTTTGGGATCCCAACCGAAAATCCATTTCGCTAAAGGGTCCCTCTGGAGACCTTCCCCTCCTGTCTTTTCTGTACATCTCCTCATGGAGGCACCTGATTTTCAGCAACAGCCCCTTCCTGTGTGTAGGATCATGTTCCCCTGTGGTGACACACATACTGGGGAGGAAGGGATTGACTCAGTATTTTCTGTAAAGAGCTGTCACTTTGCCACAGATATCACTGAGACAGAGCTGACTGTCGCCCTGAGAACAGGACGGGGAGCTCTCGGATCACCTAGATAATGTCATGCCAAGCCAGGTATGACCCTGCTCAAACAAAGGCTTTGGTATAGGAAAGAATCAAAATAGAGAGAGAATCTCTCGTGTATCAAGTAGCCAGGACCAGGTACAAAACAGCTCTTTGTCCCTACAAACGCTGTGCCCTTTGATTTGCAGGTGCTACAGGAGCACCACAAAGAGCCCTGTCTGTACAGTTCTGTCTGTGAATGGGACACACAACAGTTTCAAAATGGTCAGAAACCCTCTCATGTGGGAGAAGTCTCCCAAAATAAACAGAACAAGTTCACCTAAAGCACTGAGGGGCTTTCCAGCCTGGAGAGGAACTTACTGCCCTGAGATGGGCTTTTCTGCCATGGGACCAGCACACGGCCCTCTCTCCACTCAACATTCCACAGCTCATCATGAGAGAGCACACTGCACAGCCACCAAGCCATGAGACCCCAAAACCATCAGGGTTGGCTCCATCCAAGGGCCATGCCCTGGCACCTCACAGCTGTACATGGGGACTCCTTGGGGTCCCCACAGCCCCCACTCCACACCAGCACTAGTGGGGCTGGAGGAGCACTGGTGGCGACGCCAGGGTTGGCAGTAAGTGGGGGCAGCAGATAGAGGGTTGTTTCTCTTCCCCATCATAGCACTGGTGTTCAGTTCCATTTCGGCTGCAACTCCACACCCCACAAACATATAGAGGTCCCTTCCAAAGCAGAGCTCTGCACACCTCTCACCCTGCATTGGTTTCTGTTCACAGATGTTTTAGTTTTCCCTGCTTCAATTTTCCATCATACTGAGGCTGCTTTAATAACATTCCCTGCAGGCCAGCTGAGTTCCTGAGTGAAGCACCAACCTTTGTGCAAAGGAGATGATGCTGTTCAAGCACCCCTCCTCCTAAACCACCCATCCCACAGAGAAACCTCCACCTAGCAGATGTCCCAGTTGCCAGCAGTCAGTCAATGGATGATTTTCTTACAGTTTATAAGAGAACAGGTCATGAACTACCCTGAAATTTAACCAAGTTCTGACCTTAGTCCAGCTTCAGCAAATACAGAAGAAAGTCAAGCAAACATCCACTGATGGTCTTTAAGCTGCCTTTTTCATTTCTCCAAACCATTGCTAACACTGGTTAGCAACCACAAGACAATAATAATAATAGTAGTAATATTTTTAGCCTGGAGGAGACTCAGGGGGGACCTTCTCCCTCTCTACAACTCTCTGAAGGGAGGTTGCAGTCAGGTGGGGGTTTGGGCTCTTCTCCCAGGCAACCAGTGCCAGGGTGAGAGGGCAGGGCCTGAAGCTGTCAGGGGAAGGTTAGGTTGGATGTTAGGAAGCCCTTCCTCAGGGAAAGGGTGATCAGAGCCTGGAATGGACTGCCCAGGGCAGTGGTGGAGGCCCCATCCCTGGAGGCATTGAAGGACAGGCTGGCTGTGGCCCTTAGTGCCCTGGTCTGGCTGATGGGGTGTTGCCAGGTCATGGGCTGGGCTGGATGAGCTCAGAGAGCTTTTTCAGCCTCAGTCATTCTGCGATTCTTTAATGATAATGGTAGTAGTAATAATAACAATGAATCTTGGGCTTTTCAAGCCTGAGCAGCATCTCTATATGTCCTGCAAGAACAGAACATTGTTTCTTATTTAATAAAGACTGTGCAGGTATTGGGTTTGAAAATCCAAGCAAACTGACTGTGCTAAGCACAAGCAAACAGCGGGGAAGAACCCAGCAAGCTCTGTCTTTTCATCCTGACCCACCACCCCCAGGGCTGCAATTACACACTTGGTATCACACAGCCACACAGCAGCACTGGCAGTGCAAAACCTGATGTGAGTGACAGTTACCCACTCGGGAGCAGGAAACGTTGAGGTGTCTATAGGAAACAGGGCTAGTGCCGCGGGTGGGTGGGTGTTGCAGCCCTCTGACACCAATGAGCTGGTGTCAGTGGCAAGGAAGAGATCAGCTGCTTTGAAATGGTGAAGAATGGAGATTTATCCAAACCCTGCTTCCAAGGGCTGTAAATATCTGTTGCCTACTGCATAACCCAGGATGTTATCCCAGGATCTCTGTCCCAGAATTTATGGCTCCTCTGTGGGTACCAAGGTGGCAGGTTTGGAGTAAGATCAAGTGCTTGAGCTTATCAGCTCTGCCACTGATAGTGTGCAACAGGAAACAGTTATTTTTAATCACAGCCTCTCTGCTCCACTCCCTGAGCTGATAAGCTGAGTGGAGAAGCTGTTTGTACAGTTGTTTCGTCAAGATGGGTGAGCAGGGCTTTGGAAATGCTCCCTGAGCTCCCAACCTACTGTGGGAAGCAGAGGAAGAGGCAGGTTGTTCCTTCATCCCAAGGCTTCCTTCTTCAGAGAAGAACAGAGTTGGACCACAGAAGACAGGCCCCAGAAGCCAGTCCCCAGGACACAGTGACCATCTCTGCTTCTACTGCATGGACATCCCTCAGTGATGACGGTGCTCTTAGCAGAGGTGTTGGACTAGATGATCTTCAAAGCTCTGTCCCGTACATGACTGGGGCCTTGAGGCACAATCATAAGTGCATAGTCATGATGAAATGAGACCACGGTCATGATGAGGCTGTGATGTTTTCAATCAGAGCTAACACACCCATTGTCTAAAGGTAAGATGACTTCAGGGTGTAAAGGCCTCCCCAGGAAATCTCTTGTTGATGCAAGGATGTCTCTGGAATGGCTTGGAGCCTGAAATGCTGATAAGCCAATGGCCCATCAGAAAGTACTTGTGCTCTACTGCACCTGTAGTTTTGACTACAGAGTCATGTTTCTCTCTCTCTCTCTCTCTCACACACACACGAATACACACACATTTAAATATATAAAATATAAAAATCAGTCAGTTACAGAGTGAAGCAAGCAAGCCAGGAAGGGGAGACGTAAAGGGCATACCCCAGAGCCTGATCCCAAAGACTGAAAAGGGGCATCAACAGACTTCTCCCTCTCCTCTCTGATCTATCTCCGTGGGTAACAACTCTGCTTTCTTTTCTCATAACTGTACCATTCATTTGCCAATCTGTATCCTTTAACGTCCTTGTAACTGTAGTGCTTTTATACCCAGTGTCTATTTCGGACCCTTGTGAACACACTGTTTCTGCAAATTAATCCTATCCCTGACAATCCAAAGCATCTATGTGATGTTGCTTGTGAGCAATAAATAATACTATTTGATAATCCAGTCTGGATTTTTATCCTCATTGTCAACTGACATTTGTATTACTCAACTCAGCCACCCCTCTGCCCTGGGCAGCCTGGACCCTGAACTGTTGTAGGGAATAAATTGTTTCTCCTCATCAGCCTAATGCTGCATTCACCACCAGAGCTGGAGCTACGCCATTGCTTCCTGTACCCAGTGCACCATTAAAATGCCATAAAACAGCAGCAAGAATGTATTCAGTGGTTTTAAGGTTACAGTTCATCTGGGTACCTGTTCAGGAGAACCCTCAATGGGCTGAACTCTCTTCTAGGAACCTCTCACAAGAGCACTCTGTCCTCAAACAGTTTAACCTGGATCAGAGTAGGCAGTGAGCTGACACAGAGACCAGCTACTGAAAAAACCCATGAGCTACTGCACAGAGAAAGAAAGTGCTAGTGACTCAGGGTCTTGAGTCAGCATCCATCCCCCAGAAACTGCAGAGGGGCAGCACTGTGTGACCCATCCCCAGGCAGGTGGGACAGAGCCTGCCAGCACCAAAGGTCTCCCAGTAAACCAGATACTGAAAGACTCAGCTCCTGGATACCCTGACAGAGAGAAGGATGTGCATGGTGCCCCTGGTCACAGCCACACCAGGTCAGGACATTTTCATGAGCCATTCAGCTTCCTAAGCCAGTGAGAGACTGAATCAACAAGCGATTCCCTGTGGTCACGGACAGGAGACCTGATGCAACTGTTCCGCGTGGGGACAGCGAACGCTCCTCTGCTGAGCCACCCCTCCTGAGGTCCTCTCTGCGGCTGGAAAGACCAGATTGAAAACACTGCCCGTTACTGGCCAGGAAGTTTTGTGCAGCCAGGTTACCCTGGGGATGGGTAAACAGCACCGAATTCTTGTCATACTTGATGTGATTTAAATTTTTCAGGTTTGGGCTGTGTTTGCTCTGGCTGCAAACCCTCTGCATTTCTTCCTGCCGGTGCTGCAGGGGAGGTGCCTGTGGAGGGGAGAGAGGACCACAGGGGCACAGAAGGTGAGTTTGGGGCTGGCACTCAAAAGCCCACTCTGTTCTTCATTCCCCAGCGAGCACAGGTTATAGGACTGTGCAGAGGCAGGACACAGTGCTAATTATGCACCTCTGCATCGTTAACACTGTTACTGAGCCACCCCCATTAGGAAAACTCTGTTCCTCATGCAGGCACCAGGAGCCTTGTTAAGTTTTAATTGGTTGCTGATTAGCACAGGGAAGATAAGGACAGGGGAGCAGCAGGCAGGGCTAGGAGAGATGAAACAGCTACCAGCAACCCAGAAAAGTTTCCCTTGTCCATCTTCGCTCTCGTTAGCCCTGAACAAAGGTCAGTCCCCAGACAAAGAGGGTCAGATGCTCCTTTGCAATCCTGTCATCAAACCCCTTAAGAAATTAGCAACATTCACAGGAATTTCCAGACTTTCCTGGCTGCCTGCAGGAGTGATGCATGTGGGAAAGAGCCTGATTTACCAGCTCCAAGAGGGAATGAGGTTGGGGAATTTGGCAGGAGATGACATTCCCTGGATTTTCTTCTGCTTTTCCCTTCTCTTCTGAAAGTGCTGGAGTGCTGCCAGGCCCCTCACAGGTGGGTCCTGTCCCAGCATGGATCTAGCTGTCACACCATGGCTGGGTCATCCCATCACCAAGCTGCAGGCAGAGAGCCAGGCTTGGGGCTCTCTGCCAGCAGAAGCTGAGTGTCTCCAGGTACCTCTGCTTTGGCTAAAGGGAATTCGAAGTCTCCCAGTGATGGGAGCAGAGGGGAGGTGGGCAGACAGAAAGGAGAGGATGGTAGTCGTGAGACAGTTACCTCTAAACCAGGAGACATCCAGAGCACATTAATCCTAATCCTGTAACAGTATGTGGGGACTGGGAGCTACCGAGTAGCTTGACTCTGCTCTCTGCTATTTCTTGCTAGAGTGGAGAGAGCAGATGAGCACCTCTGAAATCCCTCCTTTTAAGAGATGTCTGGGAAACAGCCCAACTCAGGTCCTGTATCCCAAATCTCCAGATCCCTGTGGGTTTCCACACCCTGTGTTGCTCCCCATCTGCTGGTCTCTTGCTGCAGGGCACCTAAAAATACCACCCCCAGAACCACATGTTTGGCTACCAAGCAACAAGAGAACAAGAGAACAAGGTTTACCCTAACAGTTCTGGCGGATGTCTAGCTGAGCACAAGTAAGGGATCAGAGGTGCTGAGCTGCACAGGGTTGTGGGCATCTTCCTACCCCCAGGTGAAGGGCCCCATTGGCAACCCTGGGCTATTTTTGGTCCCAGCACACCCAGCCCAGAGACAGGTTGTGGTTTCCTTCAGGCAGCCACCCTGACCCTGGGCCTGGCAGCCGTCTACTCCCCTCTGGCAGATGGGTGTCAACTTTGCAAACAAAATTCTTCCTCAACATGACGGTGAAGCTGAAGAAAACTCAGTCTAAGCAGACACCACCCTTGGCAGCAACTGTGTTTTTCTCTCACCCAATGTGCTTTGAGATACAGCTGTTACTGCTTGTTCTTCACGTCCCACAGCAAGGTCTCCATCCTGACAACTTGAACAACCACACTGATGTTGTCTGTGTGCTTTAGGCTCTTTGCTTTCTGCCAGCACTGAGCCACGGTGGCCTCAATCAGCTCCTGTGGCAACTGGTATCATACACAGCATCCGCAACTAGAGGGCTGCCAGAGGAGCTGGCAGGGAGAAGCTGTGGGGATCACCCCAGTAAGGATGAGCATTACCTATGCACAAAGTGCCATTGGAGAAGAGAGACAGGAGGGTTTTCACCAACAATGGTTGGTGAGAAGGCATCCCACAGTGGATTCCCACATCACATCTCCATGTCTTGCCTCATCAGCAATGGACATGGCCCACTCTGAATCCAGAAGCTTTAGCTGAGGTGACTGTGGCAGATCACAAAAGCTATCTGAAACTGATGCTACACCTTGACAAACTGACACACCAGACCATCAGGAAAGGCACTTTGGTACAAACTCACCTGGGAAGCCAACAGGAGTTGGTGCTCCCAGCTGAAACACTGCACCCACTGTGCTCCCACTCCTCAGAGATGCAGACCAGCCACTGACCAGCCCAGCTGTGATGCTGTGGGAGCTGCACAAAGCTCCATGAAGTTGGTTTGATCACATCTACAAGAGGCAAAACTGGCTTTGTTGGACAGTCTGGCCTTAACCCAGTAGCTCTCTGCTACTTCCCGTACCTACAGGAACGAGATCCTGAGCCATGCAGCAAGCACCTCAGCACCAGGCTTGAGCCTGGATCCTGAACTTTCCACCGTGCTCATATCTAGAACAAAATACTTTCTGACTCAGATCGCAGTATGTGTGGTCATCTTTGCACTTTCTAAAAACAACAGGGAAATGTTATACTTCAGGTTTGGGGGTTTCTGTTGTTGAGAACAAAGGCTGATTACCATCCCAGCTTGGAAAACAAAGTGTTTTCCCTATCTGCCTTTCCAAAAGGCCCTTCTTTTTTATTTAAAACCCACATTTTTTTCTCTCTATCCAGAGTCAAAATATTTGGTGGCTACTGCATGACACAGTGATCATTAAAAACAGCCATTCTCATCTGGTTTTTGGCTCCTCTGAGCTGAAATGAGTTTTCCCACATTGTTAATCCAACCAGGACATCTGACTGCCTCAGGTTCTTCCCTGGAATACCCACAGGGAGAGGAGGCGGCACTCAGGACAGTTCTGATACTTGTGAGTGCATTTTCCTGTTTCAGAGCACTGATGGAGCACTTGCTCCATCTGCAAATTCTGCAACCCCAGAGATGCAGAAGAGGTTTCCAAGTCACAAAATCACAAACACTCAACTAGGCAGAAACCTGCTGCCCCTGAGCCATCACCCCTCTGCCCAGGGCTCAGCTGAATGCCCGAGGGCTGGACCCTGCCCGTGTTCCCTGTGCTGCCACACACCCAGCTCTCAGCATAGCTTGTATTTCTCTGCAAAGCACCACAAAAAGGATCAGGGAGCCTTGCAGAAGGGAAGGTATGCCCAGACCTCACCTTGCACATACCAGGCTCTGCTTGTTTCTCTTCTTAAACCAGCATGAAACTGATTTTGGGTTTACAAAATCAAACACTGCTTTTGACTCCCCAAACAGAAGCAACTCAACTTCTCCTGCCCTCTGGGAGCAGGCTCGAGACCATGATGACCCCGGTGCTCACACAGAGCCTCCTCTCCGGTGCTTCCCACCTGCTCAGGAATTACTCAACCCAAACGCTGTAGGTTGTACATGAAATAAATCAACATTTAATACTTTACATTTACTTTAAAAGTTCTCTGAACAGTACTGTACAGATCAGCACAGACCCTACACAGGTTTGTTGAGGCTGCACAGATGTACAAAGGAGACCTGAAAGAACCTCGGGCTTCTTTCACGTCCAGAAAGCATCCGAGGTCAGAAACCTTAACCAGGGTTATAAGCCCCTGCAGTTTGTGCTGACTTTTCCTCTGTGAGATGGAAATTCTCGAGTATTTCTGTAGGGCCAGCTGAAACCAAAGAGGTTTCTGTCTTTGACAGCAGCAGGGATATATTTGGCCACAGGTATAAGATCACAAACAGCAACGTTTTGACAGGATAAGGTGCTATTTTTAAGGATAAAACCCCTAGTGCACAAATTTCAGCCCCATTTGAGAAAACACACAAATCTGTTTGGGAAATTCAAAGTCAGTAGGAAAACCTTTTCCAAGTGCAGGGAAAGAGCCATAAAAATCTGGTTCTAATCCACTGAGCCTATCTGACTTAAAATCCTGACGTGCAGAACAGTAGGGACCCCAGCATGAGCTCTCACATCACCCCACAGGCACCCTGTGAGAGAGGGGACAACCTACCACTATTTGGAAGTGCCCTAGTGTCCCTGACAAGTTCCTGCTGCAGCAAGAGATGGAGGGACACTGATCCATGCAGAGGAAGATGTGGGCTCTCCTGGAGCTGCTGTATGGCTGGGGAAGATGGGTCCCCACCAGGAGCTCAAGCGTCATGCATCATGGTGGAGACAGAGCGCCTGCTTATGTTCAAATGAAGCTTCACCCTGCATGAGGGTCTTTTCTTAGGAGTCCACAAGGCAACACCATCCTTAGGATGGTTCATTCAAGTAGAAGGATGAAGTGCAGAGGCCTTGAGAGCACTTTCACATCTTGGTTTTGCTCATCATAGTCAGTAGTAGGAGCTACATCCCGAGCTGCTGAGGACACCAAAAAGCCGGCCAGCACCTTCTTAACCCAAGATGTTCACTGTACTGTCCTTGAACAAGAAAGGCAGTGGGGACCGAAAGCTGGAACAGCAGCCTGTGGGGTCATGATCAAAACTGCCAGCACAGGAGGGATCCCCCAAACACTTTGAGGAGGGATGTGGAGGGAGCCACCAGACAAATCTGACCTAAACTCCTCTGAGCCCCCACAGGGGCTCTGGCTCTTTCCCTGACAGCTTCAACCCCCAATGACCTTACCTTGTGCCACCAGCCCTTGGGGACAGAGCTAAACCTTGTTCTGATTAGTGCTAAGGTTTTGTTTGCTGGAGAATCAGGGGACCCACACTGACCTGATCATGCTGTGGCTGAGCCCTGCAGCCCCCCAGCAGTATCAGGGTCCCTCCCAGACACTTCCAGGGAGCACACAGGCTTGGTATTAAGATCCTTCCAGCCTGCAGCAAGTGGCTCTTGATCATGAGTGCAATGATTAACATCACTGAGAAACAGCTTGAGGGATGCAAAACCAGGCAGTGCTTTACCAGCCTCAGTTTTTTTGCTTATGGGGCCAGAATACCTGCAAACATCCCCAAATACGGCACCTCTCTGTACCTACAGCCTTGCAGAGAGAAGGAAGAAGGCATAAAGCCTCTCTGCGGGGGACAGGGTATCTCAAATCACATGTCAAATGTCATCACTCGCAACTGTCACTAGTGTTTTTTCATGCTGGGTCCTTCTCTAGCAAAGCTGCTTCTTCAAGTGATCTTCAAACAATCCTCTGGTTTCCCTAGTACTTCCCTCCCTCCTTTGAGTATGACCATGGCTCCATCAGGAAAACTTTATATTGTAACCCTCTTATTAGAGGGTTCAGCCTTTGGGATACCTCTAGGACACAAGAACCTGAGCTGAACAGGGATACATCTCAGGGGTGAGCTCTGAAACTCAGCAGAGATTGGAAGTTCATGTCCTGCAGGTTCTGGATTTACAGTAAATGCACAAGCTGTCTGGGCCCTGGCACTGCCTATCACACTTGATTCACTGCACACGCACAGCAGGCTGCAGCCAACAGTCTTTCTGCACCTCAGCCAGGTCGATCTGCATCTCTGCAAGGACACCTTTACACATATCTTTTCACATCAGTGTAAAGAAAACCTTGATAAAACTGTCCTGAGCATCCTCAGCCTGTTACAAGACCCTGGCTGGGTGATCTGCAGCTCAGCCTGCACTGAAGGTCATCGACCACCACTCAGACAAGGACACTAGTTTTCCAGACTCTCTCCCCACAAGCTTCCTCCTTGCAATCACCATCCATTTCAGTCTCAGCACCATTTGCTGCAAGAAAACCACTTTTTCCCCATTGCTGAGGAACCCTGAGATACCAGAGCACACCACCAGTATCACCATTTCCCAGAGACAGGCTGTGCCCAGACCAGGAGCAGTTCAGCCACCACACTGACACTTTGGCTGCAGGATGTCTTGACCAGAAGAGCTGAGTTCCAGCTGAAAGAGGGGCAGCCAACTTCCTTCTCCTGAGCCTACATTGGTGTTGGATGGGAGTCTGGTCTGAGGGGACACTGGTTCTTCTAAGGCAGTGCTCCGCTGAAGGTGGCAATGGGTAAACACAGGAGAGAGTGACACTCAGATGGGTCCTGGGGAAGCAAAGAGGAACTTCTCAGTGCAACAAGATCACTGTCCTGCGGTTTGTAGCACACAGAGATGTCACACCTGCAGGGGAACAAAGAGGAACCAAGGTATAACTTGCATGTGGCTGGGGATCATGGTCCTCAGAAATATCTGCATGGAGGGAGAGAAGTCAGTGCAGCAGTCAGAATTGGGGTCTGGGTGCTGACAGCTCATGTCTTTACACTGGCTCAGACTCACAAAGAGTAATTTCTGAAACTTCTCACAGGGAACCCCCATGTTTTGGGGAGAAGGAAGTAGCTTCTTTTTCATTTCAAGCATTGAACACTCCACGAGTTCACACCAGAACAAACAAGTTCAACACTTCATATTGGGGTTCTTTCAGAAATAAGATTAGAAATCTTTTTCCATTGGAGGCAGCAAGATTTTGCAGAGTTGAGGGAGAAATTCAAATGCACATTTCCAAGACCCTTGAGGCAGCTGGTTGGATCCCTTTGTGCTTATGGAAGTCCACTGCCTACAGGGAGTTTTCAAATGTCATCACCTGGGGAGCCAGCTCAGTGCCCTGGGGACACAACTGGTGGACAAACAGTCAGACTAACAATTCTTGCCCAGTCTATTCCATGAAGATCCCTGGTTCCCTTCTGCATTGAGGATGCCAAAGGTGGCAGAGAACCCAGATGAGGTTTAGAAGTGTAAGGCTCTGTTCATATGCCCAGTGCTCTTCAAACACCTCATTTATGGGCCACAGCTTTCTTCTGGCTTCTGTCTGTCTTACTGAAAGAGCTACCTTTACAGAGCTGAACAGCTAACTGGGGCTCACCCTCTAGACAGTGGCAGCCATGGAGATAAACTGCTGCTGGGATCTGAGCAGTACCTTCCATCCCACTAGAGCACCTGAGAGCTTCGAGCTGTTCAGTAGCTTGGGCATCTGACATAGTCCCACCATGGTGCTCAGACCTTGTGGCCTTCATGGACAAGTCCTCACACACAGGATGCAGCACCCCAGCAGCAGCCAGCCACACTGCAGTTCTCACCTGGTTACACTCTGCAGGATCTTCTGCTCATCCTGGTCCAGGCACACGGCAAAGGATGACTGCACACCGATAATCTGGACCTTGTCTACTTTTATCTGGGACACGCTGATCTGCTGAGAGAGAAAGGGTTGGAGTGAGGGAGCTGCCAGGCTCAGAGCCCCTTCCAGTGCAGGAAAGGGTGCTGGGGAGCTAGGCACTCCTAAAACAGGGCTGATGGCTCTTCCCTGCCCTGCTGCCCTGTGTCACCCAATGTAAAAGCACGAAGATCTGAGGTACCTGATTGAAACTCTTCTTGGATTTGGAGTTCTGCCTCTTGACCACCTCAGTCATGGTTAAGTTGAGACACTCAGTCTTTGATGCTGTAACAGAAGAAAAGTGTTATTACTGGGGCTTCTTGGCCACTGGTGGGAACTCAGGTAGTCCCTCCACTTCTCAAAGCATCCCAGAACCAGTAGGTCTCAGCAGGACCCTGCTGTGGGGGCAACACAGGGCAGTTCTGGCTTTCCTTCCCCAACATTAATCCACATGGAAAGAGAACTCAGACATCGAGAAGAAAGTCCTCTGCAATTCCCAACTGCCTCCCAAATACAGCAGAAAAGGACATTTCACTATCTCAGGACCTAAACAAGAGAAAAAAAATCCCACTGCCCCATCCTCATGAGGAAATTTCTTAACTCCCTGCACCGCCTCTCCAGAACCCTGAGATGCTTTTTCATATCTGGGATTACAGTGACCTCCTGTGGGCAACCTGCTCTGTCTGAAAACCCACGGATACTCAATGGGACCCGTTTCTCCTGGAAGGAAGGAAATCCACTGGAAACTTCTCCCCAGCGAGGAGCTGAACCCAGAGCAAGCCCACCGTGCTGGCAGCGCAAAATGAAGCTCCTGGACTAGTGCAGAGAGACCCAACTCAAAGCAGAAAGCTGCTGAGAAATTAATTCCTCCCTCTTTGTACATGGTTGTCTGCAAGGCTTCATGGATTGGGCAGCACCAGGAGGCACAGAGGTTTACGGTGATCACCATGGGGCATGTAGGAGATGTCTCCCATCTGGCAGATCACCCACTTGCCCCAAAAGCTCCACTCACAGCCACATCTGCCAGACAAAATGCACCTGAGGGAAGAGGAACTAAAAGCCCCTCAGTTTCCTCAGACTGGTGTGTCTTGATGCCAAAACAACAGAGTGAACAGGTACCGCTTCTAAACACCCACAGAGGGAAAGTCCGGCTGCTTTGGGAAGGCTCACTAACACCTCATCGGAAACCTGACCAGAAGACGATGAAGCAGAACCACATGGCAGATGGTTATCTCTGAGCTGAGGTTATCTCCAGGCTGAAGCACCAGCTTAGCCAGAGCCTGCAGGCAGCTGGCTTTGAGGGACAGCACCATCCCCCTTGGGCCTTCCTTGTTTAGCAAGTTTTACTTCCCTCCTCCTTAACAAACAAGCGCTCTGGAAAGCACCAATCTCCAGTGATCGATCTGCTGTGTGCACCTATCCCTCCTGGACACCCCATTCCCAGGCTGGAAGCTTCAGGGCAGTGGGACATCCCTGATGTGGTGCTATGGACAGCCAAGGATGACAGACAGCCCCAGGGAGCACCAAGAACCTCTCAAGTACCTCCTGCATTCACACATCCCTCACTCACACCAGATAGAAGATCTACACTGTCCTCTTATGCCACCAGTCTCTCTCATTTTCCCTGTGCAAAACCACAGAGCCCACCTCTACCCACCTAGTTCTTCATATGTCCTGCAGGCTTTGCTCAGGTTGACAGATGTGCAGACCTTCTCAACATCATTCCAGTGACTTCTTCCACTGGCGGCTGTCTGCAGGGACCAACCAAAGTGTGTGAGATGGAATCACAGAATCATTGAGATTGGAAAAGACCTTTGAGTCCAACCGTTCCTCCAGCACTGCCAGGTCCCCACTAACCCCTGTCTGTCACTCCACGGCTTTGAAGCCCCTCCAGGGATGTGGTCTCTACCACTACCCTGGGCAGCATGGGGATCTCTTTTGCAGAAGAAACTTCCTCAGGTCCAGCCTAAACCTCCCCTGGCACAACTTCAGGCCATTTTCTCTCTCATCCTGTCACTTTTTCCTTGGAAGAAGATACCAACCCTGACCTCACTCCAACCTCCTGAATTTCAGGGAGCTGACAANATCTTCTGGCAGTAAGTGAGCAGCCCTAAACTGAACCCAAGATTCAAGGATGGTCCCTGCCCTGGTCCTGCTGGCCACACCAATGCTGATACAAGCCAGAAAGCTGTTGGCCTTTTTGGCCACCTGGACACATGCTGGGTCATCTTCAGCCTCTGTCAAGCAACCCACCCAGGTCCTTGTCCCCAGACAGATTTCAGACACCCTGCCCCGCCTTGAAGCAGTGCAGGATGTTGGTGTGACACAGGGCAGAGGCCACACTCCCGACTGATGTTGCCTCTAACCACGTGGCTGGGCTCAGATCTGGATTTACTTGGAGCTGCACAGACAAAGCTTGAGCAGGCACTAGAATTCCTTGGATTTACCAAAACATTGCCCTGGCCTAGCACTAAATACCTGAGAGGAACTGATAAATAGGACTGCTGTGAGCAGCAGCACATCACACCTAGAGAGAAAGTTCAACAGTGTAAAGCAGCACCAAGTCACCTCTCATCTATGGCAACTGCACATTGTATTTCCACAGGAGTGGAAAGCCACCCCTATTTAGCCAGTAAAAATACAATTAGGTTGAGTTTAGCTCATGTGGGATTGGATTGAGGCTCTTCCAGCAGATTCTCCACCCTCTCTTCTCAGTCCCTTCACTCTGCCCAGCACTACAGTAGTTTTCTATATCACTTACTGCTGCACAAGCTCTGTGTGCTCACCTTGCTGTAGGCGATCTGTAGTGTGAGTGGGATGGCTTCTCTGTCTCCATCTATGCCCAGCCTCTTGCTGCCTGGACCTGCATGAAACGAGAAGCAAATGTCACAGGGTGACCCTTTTACACCTGTTCTTCATCCAGCTACTGATCCAGCAGCACATCAGCATCTAGAGAACCGGGGAGGTAGGAAGGGGATTTGGAAAACCCCTGTTTGCTGAACACAGCTGAGGAGTACAAAAGGCAACAAGAAAAGCTGGCTCCAAAGCTGCCATAAGGTAATTAATGCAGAGCAGAAACCTCAGCACAGAGCACACAGGCAGCTCTGTTTTATTGATGACCTGGATGAGGGGATTGAATCTCCCTTTAGTAAATTCGTGGATGACACCAAATTGGGAGGGGAGTGTTGATCTGTTGGAGGGGAGGAGGATTCCACAGAGAGATCTAGATCTAAGCAGGCTGGGTCAATGGGCAGAGGCCAAGGGGATGAGGTTTAACAGGGCCCAGCGCAGGGTCCTACGCTTTGGGCACAATAATCTCCAGCACAGCTAGACTGGGGGATCAGTACTGGAGAGCAGCCTGGCAGAGAGGGACCTGGAAAGTACTGGGTGACAGCCAGCTGAACAGGAGCTAGCAGTGTGTCCAGGTGGCATGGAAGGCCAGTGGCATCCTAGCTTGGGTCAGCACTAGTGTGGCCAGCAGGACTGGGCACTGGTGAGGCCTCCCCTCAAGTCCTAGGGGCAGTTCTGTGCCCTCCACTTCAAGAAAGAGATTGAGGGGCTGGAGCAGGTCCAGAGGAGCAGTGAGGCTGGGGAAGGGACTGGAAGGAAAGGCTGATGAGGAGAGGCTGAG
>VZRI01013014.1:54681-73915 GCA_013397515.1 Upupa epops
CCTGGAGGTGTTGAAGGACAGCCTGGCTGTTGCCCTTAATGTCCTGGTCTGGCCGGTGGGGTGATGCCAGGTCATGGGTTGGGCTGGATGAGCTCTGAGGGTTTTTCCAGCCTCAATCATTCTGTGATTCTGTGGGACGCAGTGCTGGATACACCGGTGCCCAGGGATCAGAGCTCCAAGGAAAACACAGAGCAATAAAGGGCTGTCATTGCCCACCTGGCTCCTGTCTCTCAAGGCTTATTTCTGCCCACATTCAATTAACCTTGAAATCCTGTGCCCAGCACTTACTCACCCTTTTCTCTTTTGGATATTTTTTCAGGATTATTGTTTGCAGATGTTAGGTGGTGGAGCTTGCCTGGCAGCCCAAGGATAAAAAAACCACCCAAAAGCAGGACTGTTGGTTTCACAAGTTGGCCTGGATTTTGGGGAGGGGGGTGGTGACACTGCCTGTGAAGGATATTTTATGGGCTGTGCTTACAAAGACAAGGTGAGATCACAGAGAAGCAGCTGGTTAAGGACATTAAGCTAGGTGTTTAAGTGCAGCATTACTGGCTGCCCATGAGATGTCTCTGTGAGCTGCAAGGCACCAGGCAGCTGGTTGTCCTTGGTACCAGAGCTAGAGGCCACAGTGCAGGCAGATGCTTCTGCTACTGCTTCTCCTCTCTACTAATTGAAGAAATTCCTAGTCTAAGAGCTCAGTAAACTAAGGAAATGGAAAGTGGAATTTTATAAATGATGCTGCTGGACAAAGGACAAACAGCAAAAAGAAAAGATAAAGAGCTGTGTTTGGCTAGGAGCTGCTGAGAGAAGGACATGCTGGTTTATTGCAAATATGTTGTAGAGTGAACAGCAGCAACACCTCCAGGGCACTGTGTCTCTACCCTAAGATACATTGCCATGGCCTTGCTCCTCAAGGGAAATGCAAGAGCTGTGCTGCTTCACCTTCAAATGTAGAACAGTGTCTGGATCTTTGCTCATGATGCAGCCTGGGCTCAGACACGCCTCGCAGACCACTCTTTCTCCAGTGATCTCCCAGCCCAGAAGTTTGCCAGCATCTGCCCTGAGACTGCCCAGGGCAGCAGCGAAGTCCTCAGTGCAGAAGCAGCTACAGACCTGATGCCTTTATAGCCCGTGTGGCTGCTGAGTGACCCAGCTCTAGGGAATGGATGAAGACCTCGGTCATCTTTTCTCCTCCGATGAAGGTGAGCTGCCAGGGGAGAAGAGTGAAGACATGGTGGTAGGTAGATCTGTGTCACGGTACCAAAGCCATCACTGCACCCACATCAACCTTCCCCGCCACGTCTGCCCCGTGCACATGGTGGGGCATGGTGAACAGGCTGCACGGAGGGGACTGGTTTGCAGAGCAGAGCACTGGAGGGGCTTCCAGCGATGTGAGTAACTTGTCAGCACTGACAGATTTGCTTTGGGTCATGGGGAAAGATACAGGGATAGAAAACTGCCCATGTGGTTTAAAGGCTTGTTTGGGCAGGACCTGTACGTCCTCAATCCCATCAACAAAAGCATCACAGGCACCCAGGGAAGAAGAGGAGATCAGTCTCTGCCTCACCAGCACATGGTGGCTGTGCCACCCCAGCCTTCTCCTACCTTCTTGCATAGGTCCCAAGTAGGTGTCACAGGCAGAATGACCCACCCTTCCCCCTCACCAAGCTGAGGCTGAGCCCCTTTGCCTACCTCTGTCTGGTAGAGCTGCAGCAGAATAGGGCGCGTGGCAAAGCGGCAGTAGTAGAGTATCATGTCTGCAAGGATGGGCAGCTGCTCCTGGGAGTCCTCGTGGGGCTCAGCCTCTGGTTTGGCAGACTGTGGCAACAGATCAAATCACTAGCCTAATGGTACCCACAGCCCAGTGCTAAGAACTGTCCATCCTACCCCACCAAGGACAGAAACCCTCCTCCTGACCACCAGGAACCCCTATCTCCATCCCCTGTTCACACGACACAGCCTCCTGTAGAGGACCATGGTGGCCCAGTGCTAAGCAGAAACTCTCTGCTCAGTACCTCAGGGAAAGGGGACACTGGACCCTACCAGACAGAACACACATACCTGGCAAAGGACATCCATGGGCAGGTTCATCAGCCCAAGAATGTTGCGCTCGTACCATGGGTCCAGCATGCCAATGTAGTGGGAGATGTCATTGGTGCTGCTCTCCAGCCTAGCCAGGGTGGGATCCTGAAACCAGACACATTGGGGTCACACTGGGGGCACCCCCAGGCTCATCAGCCCATCTTTTAGGGTTGGTGGAAAACAAACAAGTGCTCCCAGCCTGCCCCTCCAGCCTCCTCACACTCTGCTTGCAGGGTGAGGAGAGCACCAGTGGCATCACAAGCCCTAAGACCAGCAGGACACCTACCCCCTGTGGTGGGGACCGGATCTGTGGATCGCCCAGGGATGGGGAGAGATGCATTAGTGGGGTCAGTGGAGCCGAGCAGCTCCTCTTCACAGGGATGTAGAAAAACTGCAGCTTGAAGTACCTTGTCAGTGAGGGGCAGGTGCTCTCCTTGAGCCTAAAAGAAGGTAGAAGAGGGCTCAGTAAGCAAAGCTCTCAAGTATGTCCCAGCCAGGCCAGGTGCCCCCCTGACCCCAACCCCACAGCTCACCTGAGGTTGCTGTACGCTCGGGCCACTTTCCCTGAGATGCGGTCAGAACCAAAGACCACAACGCGCAGCGTGGACACCTTGGCATCCTCATCGTAGCTGAGGAAGGGCCGTCGGTGCAGGCTGAGGTGCCATGGGGTGAGCGGGACCGGGGCTGGCGCCAGTAGCCGCTGGCTCAGGACATGCTGTGGCAGTGAGTGAGCACGTCGGGAACGTGCTGGGATGCGCTGCCTGGCCTGGGGTGAGTACAGGCTCTCAGTGCGACGCAGTGGGAGGGAGCCTGTGCCCACACAGTCCTTCAGGTCCCTCCTCAAGACCAGCTGGCTTTTGCTCTTGAAAAGTTTGTAGATCTTGTTGGTCAGTGTGTGTCTGTACTTGTGATGGGTCTTCTCTACCTTCAGCTCTGGCCTGCCCACAGTGTCCAGGGAGCTCTCATCGCTGTCCTCTGCATAGCCACTGTCCATACAGTCCTTCAGGCTGGAGACAAAAGACTTTAAGGATTTTCTGGAGACCACCGTTAGCTCTGAGATGGAGTCTTTGGAGGTGGTGAAGAGGGACACACAGGATGGCTTAGATTCCTCCTCTGACAGTGTGGAGTACACAGAGTCTTTGGAAATGGCACAGACGGGGGAGAGCAGTGAGTCCCGCTCAGGGTAACAGCTGTCAGTTTCTACCTCCTCCTCTTCTTCTTCGTCCTCTTCGTTCTCTGAGGCCACAGGCTCAGCAGCACTGCACTCCTTGCTGAGGACATCATTGAGGATATCTGGAAGGCAACACAGAGAGACTGCATCTGGCACAGGCTCCTGCCTAACCTCTGACAACACGATGGCCCCAGTCAGCAACACTGCTGCAGCATGGCCAACACTCTCTGACCCTGCACAGACAGGGAGCTGAAAAACTCCTGCTGTGGAGCTGTAGGTTCCCACAAGGTGCTTGGATGTGAAGCAGAATGAAATGTGTGTTCCTCCTCGAGGTCACGTTCTGTTTGGGTTCTCGAAAGGCAAACACCAGTTGGGGTTTTGCTTCCTTCCTATACAGATTTCACAACATCCCATCTGAGTTTCAGCAGTGGGCAGGAGGAAGGTGAGGTGTCTGGTCATCAAACCCCACATCATCCACTGAGGGCAGCCTCCAGGCTGGACTGGCTGCAAAGCCCAAGCCAGTGCTCTAGTCCAGCTAGCTGAGGCCAGAAGGCAATGAACACTAAACCTTCAGGGAAACAGAAAAGATCTTCCAGGAATGGGGAAGCTGGAGAGACCAGCTCAGCAGAAAGGGAAGCTGCTGCTGCCCCTGCAAAACTGCTGTGGTCAGACTGAGGGTGCAGCAAGAACAACTCACAGCCCAGCCATCCCTGCTGGGGGTTGGGGGAAGAACTGCAACATCTGAGGGGTCTTAACCACACAAAGCTCTGACACAGCTGACATCTCGCTGTGGGCAGGCTTGTCTAGCAGCCCCTCTTTTCAGGGCAGGAGCCAGGTCTGGTCCTTGCAGAGAACCCTGCTACCCAATCAAGATCCATGTCCAGCTGATATTCTCTGTGTGATGAACCCCTTTCCTGCTTAACACAAGGCTCAGCACTGCCCAGGAGAGGAAGCCCCACACCGTTTGTCTCTGGCACCTACCATGTTTGGGCCATCTGTACCTTGTGCGCACCAGTTGGACAGGGATTTTGCTTGGGGTCGCAGCACCCAAGCGGATGCCCACAGAGAGGTGATGGCATCCCTGTACTCAGCACTCATGAGAGCTCACCTTGAGTACTGTGTTCTGTTTTGGGTGCCACAGTATCAGAAGGACATTGAGGTGCTGGAGTGGGGCTGGAGAAGAGCAATGAGGCTAGGGAGAAGACTGGAAAACAGACCCTATGAGGAGCAGCTGAGGGAACTGGGGTTATTTAGTCTAGAGAAGAGGAGAATGAGAGGAGACCTTACTGCTCTCTACAACTACCTAAAAGGAGGTTGTATCCCAAATTACTAAGGATAGGACAAGGGGAAATAGCCTCAAGCTGTGCCAGGGGAGGTTTAGATTGGATCTTAGGAAGAAGTTCCCTATGGATAGAGTGGTTGGGCACTGGAACAGGCTGCCCAGGTTGGTGTTTGGAGTCGCCATCTCTGGAGGTGTTAAGAAACAAGTAGACAGAGCACTTGAGGCCATGGTCTAGGGGCTGGGGAGATGTTCGGATGAGGGCTGGCCTTGATGATTCTGGAGGTCCTTCCCAGCCGTGATGATTCTATGATTCTATGTTCTCCCACCCAGGGGACACACACCCATGTGGCAGCCCCAACCAAGCTGAAAGCAGCTCAGCTACCCCTGTGATAGGGAGCAGTGGGTTGTGGTCTCACCAGGAGGGATGGGGACCCTCTCCCACTTACCGAAGTTATCCTGATCCCAGCTGTACGTGTAGCAGCGGGCGGTAGGGATGGGGATGGTGTGGAGCTTGCGGGGCTGAGTTTCACCTGGGGAGAGAGGAGGAAGAGGAGTTAGTTTATGGAGACCCCCAGTGCTGCTCCTGACAGCAATCCTGGACAGTAGGAGATGTCGCCCACTCTACACACATGCTTTGGGCAGCCCAAGTCATGCAGAACACTCCTGCTGTTGTCATTAACCCCAAGAAATCAGACGCAGTTGGGATGAGAGGACATTTCACACCCCTATGAGCCATCAGACAACACTACCACCACTAGCTTCTGAGAAAACATTTTCTTCTCACTCACACAGGCTGGAGAATTTGATTTTGTTGCTGCTTTAATGAAGGATGACAAACTATTTCTGGTTATGGAACAGGACCTGAGCTGGTGAGGTTTCGTTGTAGCTGTTGCACTGTGTTTGAACATGTGCAAAGCCACTCATTGCCACTGCAGAGGCTGAGCTGGCAGAGCCCTGAGGACACAGGGACTGGGAGGGTTTCTCACCTGTGATGGCAGGGAAGAATGCGGCCCCAGCGATGTCCCGCAGCATCGTGTGCAGCCGCTCCCGGGACAGGACAGGATCACTACTGCTGGCTGCGATCTCCTGTGCATCAGCTGCGCTGGCATAGATCTCTGAGAGCTCTTCTAGCGTCTTGGACTGGGGAGAGCAGAGCCCAGGTGAGAGATCCAGAAGGTCCCATTAGCTAGCCACTGGGTAACTCTCTCCCTCCACTCCTATCTATCCCCTCTGAGTCCCCTAAAACTTTTGCTAAGTAAAAACAAAGTGTTTGAAAACACCTAGGGGTTTTATCTACACAATGGTTTTTCCCTCCTCCCCCAAATACCCAAGCAAGGTGTTTCCCTGGTCACACGCATACTCCTGCTGCAGGTCCAATCCCAGGGCTCTTTCTCACTCCACTCAGATGGGGAAAGGAGTAAAAGGGAAAAAGATGAGTGACACACACCCAGACACAGAAGCACAGACCTCAGGTCTGCCCTGAGAAGGAAGGCAAAGATAGGGATTTTTCCTACAAGAAGAGTTAACAAAACTTAGAATCACAGAATCATTCAGATTGGAAGAGATCTCTAAGCTCATCCAGTATAACCATCAACCAAACTCCACCCTGCCCCATAAACCCTGGTGCTCAGGACCACATCTACTTGTTTTTTGAACCCCTCCATGGACAGGGACTCCTCCCCTTCACTGGGCAGCCTGTTCCAACCCCTGACCACGCTGTCAGGGAAGAGATTTCTCCTGATGCCCAACCTAACCCTCCTCTGGCACAACTTGAGGCCATTTCCTCTTGTCCTGTTGCTGGTGGCTTGGAGAAAGAGACTTGTTCCTTTTGTCAATCAAATATCATTTTGGTCAGGAAATACAGCAGTCAGCTTCATGGAACTGCTCCCTACAGCCTCACCCAAGGGGATGCCCTCCAAGCCCACCTTCAGGAGGCGGTGCAGGTTCTCCAGGTCACAGTGGGTGCCAAAGTTGGCCTGGTAGAGGTGCTCGAGGAGCATGACAAATGTGGCGTGCGGTGGGTGCTCGCTGGTGCTCAGCTTCTCAGCAATGGAGAGGAATTCACTCTGCACCTCAGACCGGTTGAGCAGCAGCACAGTCCTGGGGACAATGTGACAGAGGTTAGGACACTGGTGATACACAGAGATCTTACTTGAGAGGTACAGAATGGGTTGGTTGGAAGAGTTCTTTAAAGTTCATCTAGTGAAACCCCCTGCAGTGAGCAGGGGCATCCCCAACCAGAGCAGGTTGCTCAGAGCCGCAAGGTCCACACTGACCTCGAAAGTTCCAAGTACGGGAACCGGACACATTCACACTAGATGGCAGCATCCTCTCACGCACAGGAGTGCCAGAGTCGCTCTAGTCTCCAGAGCCGCTCCAGTGGGGCAGGGATCTGGGAATGGTTGAACACCCTCCATTCTGCTTTTCAGCACCATCTCTCCTGCCACATCTGCAGTATCAGCACCCAGTAATTGGCCCATCAACTCCACACAGGGCTCTGGCCCAGCAGCCAGCTGTCCTAACTGGACATACAGCACATGCAATGGAGGTAGAAAATGAGAAACATCTTCCCCCTGCCAGATGCAGGTCAGAGCATATCTTCTGGGCGTTCAGGAGCCACATCCTTCAGCTGCATTTTTGCTCTGGTGCACAACAGGAATAACTACAGGCTTTGTACTCCCAGCCCTGCAACTCATGGTGAGAGCAGCCCACCCCGCTGAGCAAAGCCAGTGCTGAACGAAGGATGCGCTCAGGAGTGCCAGGTTCTGGAAAGCTCAGGCAAAAGGTACAAGCTTTCCATAAGCCCAGGGTTCAACCTGTGTTTAGCTCCATGTCAGGTTTTCAGGGCTTTACATGCAAATACATCCATCTTCTGTAAACCATCAGTGTTTGTACTTGCACCAGTATAAGCGTGGATCAGGATGAGGTGGAGATGAGTGCAGATGTAGAGCTGCAGGACATGATGGGACAAGCCCAAACCACTGGACACTGCTCCTATGCAGCAGGGAGGGGACTGTGCCCCTGCAGCTAGGGCTGGCTCTACCACCAGGAAGGGCACACACAGCCTGGGGTTCATTTTCCTATTTTCAAATTAAGTGCCTGGGCAGGAGGAAAGGTTCAGCCTCCAAATAAGATGCAAATTCTGGCTGCACTGAGAGCTGGGGGGCTGGTGGGAATTGTGCTATTGACCCTCTTTGGGGTTTGGTTCCCAAAGATGCAGATCAAAGCATCTGCTGGCTGTTCTCCACCACATGCTGAGACAAGCAGCTTCCTGTGGAGGAGACTTTACCTTGCCTGGATGTTTTCACCCAGCTCTGCACTGGATCTGCGCTGCCAGATAACCCACAAGAAGTGCCCACAGACCCTGATGTCTGGCTGGGAAAATGCCACAGCCACCTTCTTCATCCTGTCACAGCTCAGCCCAGCTATCCAGTTCTTCTCCTCAGCACCCACTATCACACCTCTGAGATGCTGCTGGCTGCAGCCCCACTGCTGCTAAAGGATGCAACAGAGTGGCAGCAGCAGCGCCCATGGCCACACTTACACAGTGGAGCTCTGATAGTTCTTCACAGGCAGCCCCTGCTCCGTTCTCACTAGCCTCTGGAAAGAGATACCTGGTGGAGAGAGAGCAGAGAACATGAAACACCACTGCAGACGGCTCTGCCTCAGGAACACATAGACTTTGCCTCCCACTGTGGTGGGTGCTGACCTGGCAGAGCCACTGCCCACAGAGAGCACAGCAGCACCCAATGTCATTGGAAGTGGACCGGGACTGGGTGGCAACAGCAAAGCCTGAGTCACCCCCTCAAAGAGCAGGACTGGGGTACATCCTGGAAAACATCTTGTGGTGTCAACCAGAACCAGCACATCCCAGTGCCCCCATCACAGCAGGGTCCACTCCTCTTGCAGAAGCATCACCCATGGGATGGGCAGCCCCATCAGATAAAAGCTATCACCTCCCTGGCAAACATTGACAGCAGCTTGTTCTCAGTTAATATTTCTCCTCATCCCAATAAAACCCTTTTGCTTTGGCCTCATGGCAGCTCACAGATGCCCTGCAACAAATGTGTGAGGTCCTCTCGGTCAGCTTCCCAGTACAGGACACATTTTCACTGGTCTTGGCTCCAGCTGTGGGGAGATACCTCAGTGAGGGGCAGCACTGGGAGAGGGGCAGCACTGGGGTCTCAGGCTTCCATAAACCATCTGTTGGCAGAGGTGGGGAATTCCCTGTGCTTGTAGGAGGGGAAAAGCTTCTAGACCAAAGTCCCTAGCTCACTCAGCCTGGGGCAGTGGTGATGGTGGTGATAAGAGCAGCAAACTCCCCCCAGCACTGGGGCTTTCCCAGTGCTCTGTAAAACACAGTCCTGACTGTGTCACAGCAATGAATGACCAGGAAGGAGTTGGGAAAGTCCATGACTGTAGCAGTGTGGGAGCAGTGTCCTCACATCCCTGCTGGCCTAGCAGCTCTAGCGAGTATGCAGCACAGCAGCCTGGCCAGATCTTGTCTGGTGGAATCTTGAGCTGGGGGTAAATCAACCAGACCAGTGCCAGCATTGCAGAGGTTTGGGGATTGTTTTCTTTTACATCTTTTTGTTCCTTTGGAAGCTTCTTTCATCTCTTCTGCACCTACAAGCTCAGATCTCCCCGGGACATTGCCACCACAACACAGACATTTTACATCCCTGTCAGAGCTCTCCACAGCAGCTACCTGGTTTGAAGATGTGGGGAAGCCCCTCCAGCCTCAGCCACAAACCAGTGGTCCCACCCAAAAGCTCTGCTCAGAGCTGGTTGTGCTGTCATGGATTAAACAGGGGCTGACTTCTGCTCTGTGTGGTAAGAGCTCTCCATAAGCCACCACAAGAGGTGCAGATTAGAAGAAAGGGTCTTTTAGAAATAATTGGAAGACCTGCTCTGTTGGGAGCCACAGGGCATCTCCAAGGAGCCCTTAATTAAGAGGAAGGCTGCTGCTGCCCATAGCTGTATCACAGGGTAGTGTCTGGCTGTGAAGAATGAGCCGGGGAGTCCCTCAGTCCTATGGAAACCTCCACACAAGGGCAGGCTCAGAGGCTCCAGGCACCTTGATGCTAATGAATGGACCTGCTGTTATCACCCCAGTTGCATCTCAAACAAAAGCAAAGGCTGGACCAAAAGGCAGCCCAGAAACCTGTTAATTCCCAAGCTAGTCCAGAGCTGAGAGTCCCCAGGATGCTCCCAGCACTTTGCTCTGTCCTGGTCCTCCAGGGGAATCTCATCCCACCCTGTGCTGGACCATCAGGGAAAATCATGCAGGGGATGGAGGGCAGAGGTCCCGGACTGCTGAAGATGCACGAGGTAAACATGGGTACCACACTCAAAGGATTCATGGAGCAACACTGGGAGAGTCTGGGAAATGAAGGGGGCAGTGCGTGTTTGGGGGACACAGTACAAGCAGCAAGTGAGAGCCTCATGGCAGGACAGAAGCTCTCACCAGGAGCCTTGAGCTCGTTGTTGATGAAGGTGAGCAGCTCGCGGAAGATGTCGCAGTAGGGCACGGGCCAGGTCAGGAAGCTGTGGTATATGCTGGCAGCTTTCAGGAGCAGGTCAGAGCCCGGTGGGAAGTGGGGAGCCTGTGGGTGATGAGGAGACAGGGTTAGAGAGGGTGCAAGGATCAGAGTCTTGAGCACCATGTAAAATCCTGAGGGTTTAGGCTGGAAGTGGAAGGAGGAGGATCAGAGTTGAGGTTCACCCTTGTCCTCTGCCAAAGAAGGGTCAAAGGATGTCCACTGGGCAGAGCTCTGAGAAAGCTCCACCCAATCTGCACCTCTCCAGCCTCTAGCTGCAGCTCACAGGCCAGATACTATAAACCAACTCCTTTTCAAGCCCCACAGACCCACACAGATGAACTGCATCACAGCCCATGCTGCTGCAAGAGCTGGCAGCAATGATTTCCTTGGGATAATGATGCATTGTGCTATTAATAACAATAAAACCAGTATTTCCTGTGAAGGCTCCACTCCTCCTGTTCATTAGTGTTGCCTACACATTTTGCATGAGTAGAAAGTGCAACCAGAACTATCTGCACATAGCCATTGCCAATCTCCCTTTTTCATTAGCCCTTCTTGAAATAAAAAGCTTAAAAACACTGAAGCTCTTTTTCCTCCTCTCTCTCTCTCTGCCTGTGCAGTGGTTTATCCAGGATCTGTTTCTGGGATGGACTGATCCAAGCAGACTGTGATGTTTTGGGGCTGTTCTGCCCTGTACCCTGTGCCTACCCCAGACAGCCATCAAACTACACGCAGCAGCCTCAGGACTTACATACAGGACCGCATAGTAGAAGAGCAGAGCCAGGGGAGTCACGAGGTCGTAGTCACACTTCTCCTGCACCTGTAGGAAACAACACGAGGGCACTAGGATGAGCTAGGCTACTCACCATGAGTCATCTGAAAGCATCCTTGGAGGAGCTGGAAGACTTGCCAGCAGTGCAGCAGAGCAGACAATCCACCCCATCCCATCACCATCCCCAGCAGGTTCTCTTGTCTCCATGGCAAAACAACCCCTAAAATCCCAGTAACTCCCACCAAAAGGACACACAAACTGCAGGCAGAGACTGCCTCAACCCTTGACAAGCTGGACCTGGCCACAGTCCCAGCCCTCGATGCTCCGTGTGCAGTTGGGTTAATGGTTGGACTTTGTTGAACTTAAAAGGTCCTTCTCAACCTAAACAGTTTGTGATTCTTGCAGAGTCACAGATAATGCAACAAAAATGGCTCAAAGTCGGTGGTTTGGAGGGGCACACAGGCAACCCAGCCCCTACCCAAGTAGCCTGCAGAGCCCAGCAGTGTGGTACCAGCCACATGTTTGGGTTCCAGCCCAAACCATAGGATCTTAGGGTTGGAAGGGATGTCCAAAGGCCATCTAGTCCAACACCCCTACGTCAAGCAAGGCTATCACTCACCAGCTCAGGCTGCCCAGAGCCCCAGCCAGCCTGACCTTGAATGGCTCCAGGGATGGGGCCTCCACCCCCTCTTTGGGCAGCCAGGGATCCCCCACCCCCAGATTCAACAACTTTGTCCTCCTGTTCAGCCTCCCTCTGCCCTTTTCCAACCCCTCATGCAATAACACACACACACACCCCTGCCACATCACAATTCCAGTTTGTTAACATTGATACATACACAAAAATGGATCATACTGAATTGGGCTAATTGTCAGCAGTGCTGGCCAGGCAGCCTTTCTTTGCCAAAAGGCACATCTACCCCAACACATGAATCCCAGAGCTGAGGATTTAGGAAACACATCACTATTTCCTGCCACATCAAGGGATTGCTCCAAGGTCCCCCTAGCCACAGCCCAGAATGACCCTGTGGGGCCAGAGATGCCTTAAGCCTCCCCGGTACATGAAGGGGCTGCAGCAGGCTGATATGATCAGTCTTGCTGATGTTCTGCCTCTGTGCAGTGTGTGACCCCACTGTCACCTGCCAGGCTGTCCCCTGTGTTCCAGCTCTACTCCCGGGCTCTACAGGAAGCCCAGCAGAGCCCCAGTGGGGTTTCCATCCAAAACAACAGGAAACCTTCAATTTGCTCCGATTTGGACTAGCAGCTCCCAGCTTACATGGGGAGGAAGGGCTGGGAATGGGAAGGCTGGCTCCATCCATGCAGCCCTACAGCCCAGGCTGCCCCATCCCCATGGATCTGCGGTGCTGCCCACACAACAGCTACTGGAGCTCGGGGTTTCCTCTGCAGTTCCCATGCACTGAAAACCAATGGGGGACACAACACAGCTCCCACCAGAGTTTCAGAGCTGCCACCCCAGCATCACCTGAGCCCCAGTGCTTCAGCCATACCTTACCACAACCCCAAACCATGCACCAAGCTCTGCAAAACCCTGCTTTGGGAAAGCCCTGGGGCTGCCACCACCTTGCAGCCTGCAGCCCTCCCCAGTAGCCCCCCAGCTCACCTCTTTGGCCTTGCTGAGGATCTTCTCCACCAGGATGAGGTAGTTGCTGGCGTCTCGGCTCACCAGCTCCTGCAGGCTCCAACAATTCAGGCAGAGTCCAGCTGTGAGGGAGACAGAACTGCTGTCACTGACAGCCCCGCGTGAGAAGGTCACACAAGGGATGAGGAGTTGGGAGAGGTCCTGGTGAAGGTGTTCACTGCCTGCAGGGGTCACAGCATAGGAAAAAAACCTCCCCCTCCTCACTCTGGACAGATCTAATCACACCAAATGACACCACTCTCAGCAGCATTGCTTCACACCCAGACCAACATCCCCAGCTAGGTTGGGCACCTCCTGCCCGGGGAGGTGGGAGCCGCCACTCGCCTGCTGCAAGGCCAGTGAGATGAGAATGGCAGGGGTGAATCCTCTTCTGCCTGAGCAGAGGAAACCCACTCATGTGACCCTTTGCCCTGCTGCCCCCAAGTTTGAATACCCCAGATCACAGAATTGTTCCAGTTGCAAGAGACCTTTAAGATCATTGAGTCCAATCTGCCAGGTTACCACTAAATTCTGTCCCTCAGCACCTCATCCCCACATCGTTTTAATCTCTCCAGGGATGGGCACTCCACCACTGCCCTGGGCAGTCTGTTCCAATGTTTGATAATCCTTTTGGTGAAGAAATTTTTCCTGATATCCAATCTAAACCTCCCCTAGGATAGTCCTAACTATCAATTCAGTTAAAGCCTGCAAAATTCAGCTCCCTGTTGGATGCATGTTCAACCCCCTCCACCTGCATCTCACAGGAGGGAAAATGCTACTTCCCATAACCAGTTCTTCCATGCCCTGGAGATGCCCCATCCCAGCAGCTCTCCTGGTCAACCAGCCGAGCATTTACTGCATCTCTTAGCACCTTCAGATTTTGATTAAATTGTACTAAAACCCCAGCAGGAAATCATCCACATTGCACGATGGAGGGTCCAGCTGATTGAAACCCCCCTGTGACCTCTGTCCTCAGACACCTGCCTCTCACTGCCAGTACCCAACCAGTGACAATGGCCCAAGGTGTTTCCCAGGGCATTGCTTTTCTTGGAGGTCAGGGCCACCTTGCAGATGGTCTTAGAGGAAATGATCTCTGCAAATGCTGTTCCATTCATCCCAACTCCACACCCCAGGGGAGGAGGCAGTGAGCACTCCTGGACCAGGCTCTGCAAACCAAGGAGAAGCAGCATCTCCTCCTCCTCTCCAGGGACTTGGACAGTGAACACAGCTCCATGGAGAAAAGTTATGGGGAAACATCAAGTAAACAACAAAACAACTATCTGAGAGAGACTATGCCTCCATCTCGCCATGGGTGTTTTCTTCAGGAGAAGATACATGCAGACACCACCCAGCTCAGCTACAGCCTGTGGCACAGTGCAGGGGTGCTGTCACTGGGGCTCTCTCAGTTTCAACCCAAAGCAAACCCAAGCGGAACAGAGTATCTCTCACTGCAGAGAAGCGGGTTAATGATCAGAGAGGAAAACTGAATAGAAATCCAGCTGCTTTCCACTCACAGGGACTGTTTAAGTGGCACAGAAACACAACCATCAACCCGTGTCTGCTGGCTGTGGCACTGGAGCCAAGGAGGAAGAAGCAGCTGTGGGCTGGCAAGGGGACAGCAGGATTCAGCACAAACCTACAGTTCACACTATCATAAAATACCTCCACACACCTCTGATGGGTTAAGGATGAATTTAAACCAGGCAACACTGCTGCTAAGGCTGCAAATTCCTTCACTCACCCTCCCACTATGGAGAGGAGTTTGCACACCCAAACTCCTCATTAAACCGCATAAGTCTTGCGGTTTAATGCTTAGCTGTGGCTGAGTTAACAGGGCAAGAGACTTCCCGCATTGGAAAAGACCCCGCTGCTGCCACACAACTTTCTACTTCAAGTGAATCAACATTTTCCAGTGGAGGAAGATCCTGCTGGAAAGTCTCCAGGTGGCTCAGATGAACTCACTGTTAATTACAGCTGCAAGTTTTAATTTGCCTCCGGTGCTTCCAGCATCTCACTGGGTTCACTGACACCCAGAACAAAACCACGACCTGTAGTAGCTGTTGATGATGGTGCAGACCTGGTGACCCAGTGATTCAGTAATGTTCCAGCTCCCCTTGGTGCCATTTCCACCCCAGAGTCATGGCTCTGGCCAAGATGACTCTGGCAGGTCACTCAAACAAATCAATATTGTCCCAGCACTCTGCATCTGCTGGAGAAAGCCTAAGCAGCAGTGGGAGAGTCAAGAGAGCTATGAGCCCAGCAGAAGTGGTCAGACCTCCCCAGAGCTTTCCTGTTCAGCAAGAAGTGGCTGGGCTCACATGAAAAAAGCCAGGAGGGTTATTGTGGCCACAAGAGCCTGGCTGTGCTGTGGCTGCCCCAGGAGACGCGTCCAAGAGGAGCAGGAAGGCCAGAGCATATTGCTCAGCTCTGCCCACTCCATCAAAAGATGAAGAGAATGTAGGTTCCTGTGCCAGTGTAACCACACATGCAAACAGCCCAGCACCATGCAGGTTCTTTCCTTCCTCTCACTTTGACTGAGGAAGGAGGAAATTGTGGTGGCTTGTTGAGTTACTCTGTGCTGAATGGGGCAGAGGGAGAGGCACTGGGCTGCTTCACTGGGGAGGAGATAGGGGAAAACTGCTGTAAACAAACTGGGGAACAGGCAGGGATAAGGGCTAGTAGGAAGTATCTTAGAAATCTAACTCAGATCTAACTCACTCTTTACAGGAGCTGTGAGGTCAAAGCACAAGGATGCAGCCAGATACCTTCCAATGACACAGCTAGAAGCAGAACTTCTGCTCCACTGAAGGTGGACCCAGTGAAGATGGGTACCAGGAGGCTGCGGGGTGCCAGGGGCTAAGCTCCTAAATTTAGCAAAGCAAAGACACCCTAGAACAGCTGCATTCTTGCTAAAAATAGCATCAAGCACAAAATGCAGCTTGGAAACCCTGACAACACTAGTCACACAGCAAAGAAGGGCTGGCACCACTAAGGACACAGGATCCAGACCTGGGTGGGAATTCCCTTACCTGCACACACAGACTGCATCATTATAAGCCACTTTCCAAGGAAGAAGCTGTAGCCTGCTGAGAAACCACCTCCAAAGGTTTTACCTGCAGCCAGAGCTCTGTCTCAGTGGTCCCCAGCAGGTGATCCATGGCTGGTTTGCTGTGATGGTGAACTGTGCCACCACATCACACCAGGTCAGGTCACACATCCCAGAAGCAGCCCAGGAGCAGTGTTTTACAGCAGCTCAGAGCAGCACAAGGCATAAAGTACAACCTTGACTGGTTCCACCATGCCAGCTATCCTCAAAACCAGTATCCCCACCCCAGCCTAGGTCCCTCCTGTCTTAGGGGGATGAGGGCAGAACAGGAGGACAGAAAGCTTGAACCAGGCTTCCTCCTGGATTTTGCCCTTCTCTTTAATTCCTAAAACCTCATTTCTCACTACAGGGTGCATGGGAGAGCACAGCTTGGGATGCTCTGGATGTGCCCCCCTGCAAAGGGAGGGATGCTCCCAGCCAGGAGCTCCTTGTTAACCCTCTCTCTATTGAGCTGTGTCAGTGCTGAAAAGTCTGGTGCTGTGGAGGAAACACTTCATCTCACTCCCTGAAGCCTACAGCAAGGCAGGGCTTGCAGAGCTCATGCAGGTCTCTTTCAGCTGAGGGCAACAGTACGTAAAATCCCATACCTAAACCACTCAGCACCTGAAAGAGAGTTGGTTCATGTGGGAGCTGAAGGGTGAGCTCCAGCTGTGGAGGTGCCCAGATCAGCTTTGGAGATGCACCATGTGCAGGTGATCCAAACCACACCTTCACCTTCCAGCCCCTAAATCCTATGAATTGTCGCAAGAGGCACTGGAGACCTCCCAGCAGGGCAGCAGGAAGCCCCACAGCTAAAACCACTGCTTACAATGCCCCTGCCCTCATGGTCATCTATCTGCTTTTGCTCCACTAGACCAGCAACCCAGATCTGCCTGCATTGCTTTACAAAGGGATGATGAGTCAGGTTGAGCTGAAATTATTGCAAGGGAGAGAAGACCTAGCAGATGGTTCTTGTGTCCTGAAGTGATTCTGATGGCAGCATTGTTTAAAGGAGGGGGTTAGGTTGTATGTTAGGAAGCCCTTCCTCAGGGCAAGGGTGATCAGAGCCTGGAATGGACTGCCTAGGGCAGTGGTGGAGTCCCCATCCCTGGAGGTGTTGAAGGACAGTCTGGCTGTGGCCCTCAGTGCCCTGGTCTGGCTGATGTGGTGATGTTGGGTCATGGGCTGGGCTGGATGAGCTCAGATGGATTTTACAGCCTCAATCATTTTGTGATTCTGTGATTTATCTGCCAGTGACAAGGGCAGCCTAGCACTTCTGCAGGGAGATGCAGCAGGAGCAGGACTAGGCTGTGTGTACCCCAGCACCCTATCAGCACATTTAGACCAAGCCCAGCATCACATAGATGCAAAAAACTGGGAGATCCCAAAAAATGGGAGAGGGAAACCCACAGCAAAGGCTCTGAGAGTATGGAGCCAGTGCCAAGCAAAGACTGCACCAATACGTCCTTCTTTGGGGCTGCAGCCAGGGAAGAACCCATGCCCTTGCCACGATGCTATCAGGGTTGAAGATGCTTCCAGTATGTCAGGAGTCAGGCAGCAGCAGCCCCGTGGGCGGCCTCGGAAGGATGAGGCTTCACTATTGCAGTTCTGAGAAGTGCACCAAGACATCCCCCGTCAGAGCAGCTCCTTCCTGACTTCGGCAGTTGATGTTTCCCCTCCACTGTGATCTTTACAGGGGGCAACTGTCAAATCGGAAAATCAAAAAAAGCAGAAGCCCCACACAGCTCAACTTGCCTGCACCCACGGAGCCATGGAGTGACACAGTGGCTGGGGTGAAGAGTGGGTGTCTCTGCTTCCTCCTTCCCCCAGACCCTCTCCCACTATTTCCATCTCATCCTCACAAGAACAAGCTGGTTTCTCCAAGGGATTGTCCACAGGAAGTCTGCCACTCCCTGAAGGGAAATGGTAGTCAGGTGGGGGTCAGGATCTTCTTCCAGGCAAACAGTGCCAGGACAAGAGGGCAGGGCCAGAATCTACCAGGGAAGGGTTAGGTCCGATATTAGGAAGCCCTTCCTCAGGGCAAGGGTGATCAGCGCCTTCAATGGACTGCACAGGGGAGTGGTGGAATCCCCATCCCTGGAGGTATTGAAGGACAGACTGGTTGTGGCCCTTAGTGTTCAGGTCTGGCCGATGGGGTGATGTCAGGTCACAGGGGGGTCTGGATGAGCTCAGAGGGCTTTTTCAGCCTCAATCATTCTATGATTCTGTGTGAAAGACCAACTCACAGCAGTATTTCAGTAAGGGGGAATGGAGGTGCCCAAGTGCAAGCCCTACAGTCACAGCATCCCTTTGGGATTCATCCTGATCTGCACAGCATCCAGCCTACAGCTTCCACACCCAGGCAGCTGCTCCCAGTCCCCAAACTGTGGCAGCACTCTGGGATGAGGCCACTCCTAGTGCTTTAATGCAGCCTGGGCAGCAATTTCAGCATGTAAACCCACCACAAGCCCCAAGGAATCAGTTCAAAGGTTCAAATTTGGCACTTTTAGCAAACATAGCCTGCCTTAGAGATGGAAGTATTTCAGCCAGTGAATTTCACTAGTGGTAACTAAGCTGGAGGATCCCTAAAACCATCATGGTGTTTAGACTGCCACGAGCGGGGTTTTAAGCTTTTCTTCATTAGAGCTGAGCAGACTGGATTCTTGGGGTGTGACATGAGATCTATCACCAAACAGTACCCTTCCTCTATCCGCCCTCATCAGAACCCTTCATCCTCTCAGACTCGTGTGCAGCCCTGTGATAGAGACACAAGAGCTGCTTCCAATCCTGGGGACCTTTTCTGGTCCTACAGCCTCCACAGCAGCTCCCATCCAGAGACATCTGCCAGCTCCTCTCACACCTCTGACTGCCATACAGCATCCCCAGCACTGCCAGCAGCCAGAACCCAGTCCAGCACCCTCCTTCACCCATAGGCCTTCATTTCACTGCTCACCAGGGAGAAGTAACCCACTTTTCCCTTATCACACCCTGATTTGACTATGATCTCAATCCAGCAGCAGGGAGGAGGGCAAACCCTCAGAGGAGGGCCTCCATGAGGAAAAAGAAGTTGTCTTTCTGAGCACTTCTCTAACAGAGGGCTTGGGGAGTGGGAGAAAATTCATTTTAATTCCGTTCCTCCAATAAACACTGCAGCTCTAGAAAGATCTGGTTAGACCCTGGAGTCAGCCACGGGCTCACACAGGGTATAAATCTGTGATGGCCAAAGCACTCACACTCCTCTCCAGCCCTACAGACCCCAGCTATTTAGCTACTCATGGAGGAGGTGGGAGAGGGTGATTACTCACCCACTCTAGAGTGACCTCCTGAAAAATTGTCACATAAAGCAATAAAGAGTATAACCCCAGACCCTCTAGTGAGGTCTGTGCCTGAAAAGCTGCGACCTGGCTGGGTGTCATTTTGGTGTCTGGAAATCAGAAAAAGCTGAGGAAAGGCAATAAATTGGGAAATAGAAGAGATATAAGAAGTTAAAAGTGAGAAAGGGAACAGCTACAGCACTGGAGAAGAGACAGGAGGCCACAAAATGTTTGGAGGGCTGGAGCCCCTCTGCTTTGGAGACAGACTGAAGGAGTTGGGGTTGTTCAGCCTGAAGATTTGATGAACCTCATAGAGATCTTGAAACCCCTGAAAGGGACTGCCAGA
>VZRI01013029.1:0-22239 GCA_013397515.1 Upupa epops
ACCCATTACCACTTGTCCTGTCATTGGCTGACACTGAGCAAAGCCTGGCTCCTTCCTCCCGACACCTGCCCTTTCCATATTTACAAACATTTGTGAGATCACCCCTCAGTCTCCTTTTTTCCAAGCTGGAGCATGATGGAAGGTGGGAATGAAACGCTTTCACTACAGCTACTGCGCAAATAAATTCTGCGTTTTCTGATGGTGTCAGTATCTTTGTGGGCTACCTATTTCAGAAGGTTCCAGTTACAGACCAGTGATCCTTTTTCAGGCTGGTCTTCCATGTCCCACAGGTACTTACTTATCTGGCCTGATAGGTCTTTTAAAAGGTAATTTTTATGTCCTGGTTTTCCATACTTTCTCATGTAAGTGTGTGCCCATCTGTGCCAGCAGCCATTTTTCCATGTCAGGAAAATGTTATCTCAAACCATTTGTCTTGTATCCTAAGATCAGTGAAGGGCTGCAGAAGCACAAAGCCTGAGGTGTATGTGTGTAGACGAAGTGCAGAGTGGCCACTGGATGTCCCTCTGCCAACAGGATTCCTCCTCCTGGGGCTGTGGGAAAAGCTGCAATAGGAGAAAAAAAACTAGTTTCTTGTTTTAAAACCACATTGTAGGTGAAACTACATAATGAATGTGTGGGGATGCCAGAGAATCACAGAATTATTGAGGCTGGAAAAGACCTCTGAGATCATCAACCCAGCCCATGACCTGACATCACCACATCAGCTAGACCAGGGCACTAAGTGGCATGTTCAGTCTGTCCTTAAATGTCTCCAGGCACGGGGACTCCACCACCTCCCTGGGCAGTCCATCCTGTTGTCTGATCACCCTTTCTGTGAGGAAGGGCTTCCTAACATCCAACCTAACCATCCCCTGGCACAGCATCACATCCTGCCCTCTCATATGACCTGGGAGAAGAGCCCAACCTGCACCTGTCTACAACTTCCCTTCAGGTAGTCAGAGAGAGAAGGAAATAGTTTCTGCAAGTATCCTGAGTTGACAGGGTTGGCCTTCTTGTGAGGTGCATTTTCTAAGTGACTAAAGACAGTAAGTCCATATCCTTACAGCCTTCCCCTGCTGGGAGATGTAAAATGATAAACCCGAAAGGTCACATCCATCCCCAAACTTCCCAAGAAGGTGTTAAGCATGATTTCTGTTGAAAAGCACTTTGAATAGGTAAGGGGAAGGGATCTGGAAGGCATGTGGGCCGCCTGGTTAATCCATGCTCCAGGCAGCTTTTGGTTGTCTTGCTGTGCGTTAGCAAGTTGTGATACACAGATTGCCACCGGTGCACGAAGAAGGTCAACATCCATGAACTGCTGCTGCCACCACCAGTGCCAGCACCTACTGTCCTGCATGGGAAAAAGGTTTCATACCTGTCCTAATCCGTTTTAACAGGTTGCACTGCCGTGTTACTTGTCTTATAGCTTGTTAGAAGTAGAAGGTGAGAGCAGAATCACACAAAGCGGCTGGAGCATCAGAGAGAGAGGCTCTGGAGGGTGACAGCTCTACAGGCAATATGCAAGCAGTCCTCATTTGTTAAATGTGTTCTGTATGCAAGAGCAAAATGCTTCCCCTTGAAAGGCTGTACCCCACTGCTTCCACAGGTAGTTTTTTATTCCTGACAAGAAGGGCACTTTTTGCTGCTTCCACCATGTGTCTGGCTGTTGCTGCCCAGTCAATGATCTATTATCAATTATCTATTGCTTAGTTACTGCTGGTGAAAATCACGATGCTCTTGCTCTTCAGCAAAAACGCGTGGTCATACTCTGGAAAAACCTGCGAGCTGCTGAACGACTGCGGTGTTGTTTCGTATGTCTGTATAGGTGATTGCTCTAGGGGCTTCAAGAAGTCTGCAACTTTTAATGAGGGAGGCCTCATTACTATCTTGTTCCTGGGAAGAGCTTCTGGTGTTTTCAGACAGGTAGACATCATGCACTGATGCTATTGGTATGAATGTTAGTTTTTTTTCTATGCAGCTACCAATATTAATTATTATTACCAATATTACCGATATTAATACATCTTGGAATTATTGAACCACTGGCCTTTGGTCAATTCTTTGTTGATACTTGCCTATGGATTCCAAACAGAATCTATGTATTGTGTATGTGCCTCATGTTTACATAAACTTCATCTCTTATAAAGGAAAACAAGCATCCCAGTAACTGTACTGCAGGTGTGTTCTCTGCTAGAGCAGATGCAGGGTTATGACAAAGAAGCAGGCTGGAGTGGCATGATAATGCATGGCATCTTAAGTTACGTGGTAACAGGATTTACTAGATGAAAGAGACCACCTTTTCACAGCGCTCTGCATTACTACATGGCAAAAGCAAATTTCCTTGTGGAATTCATGTAGACAAACCACTATTACAAGCACATCTGAGACTGGGGATATGGAGAGCTCATGGAGGGGATGAACTTTAAGGTGCACACCCAGCCTAACTCGTATGATAAGTAGAGGCTGCAGATTAATGCTTTGAACAGTACTGTCTTGTCAGTGTGTAGAAGCTCCTACAAACAGAAGATACTGCTTTTTAATATGAAGAATTATATGGAAACAGTGGTTGCTTTATCAGTCCACTTCTAACTCATTTTGTAGGTGAGTATCTCTCTCAAACAGAATCTCCCTTCTGCCTTTGACCCTATCGTTATTTTTGCTAACATAGAGTATTTCTGGGCAAATGCGGATACGCTTATTTGACAGATGAACACCATCAGGTGGCTTCTAACTTTAATCTTCTGTTTGGGCAAGGTGGAAGTGTTCTGAGGTTACCAGCTGTACTCATCCTTCTGTGTTTCCCTGGGATAAGGAAAAAGCTCTTGTAATAATAGGCAGAAAGCTATTTGTAGCAGTCCCAGTAGGTGCACCCTGGCCTTGAGTCTACAAAGGAACTCGTGGCCAGGCAGACATGAGACAGTGCTCGTACCCAGTGGTATCTCCTGATTGTCACGTAAGAGGTGGGAAAGAGCCTTAGTTCTTGAAAAGAAGAGCGTAGGTAGAAATGGAGATGGCTGGAAGAGGAAGAGGCCACAGGTATGGATTAATTTGGCTTTATCTGGCATGCAGAGACATGTTTGAAGGTTGGTGACTAAAGGACAAGAAACTGGCATTTAGGAAACAGTGTGGACAAGAAGCCAAGAAAGCGGAAAGACAGGTGAGTTGTAGGTCATGGCGAAGGAGTTTAATATCATTGGGAGTTCCTGTGAAGGACTCTAAGCTCAGTGGTGACCCTTCTTACCCAAGTGCACCTAGTCTTCCAGGTTCAGTTATATTTTATTACTGCTTTTTGGTATTTTTGGGGGTGGGGGGGTTCCTCTGGAATGGGAAGGCTCTTTGCTTGCTGGAAACATCTTCATTTCCCAGTCTCCTGTAAGCAGGAGATAGAATTCCCCCGAACTAAGAACTAAGCAAACTAAACAGAAACTCACCTCTCCTGCACACTCAGGTCTACTTCAAGATAAATCTCATCATCTTTATGTACTTTTCTTGTTTGGTTGGTTCTTTTCCTGAAAAGTGGTTAATTTTTGTCCCTTTCCACCTGGTGAAGAAGAGAACAAGCTTCTATAGGAAAGAGTTATTTCAAGAGGAAAACACACCGGGCTGACTAGAATCAAGAAGTCTCTTCCATGCTGCCAGGTGTGAAACAGAGCACACACAGTCTCTTCTGCTCCACTCAGCAGGAGCACATCAGGCAGGCAGGTCTGAAGGAGGAGCTGGCATTCCAGACTCCCCAAGCAATTGACCTTTGATTAGCCAGTGTCTTGGTTTGAGGTGCTATACACTTCCAGGGTTCAGGAGTTTGGAAGACTTGTTGCATGCACATCCAGCAGAACCTCTGCCTGTGGGAATAACCAGCTAAAGGTCCTGCCTGTGGGAATAACCAGCTGCAGTCTTCATGAGGACACTGATACGTGTTTTTGTGTGGACAAGTCTACCAGGCCACAAGCATTCAAGGTGCTAGACAGCATCGCATTAACCAGGTACTCTTGCTTTCTCCCCACCTCATTCCAGACAGGCCTGCACACAAGATCTCTCAGCCCTTCCTCGGCAGCGCTTGCACTGTCGATCAGCTCTGCAGCAAAATCCCCACATTTGGTACCAATTTTCATTCTGTCTGACTAGCCCAGAGCTCCACACAGGAGGTCTGTTCTTCCTCACATGCAGGGTTTTGGGGCACTGCCATTTTCTCATCAGGGAGCTGACAGAGGAGCTCACTGCAGAGAGACAGAATTTGTGGGTGCTCAGGTGGCCCTCACCTGGCTACGTAGGCCTTTACCGAGTGGTCTTTTCTCTGTGATCGCTCTTTTTGCCTTCCTTCTTCCCCCTCCCATGCATGAGAAGGTCTCCATAGAGTCTCATAATGGTTGTATGAACACACTGAGCTTCCCTCACTGCCTGCCTGGTACCAGTACCACCTGCCCCGGGCAGCCCTGCTCCTGAGCACCCCAGGGCCTGGCCTGCAGGTGCTCGAACACCAGCAGAAGAGCTGGAATGTGCAAATGGGGAGCAGGCAAGTTTCCCCCCAGACCACTCTAAACTGCTGGTTTTCTTCAGCCCGACTTTCACGTCCAGCCCAGTGGTATTGCTGAGAATCTGGCTGCTTATTCCTTCAGCTGAAAAGCCAAGAAGGCTGTGGTCCTGAGGCTCTCTTGGCCTGCAACCTGAGAGCTTTTGCCTCTTGGAGCATGAATAATTAAAAAGGTTCACAGATTTCTTTCTGTCTGGAAACTGGTCGTAAATCGGGGCTTGTCCAGGGCCTGTGAAAACCTGATCCCAGTGTTCTCCAAAGGAGAAGAACCTGGTTTTGTCCTTTAAACGGGGCACCTGTGGGTGTTTTTTCTGTACGGGTGGATGGGTGCTTTGCTTCCTTCCCTGAAGTCTCCCTATTTGGAGCTGTGCTCAGCTGTTTAAAACTGGCTGTTTGCAGCGCTGGGTTCATCGCATGCATCAGGAACAGGAACACCTGGTTTTCTTGCTGTTCATGACATCAGCCAGGAACGCTTCCTTTGGAAGCCTGATTCCTCTGATACTCCTCTGTAGATTGGCCCCTCTCATGATCCGATTCCCAGGCGACAGCAATGCTAGCGATCAATCCTGTCAGATTTTTGTCTCAGTGTAAGCGGCTGCAGAAGTAAATGAACAGGCAGTTTTGGTTCGATCTCAACAAAGCTGGAGGAAGGAATTCTAAAATGTTGGTGGCCAAGGGAAATGGAAACAGGCCAGATTGAAATAGGAATGGCCACAGCTGTCTGTAGGATCTGAGCCTGTTTAATTGAACTGGTTTAAAACGGTAGCTTGAGCTGCATCACCGAGTGCTGCCTCCTGCACGCTGGGAGCTGCAGGAGCCTCCTGGATGTTTTGTTTTCCCGTTTCCTGGCACCAAGGAGGTTGCTCCAGCTGGATACACTTACAAATAAATAGCAGGGCAGGACAGAAGGTATGGATTTACTCTGCAAGCAGAAGAGAGAGAACGTATTGGCTGTGTGCTGCAGTATTTTAAAACTGAGCTTTGACCCCGTGAAAATGCTGCATCTCTGCTGCATGATCCATTATTGCAAGAAGACTGCGAAAATGTCTGGAGCCAGCAACGAGCTAAATCAGTGTTTCCTGCTTGCGTATGCAGTGATAACACAAACCAGGCTTGTGCCGCACAGTTTTGTCCCGATACGGTGTGTGTGTAATTTACTACAGAAAGTGGGGTAAAAAGATGGGTTATTGGCTATGGGAATAGCTCTCTTGGAATGGTGAATGCTCCGGGGGGGTTGTGTGTGTATAAAACAATCTCACTGTGTACCTAGGTAGTGTTCTTCAAACAAGAAACCAAAACCAACCTGGAGAACCTTGCAGGCGCCTGGTAGATATTAGTTGCTGGAGTAGGTGCTGGTGGCAAGCACACCGGCTTTTCTAGGTCATTCATTGAAATGGGGAAGCAGACTTCAAAATTAGGTTGGGAGTTCGAAACAGCTGAGGAGGATGGTCAAGTGTATTGGTGCTTTCTGTTTCTACAAAGCTCGCAAAGCTGATTCCTGCCGGGAGCTGAGATCGCTTAGCACGGGACAGCATCTTGCTTCCTTTTTGGTAGCTGTAATAGAAACGATTTTGTTTTTCTTTCTAGCTAACAAAACAAAATCCAGCTCTTATGATGTGAGCAGTGGGAGTTGCTTTCTTTGTACAGTTTAGAAAAGCTTGTTGTGACCATCAGACAATGCAGTGGGAGGGAACAAGAGAGAGGGAGAAAACGTAATTACTGAGAACAGCAAACGGTCATAGCAGGCATAAAGGAATCCAGAATTTTGACCACTACAACTGTATTTACAGGCCTTTTCAAACACGAGGAGCACCTAAACTGACTACTTTTCCTTGTTACTTCCTTCTTGCTTTCTGCACTAAGAGGTGATTTTCCCTTATGCAGTTTCTGTTTGCAAAACTCAATTTTGGAGTGAGTATGTCAGTTATAAGTCCATAAGGGTAAGGACCACAGTGGAAGGGGTACGATAAATCAATCATTTATCTGTTGTACACACATCCTTGCCACATAAATCATTGCAGTGACAAAGAGCCAATTACATTCTATGAGAGTAACCAGTAACTTTATTGCTTCTGAGTTTTAACGGTAGAGTTCAGAAGCAATCTGCTTTGTGGTGCTTAATAAATTCAGGCTCATGCCTGAGCACTTACCCGTAGTAGCCACATGATGGCAACATTGGTAATCTTTAACTTCATTAGTTTAACCAGCAAGCCAGCTCTGGTTTTGATTCAGAGGAAGGTATGTATTTCCACTCGAGTACTCAGGTTCTCTGTTTCTCAGGGGAAATCTTTCTTGCAGAATTTGTCTTTATATCCATCACACCCATTGCACGTTTGGCCCATATTCCCATCCCCGATTTCAGGGGGAAGAAAGCGAGCAGCAACGCTGCTTGATAGGTGACACTGCTTAGAGATAACAGAGATACCGTCTAGCTGGTGATGCTGGGGCTAGGGAAACAGGCATAGCGGTACAACAGGGGAGTAACACAAAGGCAAAAGGAACTGTGGAGCAAAGGTGTTTTCTCCGTACCTGAGGACACAGGGCTTTTTACATCACTCTGTAACTCTCTATAGCTACCTGAAGGGAAGTTGTAGACTGGTGGGAGTCAGGCTCTTCTCCCAGGCAACTAGTTGCAGGACAAGAGGACATGGCCTGAAGCTGTGCCAGGCATAGGCCTGAAGCCTAACATTAGGTTGAATGTTAGGAAGCCCTTCCTCACGGAAAGGGTAATCAGACCCTGGAATGGACCAGGGAGGTGGTGGAGTCCCCATCCCTGGAGACAGTTAAGGACAGACTGGATGTGGCCCTTAGTGCCTTGATCTAGCTGATGTGATGATGTCAGGTCATGGGCTGGGCTTGATCATCTCAGAGGTCTTTTTTATCCTCAATACTTCAGTGATTCTGTGATTTCAGATAAGGCTCATGAAGCAATCAATCTGTGAACCCTGTCAAGCACATTTTTGTTCTGTGTGTTACAGAACGTGCAATGCTCTCTATGTGCCCCACACCAGCAGCCTGGCTGAGGGAGACCTCTACAATCCTGCATAGCCCGCTGCGGGGTCAAGCACTACTATAGGCTGCTCACCAAATGACTGCCAAGCACAAGCATCTTTGGAGTCTCCAACATGACTAAGAGCACCATGAAGAGGCTCATGGCAGGGGCTTCTGAGAAGAACAGGAGAAAAGCTAAAACCAGAAGACACCTGTGGCCAAGGAAACAGATTAATGGAGGCTGGAGAAAATGGAGATGGGGAGAGGCAGAGTGAGCTGGTAATGGGAACAGTGGGCTGACAGCAGCAGGGATATGTGGAGGTAAACTTGGTTCTGCATGGAAACTCATGACACTGAAATCAAACTGCTTTATGAGGTGCTCTGTGGGTCTCAGCTCAACACAGGCAGGTTTTTAACAGGCAGGAGGAGAAAATGCTACTTTTCCCTCTTTTCTTTTTTTCCTTCTTTTTTTTTCCCTTCTCTGTTTTATGAGCTGCAGTGGAACCTGTAAAAGGACTGTCCCTAGTGAGAACCAAGCAATTTCTGAAATGGTACGGCTATAAAACAGGAGAACAGGATCTGGCAGCAGAGCAAAAGCTCAGCTGAGTTTAAGCAAGATCTTCATTAATGTCCTTAGATCCTCCATGTGATAAATACGGGTGAGTTTTGATGGAGACTGCAGGGAAAATATGTTTGTTTAGCCAAAGAAACTATCATCCTGACAAACCTTTTACTGGATTGTTATTTGAATGAATGTTTAATGTAAAACATGCAACCTGCTCTAATAAGAGCACATTCATAATTTCTAGCATGCAAGCCCCATCCAAAATTCACTTGGCTTTCCTCTGGGTAAGGGATACCTTAAGAAGGAAATGTTGGACTGCAGCTATGCTTGGCTGAAGCATACAGTACAGCACGAACAGCTGTGGAAGCCAGATTTACTGCAGTGAGTGAGGCTGCTAAAATCCTGACATGACTTTGATTATTTTTTTCTAAATGAAAAAGCCCAATATAGAGTTTATGACTTTTCATGCGGTTATTTATTTTAGGAATAAGAGATCTGCCAAACACAGCAGGTAGTTAATACCCAATTCAGACTGCATTTAAATAGGAAAGGAGCTAATGTCTACATCCTTTGGGACTCTGTTTTTAACCTACAGGGAGCTATAGGTGACTTTTTCCACATGCATTTAGATGACACGTGAGTTGGAGTTGGCTGCCATTGAATATCTTGAAGCTTAGATCAGATACAGCAGATAATTCAGCTCATCCTTTACTTTGGACACTGAAGACAGGCCTGCTCTAGACAACATCGAGCTGAGATGTAGATTCAGCCCCTGTCTCTGTTCTGGTCGTAGTTGTGTTACCCTCACTTAGAAATAAGTGATGCTGGTGCTTTGCTGCCATCTTTGCTGCTCAGGGGTTCCTGGTGTGAACTACAGTTTTTAAGCATTGTTCTCCACGGGTAACCCCATGTCAGGCAGCCATTAGCTGTGCTCAGATGTGTTGGCAGTCAGCTTTGGCTGATTTGGGGGATTACAGGGTTCAGTCACAAATGTGCTTCACCCTGAACTGCAGGGGGCTGGTGCAGGCTGTCATTGGTTAGTGCTGAGCAGTATGGTCACTCTCTAAACTACTGAACTTGCCAGCATTTGTGTAACTCCTTGTAAACCTTTGCTTAGTATTTATCATTTAAAAAAAAAAGCAGGGATGACAATCCTTGCATCCTCTGAAGCTAAATCCATCAGTGCTTGTGAGACTGCCAGTGATGTGAGCCACATAAATATCCCTCTCAATACCATGGGGCAGGATAATACCTTCCATATTCCAAGTACATAATAGGATTTCCAGGGGGTAACGAGTTAAGTGCTGATTGTGCAGAGGTTGTGTACAAATGTAGCAGCTCTTAGGCATTTATTAATATAATGCAATAGACATCAGGTCTCTTGCTGGGTAGGACACTGAAGCCATTTGCTACCGATGTGACAGTCCGACAGGGCTTCTTGGAAGCTTTTCTAATCTAAGATCACTGATAGTTCTTCTCACAGGAGCTCATTACTTAGTTTCTATGTATAATTATCAGAGGGATGGGATGAGCAAGGCTGGCAAAGTTTTAGGTCTCTTGATGCCCAGAAAAAGTTCAAAGCCCCTCCCCACATTCAGCTCTGAGGGGGCAGTACCTGCAAAGTTGACATTGCCAAGAATCACACAGAATCATCAAGGTTGGAAGAGACCTCTGAGATGCTGAAGCTATGTTCTGTATTTTAAGGCTTTTTATTTATAAAGAAGGAGAGAGGTACTTGTGGTTTAAAAACATTCCAATCGTTCTGACTTGGCTGTCTTGGATGTCCTGAATCCTCAGAAGAGAGGATGTTTCTAAAAACTTTATATCCAGGCTTCCTTCAGAAACTATTTACGCTGAGTTTGGTGTTAAAGAAAACCAAAGTGTGTCCAGTTTGTTCTTTGGCAACTGAGGTAAATCTTTACCTGGTCGCTGCTGGTTTGCACTATGTTAACGTGCGGTGCTGATTAGTCAGTGATTTTGTTAATGTTTTCTGCCCAAAAGCACACTCAGTATCTGCCTTGAAACGTCGCTTCACGCAAGCTTCTTCATATCCATCTGACACTGTACAATGCTTGCTTGCTGATGCTGACAGGGAAATGAAAACCACAGTGGATGTAAAATGTGTGCTTCCTTCATGAGGAATACAATGTTAATGCACAGAAGCCAGTAAATCCATCAAGTTTTGCTTTTAAAGAGTGTTTTGGAATCTGTAACAGCCATGGACCACTGCATGGGCAATCGAGTACAAATTATCTAGGGAATGGAGGAGACTTGATATAGAATACAGGTGAACCTCACCACGTGTTTGTTAGAATTAGCTGTGATTCTATAATATTTTAAAATGCAGTAGCTACTTCCTGCAACATGGAGTCAACCACAAGAGTTCATCTACGTGGTACCTTTTTAACATTTAGCATTTGATATATGGTTGTCAGCCATAAATAGAGGAATAGATACCAGTATTAACCCTGGTGGGGTCTGATTTCCAAAGAGAGATCAAAAACAGTAAGTGCAGTATAGAATGGGATGCATAATAGAATAGGATGTGAAATAAATTTGCAGCTAGAACTCTAAAAATCCATACAAGCAGCACAAATCTTTTTTAAGAAGAAGATCTCTCATACCTTCTGTGAAATCTGTGAAATGAGTGAAAGCCTTTGCAGAGGAGCTAGAGGAGTCAGGAGGGGCAGTGAAAGCCTTTGCAGAGGAGCTAGAGGAGTCAGGAGGGGACCAGTTGCAAAAATGACTTTTAAAATTATTTTCTTCCACTTATCTTTAGCAGAAGACCCATGGTGGACATTTCCCTTGCATTTCCTGATTACGTCTGTGTGGTAGAATTTGTAGAGCTCTGTTTAGCATTTAGTGGCTGAAGTGCTAATAACTGAGGTAGACACATCGATGATACCTTCTCCCAGTGAGAAATTGCCAGTGTCCAGATTCTTGTGGGGGAGCGTAAAGGAAAACACTCCCTGTCTGCCTTCCCAGAGGCTGGCAACTTTGACAGAGAACCTGGATTAAATGGCCACAGGTGCTTTGCTTCAAATGGCCACGGGTGTTCTGCCTCAGGGAGAACAGTGTCACAGCAGCAGCACAGGGTAAGAGACAGAGTACTTACAGAGGCCTCATGAGAGGGAGATAGAGCTATGTCACCTGTCTCAACAGTTTTTCTCGCTGTCTCTGTGGCTGGTCTGCTGTCAATAATGGACTTTATGCAGTGGACTGTGATTAAAGGTCCATTTGGATGGGTTTTTCCTTGTATTACGTACTTGTTAACTGCCGCTGGGCTTGCTTTCTGGGTATTTCTGGTCTGAGGTGGTCTGCCTTTCCTCTATGATCTTGAGTTGTGTAACAAGCCATAGAAACTTATCATTACAATATGCAGAGTCCAGTGGTGAGCTGTGCTTTCTGCTTATGGCTGTGCTCCTTGGGCTGTGTTACAGTCTTACCAAAACAGTGGCACCATCAGTTACTGTCTAAAATATGCAGAAACAAGAGTGCCACTCTTCATCTCTGGATGTGATAAACCTATAGTATCCCAGAGACTCGAAAGGTTAAGATTTAGTGACTTGTTTAGGCAGAGTGATTGGTTTACTTCAGACTACATCATGAGCCTAGGTCAACACGTACTCTTCTTCCTTACAAAGCAACCAACAGACCAGAGATAGTTGAGAATGGTTAACTGTAACAACTGAATATTGACAAAAGATTTGCTGACATATTGCTTGTGACTGAAGGGGTCAGGTTGTTTCCCTACCTCTCAGGAACTGGTGAAGCTCATGAAGGAGAAAATAAAGAATGCAGGTGGCTAAAATACATCTCAAAAATATCTTGCAGAAGAAGCAGAGGGAACTTCAGGCAATTCTGGGGAAATTGTAGCAGACCTTGCATCATATTGGGTCAAGATAACTTGCTACAGTGCTGACAATGTTGAGAGAAAACCTGAGCCTTAGAGCCTGTAAGCCCTCCAGGGAAAAGAGGGCTAATGTGTAATATCTCGTGTCCATCAAGTATGAGATTTCCCAATGACGAATCCTGTCCTGTTTTGAAGTAAGGAGAGTTACAGAAGCTCTGTTCAAAGTTCATTTCTGGTTTTATGGGTCAGCTCGCTTGTGTCTGCCTTGTAGCTTCTGTGATGAGGTAGCAAACTAAAAGGCAGAGGACTCCTAATTATGTCTTAAACATCTAAAGAAGCCCTTCTTCAGTAACCTGTATAATTTGTAGTCCATACCTGTAGCAGATACATTTCATAAACTGGTAGGTAAGAGCAGAGGAAACGGGGAGCAAGAGAAAGTCCTCTCATGGCTAGGAAGTGAGTACAGTGCACAGCTCTGCAGATAAATACAGCAAGAATGCAGAACTATGGGGATGAGGTTCTGCCACTTACCTCCTCCAGGAGTCATTCTTACATGAGTCTTGATAGCATTTGACTCTGCTGAGAGGGGTTGTGGAGTCTCCTCTGGTGACATTCCAGACCCACCTGGATGCGTTCCTGCGCGTCTTGGTCTGGGTGATCCTGCTGTGGCAGGGGGATTGAACTAGATGATCTTTCAAGGTCTCTTCCAATCCCTAATGGTTCTATGAAGACAAGTCATACCTGGTATTGGAGCAAGTTTATTTTCATACTGCATTTTTAAAACTCTCCTACTATGGTCCTATCAGACATAGCATGGTGCAGAGCTCTGCAGGTAAATACAGCAAGAATGCAGAGCTATGGGGGTGAGGTTCTGCCACTTAGCCACCTCCGGGAGTCATTCTTACACGTGTGATGTTGTGGACAATGCTTCCTTCAAAGCCCCTAGCTGACTGAAAGACAATGTCAGCTTGGCTGAATCCCACAGCTCACTTGAGCCCGCAGTTGGAGCGCAGATACCTTCAGGCACACTAGGCTGTCACGTAGGCAGAACCACTGGCTCCAAGGAATCAGACACCCAAAACCTGTTGGGATGCATTTTGCCTCCCCTCCTCCAAGCATCAGGCAGATATTCGACTAGCTGCATCCACTGCTTGCAATAAGAAAACTGAAAGACATTAAAACCAAACTATAACCTTAGTCTGCCTCTTACAGTTGGATGTCGATCTGTTTCCTGAGATATACATCAGGCTTTGGAGCAGACCGTCCAGAACTTGGGGCTTGACTCTGAAGTCTTTATTCTTTTAGCTAACCTAACCTTTAGCCAGGAGGTGGGATGGTAGCCAGGCACATATAGCCCAACTATAAAGGGGGTACCGTGCTCTAGGGAGTTCCCCAGAGGTCCTTTTCCTCACCTCTCTCAAACCTAGATTTTTTTCCTCTAGGATTTAGTCTCAGATCTAGAGGCAAAAGGCCCAAGAGCTCCTGTCTGCAGCCAGTCACTTTGCTACTCACAGGTGATTCCTTTGTTTCAGCTCACAACTGCTCTGCTGCGGGAAATGTGAGCTACACACGTACTTCTTTCACACAGAGAGAAATCTTAGGTGTTTAATGACTATTTCCTTTCTGCTGGCTTGCTGCCATCCCTCTTTTCCCCTGTCTCCTGATTTATTACCATTTGTTAACATTGATGTTAAATATTGTGAAAGAAACCATAACCCCATGATCACCAGCTCATTATCAGCTTCCTTTAGAGTTTGCTTCTGCCACATCAACCAACAAATAAACAGATTGCTTTCCCCGAGATGGAGTTGTTACAGGCATTTGCTCCCACACAGTTTTTGCTGAGGTTTCCATGAGATGAATTTTACTCATCAGCACCCCTGTCTGCTGCAAAATCTGCCTTCTTTTCCAAGTACTGAAAGCATCAGCAATTCTTTGCACAAGCAATCAAGCTCGAGCTCTGTTTTCCAAGGCTTATTAATACTTCTTGACTTTTGCTCTCCAGCGTTTTCCAGGTAACAAGTGCTTAGCCCTTTAAAATTTGAACAAATAAAACAAATAGGCAGCTCTCAGCAAAGTGGAAGTCTGGGATTACTCTGTCAGCTTGCCCTTTTCTCACACTGTGGGCCTGAGAGCAATTAGATGAAGCTGACATGCATTAGCCAGGCAGCCTAATTGAGCCTGAGTTGCTGGAGAAATGGCGATGGCCCAAGCCAGTATGGATTTGAGAGCATCCCCATTAGGGGGTGTTGATCAATACCACTGATTATGACATTTTAGAAATAAAATTGATTGTCCTTGACTCAAGTGGAAGGGAGGGCTCACTCATACATGCCACCAGTTGCGATTGGTCTGCTCAATATGAAACACTTTGTGAAATGGCTACTGTAAGTTCTTCCTTGCCACCTCTCTTACAGGGGCAAAACTCCCGTGACTTTGATTCTCTTTGCTCTAGAGGCCTTTTAGTTAAAAGCTCTGTAATAGACTTGGAAGTATTGACAATAATAATAAGCTTATGGGTGAAATTTTGACCTCAGTAAAGTCAATCAGACCAGAATTTCACCATTTTATGTAGCCACGCATGCATATAAAGTGTGAGCATGTTCTCTTAGCAGAACACATCTGTGCACTGATCCTCTCTTTTATTCACCCTATTTTCTAACACTTTGATTCAGCAAAGTTCTTTTAGGTATGAGCAGATGACATGTCGGTGTTTGCCTCATGCTTAAAGCAGAAAATATCATCCTTTTCCCACAGAAAAAGCAAAGGAGACCAATATATCTGGCCTTTTTTCTTCTCTGTGGAGCATTTTGAGACCATTCAGATCTTTTGTCTTTAGGAAAAACTGTCTTACGGACTGGCAGTTTGTGAGGGGCCACCTCCTCTATGTGTACTGGAAGAAAGAAGGGTACCATGATTTCAGCTGAGCTTCTGATTTACGCTTGGTCAGGGTCAAGCCTCACTAGGTTCAGATACGTTTACTGATGTCATGGTCAGAAGAACAGAAGAAGATGTTAATTAAATTAGGAATCAACACAACCAGGTGCCCATTCAGCACAAGAGTGGGAAATGTGGATGGGAGAACCAATGTGTAAAGCAGTGGCTAGGAGCTGGGGCAACAAGGGCAGGGGAAATGAGATTTCACCTCTTTAGCAGCAGTGAATCGCTACATCAACTCATGGACCATGGTAGAAACTCAGCTGAAATCTGTGATCTGCAAGCACTCTATGAGCATTAAAATTTGTAGGTGAGTTATGTATTCCTCCAGCATCACAGTGTTTTGACCTGTGCTGTGCAGAATGGCAGGCTTGAACATCATAGATTCCCTGGGGCCTAAAATCAATGTATTTTTGTGTTTCAAGCCAAAGTTAGACCACTTTTTCTATCTACCATCCATGCTCCTGGGTAAGGTCATGGTCTGCTTCTGTGCCCACTTCTGGCCTAGCATTTGCGTCATGAAACCAGTGTCTTCTCACAACCCATTGGTCAAGCCCTCTTCCTGCACTTGAAGGGAGCTGAGTTTTGTAAGGGAGCTCCTATTTTTTATCCTACAGGCCCAGTAATAACAGAGCGGTACCTTCCATTCCTTCAGTCTGTTTGCCACTTCCTAGTGGCACCATTAGAGGAGAGGTGGCTACCAATTTGTCTTCTTTTAAATTTGTTTTTGCTTTGTATTTATTGTTTGTGATGCACTGAATCACTCACACATCTGACATATTCTTGAAGATAATATCAGGGCCATAATTCAGATTACAAAATCCAGGCTGATGGGAGCACACACAGTCCACAATCCCTGAGAGAAGATGCTAAGGCAAGGAGGAGCATTCTTGATCTCATCCCATCCTCACCTTGTAGTGCTGTTTAGGTGTGTTTTGAGAAGAGTTCCTTGTGACCTCACGAGCTGCCAGCCTCACTGAGTCCAGGTACCATCCCCATCCCTCCATCTGTACTTGATCCCTCAGCAGAGTTCCCACTCTCTCCTCATGTTGCAGAGCTAACTAAAATAACCTCTTGCTGTCAAATCCTGTCCTCCCCCTACCTGTCCCTGCCAAGTCTCTCACCTCTGCTCCTCCAGGAACATCACACCGGTTGATCAGAGCACAGTGTAACCACAGTCAAATGCACAATGCCTGTACTGCAAAAAGGACCATCTGCCCACCCTGGATCCCCCTGCTTGCTTCCCTGCAGAGCCTCTACTGAGAGTACAGGCTGGCACTTCAGCTCTAGTGAGCTGGAGGCAAAAAGCAGACTGTATCTACATTAAAAAAATGAACAATGAAAAACCAGAATCCATGAGACTGTGAAGAAACCCAGCGGACACACATGGGCAGAATCAGGCCAGTGGCAGCCCTAGTTCATTGCTTGGACCTGCTCCCCTGCTGCTGAGCTGTAGGTGCCAACAGAGCCTGTTCCCATCAACTGCACCTTGGTGGTCCAGCAGACTCATCTGCTTCCCTTGACACAGTCACTTGTTGATGCCACTGATGAGCAAGCATTTGATTAACAAAGGAAGGCTGCGGTGTTGATTCCTTGGTTAAGGTCTCTGAGGAATGCCTCGTTACACCGCCCGTGGGGTTTGCCAAGGGGAGGCTCCACTGCAGCAAGGAACAAGGTCTGGCCACCAGTGTGTGTGACAGCAGGGGAGCAGAGGAGGAGCTCAGGTTATCAACAGATACTCCAGTCTGGGGTAGTTTCAGCCAGACCTCTAAGGCTAGAATACTGATGATTTTCTTTCAAATGGTAGCTTTTAAAAAGGAAGAAAGAAGCAGAATTTTATGTCATGGAATGAGTTCCACTGCTTCACAGCCCCCTGTGAAAGAAACCATTTCCCTCTCTTTACTGACATCAGAGAACTTCCAGGTATTTTTGCCAGGACTTTATAAGCCATTCTTACTACTGTCACGTATCCTGCTTGGCTGGGAATTGGTGCAGTAAGAATAGCACTACACATAAGTATTCCCACCGCACAAACATCTTGGCAAGTGAATTAATTTATCACTCTATAGCAAACATACAACCTAATGAGACACAAGCCCATTTCCTGCAGTTGGACTTGTGTTCCAGTATTCATGGCTGTCCAAAGCCCTTGTTCAAAGTTGACGTTGTAATCACTTGGCTAGATCTCCTGTAAATACAGGAAAAACTCCGTATAATTGGCTACCTTCATTAGGCTACCTTTCATCCTAGAAAGGCATTTAAGAAAATCTGCAATGGACTCGGAACTGCTTGTCTCCATTTTCTCTAGAAAGCCATTGTCAAAGTAGTTTCTGTCCATTCTTGAACCTCAGAATCTGTTAGCAAGTAGTTTGCATTTCCAAAGAAGTTTAAGTGTGATTTCTCTCCCCACGTATGTAATCTCTAGAGTTTATAAAGCACGAGGTTATAATCAGTTTTTACCAACAAATTGCATCAGTGCTGAAAACAATTGTGTCGTAGTTCAAATCACCACGAAGAAAATGACCGGGTGATCAGCCACGGAAAGGAACGTTCAGAGTGAAACCAGGGAAAACTTAGAAAGGATCCTGGCTCTGTAGGTGCTGCCACAGAATCGATGAAATTACTCAAGCTGGAAAAGTCCTCTGAGATTGTCAAGCCCAGCTTATGACCTGGCATCACCACGTCAGCTAGACCAGGGCACTAAGTGCTTCCTAACATCCAACCTAAACTTCCCCTGGTGCAGCTTCAGGTCTTGTCCTTTCATTCGGTCTCTAGTTGCCTGGGAGAAGAGCCTGACCCCCACCTGTCTACAACTTTCCTTCAGGTAGTTATAGAGAGTGATAACGTCCCCCCTGAATCTCCTCTTCTCCACAGCTCCCTCAGCCTCTCCTCATCAGCCTTTCTTTCCAGTCTCTTCCCCAGCCTCATTGCTCCTCTGGACCTGCTCCAGCCCCTCAATCTCTTTCTTGAAGTGAGGAGCCTAGAACTGCCCTCAGTACTCAATGGAGGCCTCACCAGTGCCCAGTACAGGAGAAGAATGATGTCCCTAGTCCTGCTGGTCACACTATTGCTGATACAAGCCAGGATACCATTGGCTTTTTGTACCACCTGGGCACACTGCTGGCTCCTGCTCAACCCTTTGTCAAAGAGTACTCTCAGATCTCTCTCTACCAGGCCGCTCTCCAGCCACTCCAGTCTTTGCCTCTGCAGGGGGTTATTGTGGCCGAAGTGTAGGACTCTGCACTTGGCCCTGCTAAACCTCATGCTGTTTGCCTCTGCCCAGCCTGTCCAGATCTCTCTGCAGCATCTTCCTCCCCTCCAGCGATCAACACTCCCCCCCAACTTGGCTGTAATTGCAAACAGGCTTTTTTTGCCAAATGAAGCGTACCGAATGGAGTTGCCTCACAGCTCTTGAAAGTTTGGCTTCTTTAGCCCTATTAAATGTCGGTGTGTTAGTCCCTATGTTGCCCCGGAGAGACCTATAGCTTTCTGAGTTTAACAGGAATTTGGTGCTTTTATACCGTAGTGTATGTTGCTGTGGACTTTGCTGTAGCACAAAATGCAGAGGGTTAGGGGACTTTCTTTATTAGTTTGGTTTTTAGCTGTTTAGAAACAATGCAGAATGATTTAGATGTAGATTTTTAGACTTAAACGTCTTGCTTTCACACTCCTCCTAACAGGCAATGCTTGTGGCCTCTGAGTGTAACCTCTGCTGGCACAGAGGCTGCCTTGTGTGCCAAAGCCTGGCTGAAGTTCCCCAAACGCTGCTGGAGTAGATGGAAATACTCTTATTAACCCTAATCCACCTTCAGCCAGCAGCCCAGGCAAAAATCACCGGAGCTGAGCCTAAGAAATATTTACGTTTCATTGCATTTATTTCACAACTTGTGGAATGAATTTTAAAGTAAGTTTTAACATCAAATGTCTATTGTTTCCCATTGCTGACATTAAAAACCTATTTCTGATTGGCTGAGGTAGCTTTTTTCTATTACGAAGCATCGTCTCGTTTCAAAGACGTGCTGAAAGTTTAGTTTTAGAAGGTCAAAACATTGCAGCTTAGTTTAAAATATCGGTTATAACATACTGCCCAATACATCTGTCAGAATGCCCTCGACAGTCGGATTTCAAGGACCTGCTAAAAAAAGACCCCAAACAAACAAGAAGTGAAGTCAAAGCAAAACTAATACCTTGTCCCGACGACACACTCGTGCGTTATGGGAATGAAAACCGCTGTGTCTCACCATGAAGTTCTCCGTTTTAGGCAAAACAGAGTCTTTTGTTGGAACAGCTCTTAAACAGCAGGCTGTGGCCAGTTCTGCCTTAGAGCTTGTCACGGGGTAGAAACTGCAAAGCAAGCCATTACTTTCAGCAAACCACCCTTGAACTGCCTGCCTGCAAAGTTCTGATTGAGAGTAGGCAGGTACGTGCTGTCTCTGGAATATCACAGCCTCCTTCCCACTCGTGTGCCAGGTTTTGCAGCGAGCAGCATTGTGTTTGCATTCTTTCTCTCTCCGGAAAGAAAGGAAAGGAAGAAATGAACAATGGTAAACTTTGTATTGTAACCCTTATAAATTAAAAGTCATCTTAGCTTTGTTTTATGCCATGCACAGAAATTAGAAAGCAGCTGTGTCCCACAGGCAAATCTTAGGGAACTCACACATAGTCATTTAATCTGTAGCCACTATGGGAAGCAGATGTCAGGGAAGAAGCATGGTTTCCCTTGTAGACAGTTGGTGGTCTATAGGAGGGAGCAGTCCTTCTTATGCTGCTGGGCTGTGTCTGGGAAGGTGTCTCGTTCTCACAGCACTGGCTTGATGTACACAGCAGAGCACCGCCGATGACTGTCAACAACGCAGAGACAAAGCCAAGGTAAAGAGCCTGACCTATCTCATACTTCATCCCACTGGGAAGCACAGGGTTGTAGAAATTTGCGATGATGTCGTTAGTGGTCCAAGAAACAGGTACCAGGCAAAAAAGACCAGCCAGGATGAAAACGATACCCGCAGAGACAGCGATGAAGGCTTTGGCAGAAGTCCCCTTGGCACACTGTGTGCACTCCATACCGATGACAGCAATCACGCATGCCAGCACGGAAAGGACGCAGGAAATAACCATCATGGCACGGGCAACTTGGAGGTCACGGGGCAGTGCCAGCTGGGAGCGGTGGACTTGGCACTGATAGATGCCGGTGCTGTGCCAGACGCACTCCATCCAAAGCCCTTTCATATAGGCTACAGCTGTTATAATATTGGTGCCTACGTGTGCCGTGCGCCACCAGTGTGGCAGAATAGTAGCAATTAACGTCCCAATTAGGCCAAGCAGGCTCAGGGAGAAACCAAGTAACTGAAGAGCTGAGCTTGCCATGTTAATGTTTGTCCTGCCTAGGTTTCTTAATAAAGCACCTCCACTTGAATTCCTTCAGAAAACATGAGCTTTTCTTGGAAGATATGCAGCTGTTTTACTTTGACACCTTCTGCTCTCCTAATAAAAGGTAATTGAGGAAAAAAGCAGTTAATTATTACCCAAAAGCATTACCTCCCCAGCCAGTGAGGTGCATTCCCTGTGCAGTTAGTGCAATAATTAGCATAGTTATCGGTGTTAATCGTGCTTTTGTGGAAGTAATGGGAAAGCAAGCTTCCCTCTTCGCTTATATAAACAGTCTTCTGTTGCCCACTGGGAAGAAAACTCAAGACAATTTATGAAATGGAAAAAAATATTTAAAATGCAAATATTCCTCTTCCCAGCAGACTCTTCAAAAAAATAAACATGATTTCCTTTCTAAAGCGGAGAATTAGCTAGTGTTAACACTTGGAATGAATGAGATTTATAAAGTAAGGAACTGCAAGTTGCTTTACACGATGAAAACATTCCCAGAAGGTCATACTGGGACTAGGAAAACAATAAGGGAGTATTTGCTTAAAGTAGGGAGCAAAGAGAGTGATTTAAAACGTGTGGAAGAGGCTAACAAGTATTGGATTAAAGTCGCTTTCCTGACTTGCCAGTATTTCTTGAGGTTGCATTTTAATAAAGCAATTCAGAGGGGAATAATTTTCATTAGCCTCTGTGGAGTTTCAGCTTATGATTTCAGGTTCTGGGTGAAATGACAGCATGTGAAACCAGATGTACATCGCGGAGCTTCTGAGGAGCAACACCTTCACAGTTTGGGCGAGTATAAATTCTAGCTGAAAACCAAGCAATGGTAACTCTTCCTTCTGTATAAATGCCTGATTAAGTGGCCTTTTCCAATGGCTGCCCTGCAAGGTCTGTTCTACATCATGCATTATGTGTGTGGGCAGAAACCTGATATTTTAATATATAAAAGAACTGTTGCATCAAAATCCAACCTGGAATTCAGAAACAGGAACAAATTTGGGCTGCAGTTCTGCAAAGACCCAAGCATGTGCTGAACGCATGTTGGTAGGAGAAAGCACGTTTGCAGGGCTGGCCCTTAGCAGGCAAAGAGAGGAAAACCATCTGGCCAAAGTAATGAAGACCATTAGAACAGCAAAATAAACAGAGGGAGAAAAGTGAAAGCTGGTTTATGTTCCTCTTATCCTACTCCTTAAGCAGAAGAACCTGAGGTGTGCATCAGTGCTGATGTCTGTCTCCAGACCAATCTTCGAGGCATGCACCAACCTCTGCATTGCAAGGGGATGGGTCTTCTCTTCCCAAAACAACCCACAATATGCCTTGGATGCTGTGCCAAATGAAAGGGAAAAATGGAAAGGCATGGGGATTTTATGGTCAAGGCAGGATAGCGATGCAAGCTAAGTCTTGTATTTACACATATTCCTTTTCTTTTGTTTGGAGTGTGTCTGAGGTGTGCAGACACAGCAGGATGGAGAGGAATGTGGTGTTGGACAGGATCTGTGGAGAAGTACCCAACCCTCTGGAAGGGAAAAAAACATGACCAGCTTTCTTTTAATGTGGTTAGTTTTAGGAAAGCATTTTCCTACCATTAGGGTTTTCTGCTCTTTCAGATACTGTTTACATAATGCTTAAGTAAAAATATCTGAGTTTAGGTGGTTGTTGAAGTATTTTTCCTAATCAGAAATAGTGAGACAAATGCAGCGGATGGTATATATCAGAAATACTTTTTGCAGGTAGATGCTGTGGGATCTCTCTGCATTCTGCCAGGAACTTCAAGCTTCAGATGTCTCTCACAGAGCAGTGGGATATGACAAGAAACGTGTTAGGGCCTAGCACATTACAGATGAGCACAGCTAAAGTAAGCATAAGTCTCCAGCAGTACTGGAGACCTTTATTCTATTCTATTCTATTCTATTCTATTCTATTCTATTCTATTCTATTCTATTCTATTCTATTCTATTCTATTCTATTCTATTCTATTCTATTCTATTC
>VZRI01013029.1:22248-34426 GCA_013397515.1 Upupa epops
TCTATTCTATTCTATTCTATTCCACTCTATTCCATTCTATTCCATTCCATTCCATTCTGTGGCTGAGAGGAGATCTTATTAATGTCTATAAATATCTGAAGGATGGGTGTAAAGAGGAAAGGACCAGACTCTTTTTGGTGGTGCCCAGTAATAGGACAAGAAATAATAGGTGTAAGCTAGAACATTAGTAGTTCCACCTCAACATGAAACTCCTCTACTGTGAGGGTGACAGAGCACTGGAACAGGCTGCTCAGAGATGTTGTGGAGTTTTCATCTCTGGAGACATTCAAAACCCACGTGGACATGACTTCCCCTAAGTGATCCTGCTCTAGCAGGGGGCTTGGACTAGGTAATCTCTAGAAGCCCCTTCCAACTCACAATATTCCATGATTCTACGATTCTATTTCTCTTCCCACCACATGTTTGGGTAAGAGCTCTAGAAAGTCCTTAATCTATGTTTGTTTTCCAGATTATTTGGGTTTGGCTCACATACTAAGCATAAGGAAAATTAAGCTGCATTATCCCTTTGTTTGCTGTGAAGCACATTGCTGTTGCTTGTAAACACACCACACACCTCAGAGATATTATCCTGGTGTAATACCTCTTCAGGGTTGCAGAGATCTAGGCATGGCTTTGGAGAACAGCAGGAAGACAAGGTACCTACTCAGGTTGCACAGTCACCTACGTTTGAACTGGAAATGGAGTTCCATTTTGCAATCCAATGGAGTCCCATGTCCCAGTCTCAGGCTCTAACTCACCTTTCATATCCCTGGTCTTTGCCTGGTGTGACAGTCCCTCACTCCCTCAGCACTTTTCCCAGGGCTTGTGTGCAGATGAGTGCAACATGAGATTATACTTCATCCAATTACTTAGCTGCATGTTATATCACTGTATTGCACACCATTCAGGAAAGTATTCTAGGTTGCTCTTGCATATTTGCAAATAGTCTGTGAAGGTCAGGCAGCAGGCTTTGCAGCCAGTCCCAGGGAGAACAGGATAGAAAAGGTAAATGTGCTTTACACCACCAGTCATGGGAAGTGGGCTCCTGATTTAATGGAGGTCAGAATACTCTGGGGCTTGGCAGCAGCTATTTTTAGAGGTCATTAAGGCGTTATTTTTAAACATTAGCCATTAAGAGATTTCTAATTTAAGAAACCAGTGTTAATTAGCCCTGCTTGCTTAGCGTCATGTTTTCCAAGTGCCTTGCTCTCAGCACATGCCAGCTGCCCCTGGTGCTCAGTAACGCTTCAGCTGCTGGGGACCAGCCTTGCCCTCCTGCTTGCAAGTGGCAAAACCAGCAGCAACTTAACATAGTTATCTCCAAGAACATCATCAGTCTTGTTAAAATGTCTCACCTTACAGGTTTGTTCCTAATGGCTCAGGCAAGGAACATGACCACTACAGCAGGATCAGGTGAGCGGCTGGTTGGGTGTTTCTCCTGGGCTGACCTAGATAAATGCAAGAACAAAACCAAAAGCAGTTGTTTATGCCTGGATTCTGCTTCTTAATGTTTTTTTAGAAAGTGAGTGCACCAGAGCGAGCCTCTGTGGGACAATGACAGCCCTTTGAGGGCTGCCTGTGGTACAAATTGATGAAAGTTGGTAAAGTGTCTGCTCACTTCTTAGGGGAGCTGGTAGCATTACTGCCCAGTGCCCAGCTGCCAGAGAAGAAAGGGATGGCTTTATCAAACTGAACATTGTCCTGAAACTGCTTGTCTCTGCCTTTGTCTTGCTCAGCCAGGCACCTGCATCTCACCATTTGCAGAACACAGATGCAGGGTGCTTCTTTCACAGGAAGGTCCTTTTAGCCACAGTGGTTTCTGTTTGTGCCCTCTTCATTATCACCAGCAGCCTCATGAGGTCTTTCCCAAGCCTATCCCCTCAAAGAAGTAATTTTTGTCTTCATTCTCTTGGTGCAGTTTGGCTTGAGCTGGCAAGAAGCTTTGAGACGGCTAAACCTGCAATGGACCTGGCTTGAAGAGTGCCTTTACTGCAGGACACAGGTGGTGGAGTTCAATCCCTTGGCCCTGTGACTGGATCAAGAGATGTTTGGCCTTTGTGACCTTCGCTGTATAATGATGTGAAAATGTGTGAAGAGAAACTGTGACACTCCTGAGTTTCCTTGCTCTGCCAGCTCATGCAGGCTATATTATTTCTGAGCAAACAGTTGGAAAGACAACTTTTCCATCCAAACTTCAGTTTCACCTAATGCCTGTCTTGTGCAGGAACAGCCATAGCTGGGAAAATCCTCAGTTGTGCTTTCCACTGGGCTGTACCACAGCTGCGATAGCCATGGGAGACATGGCTCCAACGTAAGCTCCAAATAAGCAGCAGAATTTGATGTCACTAATCTGGGAATTTACCCTGGATTAAATGACAGATGCATGTTTTACTGCTGTCTCTTTCATTGTTTCTCATTTTACTATTTCCCTACCCGTATGGGTCTTATCCTTTTGTTTCTGTTCTTTCCAAGCCTGTTCTCAAGACCTGTAATTGCTGCTTCTCACGCAGGCTGTGGCTGTGGTGTCTCTCATCCCCTGGGCTGCAGACAGTTCTGCCACTGTATGCCAGCTCAGTAATTTCAGTACTTGTCTGTGCACTCTTTACCAACTTACGTTTTCACTTCAGCCCCTCAAACTTCTGCACCAATTCTCTTAAAAATACTCAAAATGTGGCCTTTTCATTCTCTGCCCTGGAAAAGCAAAGCAGTAGGATGTGTTGATATCCTTTTCTGATACCTCTATCAGCTGCCAACCCATGGACAGTCAAGGTGAAGTACTCTCTGTTGTGGTCCCTAATGGAGCCAAACCCTTACACATACACTCCTTTTACATGCCTGGTTTATCTGACACAGCCTGAATTATTCAGGGTGGGCTCATGTTCAAGTGCTATCTAGATCAGAGCTTTAAGGTGTGCTGAGGCAGTGCATTTGCCAGACAGATGGGTGAGGTTCTGTGAGTTCAGCTGTTTTCCTTCTCCAGGATCTTTCATTGCAAACTCCTAATGAAATATTTCTCAAGCAAAATGTGACTGTCACTCTGCACTCAGTAAGGAGAGATGCCTCTGTGTATGTGGGTAAGAGTGGGTGGATCTGAGGGGAAATAAGCCCCTCCAGGCTCACAGCAAAATTCTTCTCCTTCTTCCTCCCTTCCTTCCCTCCTATTTTTATTTTTTTAAAGAAGAGATTAGGAAATGGACAAACGTTTGAAAGGCACATTGTAACCAGCCCTGGTCCTACACCTATGCTACGCCTCCCCCCCTCTCCTGTGAAACAAGCCCTTGCGGCAGATACTGACATTGATCACTGCAGCACAGCTGCTGCTGCTCTGCCAGATGTGCAGAAGACTTAACCTCTCCTCAGATCCACAAAACCTCCAGAACTTTCCCTGTGTGGTGCTATTTGCCACCTTGTTGTCTCCTCCTATATGGATGGGGTCCTTCTCATGAGTACCAGGGCTATCTGTCTGCGCAGATGTTGGAGGTTTCTGGACTATGGGTGCTGTCAGCCATGGCTTACTCCTGCCTGAGACCAGTCACACACCATCTCTGCACCGGTTACTCCTGGCTTTTGAAATGCCCTTGAGTGGACCACTGTCTTTTTCTCCCTATTACAGAAGTATCTAACTTTTTGCTGAGAGTTATTTTGGGTTTTTCTAGAAGTGTGATCTACAAGACTCACCTTCACCCTGAGGTTATATAAAAGTTATTAAAGGGTCACATCCACACTGTGATCCCACATCATCTTACTCCTCAAGTTTTGAAGTCTTGTCTCAGTCCTCCAGATGGTGGAGGTGAGGTACCTTCAGAGGTGGCTGAGATAGCGGTTTAGGTTGTCACTAGGATGAATCGCCCTCAAGGACTTCTGCTATATTCTGGGTTCAATAGTGGCAGCTGTCATGTTTGCAACACGAGCTTGAGGAACAGATCTCACCGAGGTGCTTCAGGCAGCGTGTGATGCCAAACCTCAGGGATGAAGACTGCCACATGGAGCAGTTAGCATGGCATGAATAGGTAACATGGTTAAGGGATGAAGAGACACAAAGCAGAAACTGAATATAGCTATAGCTATATGCTTATGTTCTCGCCAAGTGTGCACACACTGACATTAGTGAAAGTGGTCATCTAGACGATATCTAAACGAGTTCTGTGATGCTGAGCAGCTTGGGGTTTTGTTTCTTAGCTTGTGAAACCTTTGAATGCTAAGGTCTATGAGAGGCATTACTTAAGCTCTGAGAACTGGGGAACTTCAAATCATCCATCACATCTGCGTACTGGGTTTGTGTCCACCAGTATAAATCTATGGAATGAAAAAAAGCCCAAAAGGACAAAATTACCTGTGAGTAAATGTCTGTGATTATGTTAAAATGACTGATGTGTTCTGGCAGAGGGTTATATGTCTGTAACTGTTTGGCTGGCAAGTGAACAAAAGCTCTTGCACTCGGACTGCTTGCAGCTCACATGATCTAATTCTTTACTGAAGGCAGCCAAGATTATTAGTTTTGAATGATAATAAACATCCAGAATGTGGTAGGGGGTCCTCCATATAGTAGAGCGTAGAGAAGGATATGATGAATGTTATAAAGTGTACTCTACATGCAGTGTGGCTACTTAATTCTGCCCTTTATTTATAATAGTAATGTCTTAAAAGAGTGCTGGAGCAAATACACGCTACAAACCTCCATTTCTTTTCAGAAAGTAAATCCTTGCAGTAAATAGGTTTACTGAATCTAGGCGATGTTTATTTGCCTGTGGCACACTGCTAGACGAGTCAGCTTAACATACTGGAAATAATAAGTTTCTTTCCTTGCATGTTGACTGTGGCTTTGGAAGAAACTCTGATGAGGTTATTAGTCCCCATTTGGGTAACCTTCATTGGAACCTGTCTGAAACACACACACTATCAAGTACTACTTGTGATAGAACAGTCTTTCTTGCCTTTAGATCCCATCCCTTGTTCTGTCTGGAGCAATGGGGCTGTGTTCAGGGAAATGAGATGGACAATGCTGCTGATTGGGGTGTTATATAGACATTGTTCCTAACGTGGAGCATCAGGACAATCACAGGTGGCAGATTTCATTTTCAGGGCTACCAAACATGACAAGCATAACAATTCAGAAATTCAGTGGTGGATGGGGCAAGGTAATGAGCTATGAAATACTCAGTGCTATGAAAATCAGGTAGGTGGTTCCACTTGCCAAACACTAAACACTGGGTAACATCTGATAAGCTTGGCTTTTCTTCTATGCATAAAAAATGGAAATCACTTCAACTGAGGGCAAATCCATCACTGTTTGCAACACTGACATTTTACAACCAAAGCAAACAGCCATTGCTCTAAACAGTAGAGCATTTTATTGCAAGCTAGTATACGGGGAAAAGGCAAGGTAAGAGTTTATCCACATTTGTCCTTGGTATTGGTGCTCAGACAAATTTCTACAACCTAAGGAGACGTGGGAACCAAAATGCTAATTCTTTGTGTACTGGTGTCTCTGTGGATGCTTTTACTTCCAGAATAAAAGTAGCCAGATCAACATCAGAGAGTTTCCCCACGGCCTCGTGTTGGAAACAACCATATCCATCTTTGGAACATGATCTTGTGGAACCAGGGGAAGTCTGTGCGTAGGCTGGCCTTTTATCAGGCCCTCAGATTAAAATGCCACCACATCTGCAGAAAGGGTTGCAGCTGGACTGACGCAGAACTTACAGGGGGGCTCTGTGCCCTGGAGGATTCCTGTCTGCAAGTGTGAGCTCGTAAATTCATCGCTGCCCAGTCAGATTATGGAAGCCTAACAGCTAAATCAGAGTTCGGGTTGCCCAGGAATACCACAAGATGATGCAGCTATTTTAGCACAAAGGTCAGAAGCCCTTGGGCAAGGCTCTCAGCTAGCATAAATGCATGCACCATCACTCAGTGAAGGGAATGGAGCTACACCAGTTTACATCAACACAGTATTTAGATTCTAGGAGGTAGAGCTTTTGAACTCTGTTCCCCTGTTCACTTACATGCAGCTTACTGGCTACCTGTTGTCAGTATTGTAACCTGCTAGGTGTCTCTATCTTCAGTTATGTTCTCGTTACTGGGTTTACTGATGGCTTTCCAGAGGTGATGGCTAGCAGCACAGCCAGTCCTGCCCTTCTGATCCCCTTTCTCTGGGCTTAGTCCCCGGGGTGCCAGCAGTCCCCCTTGGAGAGGCTAGTACTCTCTTGTTGAAAGATCTAAGGGAGAAAATATGTACCACTGCAAAACCTGAAACAAGATCTGAGCTGCCATGCTTCACTCAGCAACCACAAGGCACAGGGAGGAGGGGGAAGGGGAAGACTGCTTGCTGGTTCCAAATTAAACCTTCTAGAGTCAGTGGGATGTCTCCTCATGATTTCCATGAGCACAGACTCAAGGCACCCTTTGCCTCTCCCTTCTGCCCTCCTCTTGACCCAGTAAGCTTTTATCCCACCCTCCCACAGTCACATGGACATTCATTTTTGTATTGGTTTGCTCTTTTTGATTCCCATGTTTCCCCTGGCAAAAGTTCCTGACAGAAATGTGGGCACTCTCTGAGCAGTGCATCCTGTATATGTGTGTGTGCTGCACAAACCACACCTATGCTGAACAGACAGGTAGCACGAGGCACTGCCTAGGGGTCTACATGAGCATGGTGCCCCTTGCCCAGGTTTGGCAAATGCTGGGTGGGTTGAGGGGGTGGTGTGTGTGGATGCTGGCCACAGTATACACAACTGCAGCACATCAATGGCCAACCATGTTTGTTCTTGAACGTTTGGGTGCCCAGAAGTCATGGCTGTGACTGGGTTTGAACTCGCTCCTGTCAGTGTAAGCAGAAAAAAGGTCCCTCAGAATCCATCTGATTAAGTAGACAATACTTCAGAATCAAACCTGATAACAAAGATCTTTTTCTCCCTCCGTTGCTTGCCTTAACTTTGAACTTGTGGCATGTTCATGGAGACTTTACATAAAGCTTTAGGTCCTCACAGTTGCATACCTTAATGGGAGACATATTTTATTCACAGGCTGGCTTAGTTCCATTAACACACAAGCTGACAGCTGGCTAACAAAGAGCTCCAGATGCTCATGACTTACTGCACAAGACCTGGGGCACTGTATGTTAACATAAAAATTGCTGGAAGCACTGAGTTTGGAGTGTCATCTTTCCTTTGAGCTGAGCGTGTGTGGGGCTTCTCACTGCCATGCTTTGCCCTGTATGTGCTTTGATAGCCATTTCTCTAGTAGTGTGTAAAATTTTGCCCACATCTTTGATTCTTTCATTTGTCTTCCAGGACAACATCAGAATGAGTAAGACTGTTGGCCACAACGCCATTCATCTCTCCTGTATCTTTCAGAGTGTACTGTAATTATTTAACTTCTTAAAGCTTTCACACTCTTACAGCTCTCATAAAGTAGTTATTTAACTCTTGATATTTTCTCCCCAGCTGTGATGATTTAATCTAGCCTGGGTTTTGGAAGACTGAGCCAGAAAAATCCCAGAGCGCAATACAGCTCATTTATAAGGATCAGCATTTCTGCAGGACCAAGCCTGCACTGCACTCTACATCTGTCTTATCTAAACACTACCATCACACCGTATTTAGGTTTTCACAGTAAGTTAAACCACGACACATAGATTTGAGAAAGCCGTGCATCTGGACCTGGAAAGATCGTTCTGTATTTTAAACATTTTGTGGAACAGCTCCTTATTATTAATTCGGGTAGAGCACATTTGTTTTGGGAGGTTTCGTTCTCTTGCCAGCAAGAGGAAGCACTGCGGTCTCCACCACAGAAGTCCTTACTACTCCAAAAAACCCAAATAATTAAGTCAGTTCCCCGACTATATAAATCATAGCCTTTCACAAACACCACAAAACTACTCTGATGTGAGAACTGGGTTATAACACAGGTGAAATTCCTTTTCTGTTCCAATGATGATGTTCACCCACATGTGAGAAAAGAGGCAGAATAGCTCAGCAATACGACAGTATATCGATGCCAAGCCCTCTGAATTACAACGCCAAGAAATCTTATCATTAAGATGCCTCTTACAGATATTAAATACCCAATAGTGTTTATGATCCTTGGTAATGGTCAACAAGAATACTTCAAAGTTCCTGTTTAAGGCAGAAAGGGCAGATACAAGCTTCTCCCACCGTATATATCTGCTATTGCTGAGCTAACATTGAAAGACACGTACTAACTTTTTAAATTTCCTGACTTTTATGATTACTCAATTTTGCAACCTTCATATTATTTTGAAACTTGGATTGTGTCAAATTTTCCCTGAGAGACCCAGAGAACTATGTGCTTTTGAAACGTTGCCTTTCTGTAGCTAATTTTCTTGGGTTTGTTGGGTTGTGTTTCTTTTCCTCAACTGAAAATCTCGCAGACAGGAGTAAAATCACAGGGCCTCAAAAATAATCAAGTGTGTTTCTAGTACCCTGGTGCCTCAACTTTTCTGCATTTGCTGGGTGTTTGGTCTATGGTGCAGGTGTACGTCTGCTAAGGATCACAGCCCTGCCCAGGAAAGCATTTGACATCACTAGAACCACTCACATGCCTAAGGTGAAGCACTTGCTTAAGGGCTTTCCCGGATTGGGGAATATCTTTAGAGATATTTAAACTTGAAAGGAAATTGAATTTAATTTTCCTATCGATGCATGTGGGATTTAAACAGGTGATGAATTACATCTAATGGCTGCTAGCGTGCATATTCCCTGCACATGAGTGGGAAAATAATCCTTTCTGTCTGTACGGAATCATAAAGTAGCATGTAAAGTAAGAAAAACTGCGCTCATTTAAAACAAAACACAGATCATTCTCGGCTTGTATCCAGGTTGTCTTGCATTTCATGCTAAGAATTTGTTTCTGTGCCCGCTGCTGGCTGGTTTATGGTGGGTGAGCAGGTGGTGGGAGCTCTTTTATTAGCTGGTCCTTCTAGGTGAATATTCTCCCCTTGTGAGGGAGCTTAGCAGACCCTACAATACTTAAGACACACACACACTCCCTTTAAACAGTTTTAGGTGGTGTCTGAAGGCTGGCACTACACAGTAAGATGGTCCTATACTCCTCATCAGCTGAAGGTGAAAACTGAAAGTGAAGGAAGGTCAGAGCCCCTCACTGCCAACTTGAGGCACCTTCTTCTCACATAAGATGTCATCCTCTTCCCTTTGCAGCAAGAATGGGCTGTCTGTGATGAACTGTTTTATTGTGGACCTTGAGTGCCATATGGCTCTGCAATCAGAGCAGATGTCTTTACTGCAGGAAGTCACCTATACAATGTGATTAAGAGTTGCAGTCAAAACCCATTATCTTTCTAAACATGGGCCTTCTGTGTGCTACAAAGAGCGCACAATCTTGTGGAAGCAAAGATATTCCAATTGTCTCAGCATTACACGGGAGAAAATGATTCACTTGGCTTGTAGCTTGGTTTTCAAAAATAAGCTCAGTAACAGGGATAATGATTTTGGAGAGTACTGGGTGATGTGGCTTTGTTCCCTTTGAGTATGTGTCGCCCTAAACCATGCACCAGCATCTTCTTGCAGATGAATGTATGTAGTAGAGGTGCTGAAAGGAACAGGAGCAGCTTTCATGGTATTCCAAAGAAGGGGAAATGCCGTTGTGAGGTTTATCATGCATTCAGTTAGGTGACATCCAGTTTTGTTGCAGATGCCTCTGTAAAGGAGGGACCTTTGGAGAACCAGAGACTGCAGATGCACTGTGCCCAGCAGCCAGAGCCGATAGAAATAGACCAAGTGTTCTGGATCTGTTTTCATTTCATTCTTGTTTCAGTGTAGCTGCAGTTTTTTTCCCTGGCTCAGATGTGAGCAGTGCCCACAGTCAGTCAGGGTGAGCCACAGCCCATGGTAAGCCCTGCCTGGAGTGGCCTGGAAGGCATAAGAGGAGTATGTGGCAGCCAGGATCATCCTGTCCCTGGGAGAAGCGATGCCCTCCTTACTTTCCTGCACAGCTGGCTGTGCTTTAGGAGGTAGCAAGGATGACTCTTCACCTGATCTCAAGAAAGTAGAGAAACCTCTTGCATACCAGGTGCTGCCTGGCACTGGCTGGTGAGAAGCCTGGGTCACTGGCAATCCCTTAAGGCAAGGCCAGTAAGAGCACTAAGTGGCCCTGGGGTGACGGGAGAGGCACAGTAAGGAATGCTTTTTTCCCATTTGAGACGATTTCAAGACCTTCCACTTCTTCACTTTCAAAGGAAGAAAAAAAGCAGCAACCCCTCTCTCTTTCTCCATTCTCTCCTCACCTTGGAAAATGAAGGCATTACTTCCAAGCCCCAGCACAGAGCAAGTTTTTCCATGGTAGAGGTTATTTACAGTGTCAGCTATTGCAGTGACTCAAGGATTTGACCATTACAGCATCACTGTCTTATTAGTATTTTTATTACTGCTCTCTTACCACTATTTCCAAAGTGGCAATATACTTTTCGGAGGCAGCCACATCTTCCAAGGACTTTATCAGTGCCCATTACAGAGATGGAAAAAGCCACATGTTAGTCTGAGTGAGACTAACAGCAATTAACCCGCTGTTTCTTCCTTGATGCAGAAATTCATGATGAAAGCTCCAGACCTGCTGGCTCCAAGGACTTACTTTTACTGTATCAACTTTTCACATGTAATAAAAAGTATAGCCACATGAGAAATTGAACTTATCTGTGTACCCCCAGGTTTCAGAGAGCAAAAGACTTCTAAACCGAGTGATGTGATTAGGAGAAATAAGGAAATGAAATCACTTAATGGGAATGTGCAGTGCATAGAAAGAATCAATAAATAGTTCCCAGGAGTTATCAAGGGCCCTTTAATGCTTTTTGGACCTAAACTATCTAATCCCTACCCTTTCTGTTTTATTTGTCCTCCATTCTACCACACATCACTCGAATATCATGCATCCTGTGAAGATCACAGCAGCTGCTTGGTGCCAGGATTCAAGGTACTGTGAAAGGGTCAAGTTTTCTTTATATTACATATCAGATTCTCCATGAGAACTCTCTGGCTCTTCACAACTGCTCTAAAGCCTTAAGGATGTGGATATAAGCCTGTTTCCACACACACAGGCTTTTCCTGTGGCTTAATAAATGCTATGGAATAATCATCCTCTGGGATTGCCCAGTAGCAGTAGTTCATCTGGAAGCTGATAGATAAAGCAGTGCAGCACAGTGGGCTGCATGGCTGGTAAATCATTTAAAAAGTAGTCATTGTGAAAGAGAAAGGAGGTAATAAAAGCCCACAGAGCCTCTTGGTGACGACATCTGTGTGACCTTGCTGTGACTTAACATCTGAATCTGTCCCTAGATGTTTTCTGACTTATGTACCTGTGTCTCTTTCACTACCCAAATGGGACACTGAAATGAAGGCAGAAAGCTGTCAGTCCTGAGTTCAGTACCCACGGATGTTGCCACTCACTTAAACAGGTCCTGGGCCAAGATTTGAATTCTGGCTGGTATCAAATGATTCTCCTGTTACTGTTGACAACAGTAAGTTTTCAGAGGACACGATGAATGCCAGCTGACCTCAACTGGTGAAAAACTCAGAGAGGAACAAACGAAAGTGTCATTTGGGCCAGCAGATGATTTTAAGGCAAAGGTAGTGTTAAGCAAAATTTATCTTCAGCTCTTTTAGTTCCCTAAGCTGAGGAAGGCATGCCAGCAACTAGTAGTGCACAATAACTTGTGCCCCTGAACCTATATCATGCAGCCATCAGAACTCTTTCATTGCAACACCTTAATTTTGACCCTCACTAATACCCTATATTCAGATAAGAGAAGGGGCTGTCAACTGATGGGTGGTAGTAGTAGCAGACTACACTTGGGTTGCAACAACCCCAGGCAATGCTACAGGCTTGAGGAAAAGAGGCTGAAGATCTGCCCAGTGGAAAACCTACTCAGCCAGCCATCCCCAGTCCAGGAGGTTCCTCCAGTGCACTGGTGACAATTTCCTGATGCAAATGGTGGAGGAGCCCACTAGGAGAACAGCGCTGCTGGATCTTGTACTCACCAACAAGTACGGTCTGGTTGAAGCAGTGAAGGTTGAGGGCAGCCTTGGTTGCAGTGACTATGAAATAGTGGAATTCAGGGTCTTGTGTGGTAGGAACAGAATACCTAGCAGATTCACAACCCTGGAATTCAGGAGAGCCAACTATTGTCCAGCAATTGCTAGGGCAAATC
>VZRI01013030.1:15442-39954 GCA_013397515.1 Upupa epops
GGCTGGGGAAGGGACTGGAGGGAGAGGCTGATGAGGAGAGGCTGAGGGAGCTGGGGGGGTTCAGCCTGGAGGAGATGCAGGGGGGACCTGGAGAAGGCTCAGGGGGGATTGTCTCTCTCTCCAACTTGCTGAAGGGAGGCTGCAGTCAGCTGGGGGTCAGGCCCTTCTCCCAGGCTCCCAGCACTAGGACGAGAGGGCAGGGCCTGAAGCTGCCAGGGGAGGGTTAGGTTGGCTGTCAGGAAGCCCTTCCTCAGGGAAAGGGTGCTCAGAGCCTGGACTGGACTGCCCAGGGCAGTGGGGGAGTCCCCGTGTCTGGAGGTTTAAGACTGGCTGTGGCACTTGATGCTCTGCTCTAGGTTGTGGTGCTGTTAGGTGCTGGGCTGGGCTGAGCTCAGAGGGCTTTGCCAGCCTCCTATTGCTGAGTGTCATCACTTGCCACAGGAGGTAGAAGTCTCCATGAGGCAGCAAGGGTTTGCTTAGCATCTTTATCTTTGTCCTTGAGGCAGGTGACACCAGGCCAACGCTTTTCAAAACCCAGAGGAGTGATTGTGAGTCCCTGGAGGCTACGGTGAGTGGGGCACTGCCCTGGGCTTGGGTTTTCCCCCTTAGGAGTCGCCGTGCTCTCTCATGTTGACTCACAAGTGGATTCCTGGGCTCTCCCCTGCATCTGAGTCCAGTGGGGTCCCGCGTTGGAACAGATGAAGGTGCTGATGCCCTTGGGTGTGGAAAGGGCAGCGCTCCTCTCGGCGTGCTGACAGCACGTTTAGCTAATATATTCATCCCTTAACTCAGAGCCAGATCTGCTGGTTGAAATGATTAAGCGTGGAGTCTGGTATTTACTCCTGGCCCGTGCGGGAGGCAGAGGGAACCATTTGTCAGCTCATTCACGTTTTGCCTCTGAAGCTGGTTCGCTCATCAGTCTGAGAGCAAAGGAAGTGAGATGAATGGGGGCCGTTCCGTTATGCAGAGGAGTGTGCACCAAGATAAATCTTTCACATTTTGCTTCATTTCATCTCCTGTTATCGCGCTCGTAATTGCTGCCGAGTGCTCAAGGTGCTCTTCATCCTGCCTCTGTGATCCGAGCGCTCGCAGCCCTCCCGGTAGCCTCCCAGCTAGCGGCACCGCAGCCGTCTCAGCGTTTTATTTCTCTGCATTCTAATTTGTGGGAAAAAGAAGTCACCCCTCTCTTTATATGAAAGAGAGTTTGCTAAATAAACAGCGAGGGGTCAAGAGCTCTGTAAGCTCCAGCTTCCCACCAGGAACGGGCTCGCCTACAGGAAACCCGGAGCAAGCAGAGCCTCGTTACCGCTGCTCCTGTCCTTCCCATTAGCTTTCAGCCAGAGTCTGCGCTCAAACAGCTCACGGGAATCTCCTTCCCTTCCGTGCTCTCTGTTGATTTGAGGCGTAACAGGTCATCCCCTTCGCCTCATTAGAGCCCGCGACTGGGCTGGCACCACCTCAGCAGTCGTCTGGTCGGTTCTGTTGCCTCTTGATGAAGGAAGTGACTGCGTGAGGAAGCCTGAGTCCTAGAGCCTGCTGTGCTTGAAACCCTCGTTGCTTCAGAAGAGGGATGGGACAAACAGGAGCTTGCCAAGCTTTTGGTAACGTAGAACGAGGGACCCCTGGAGAGCATCTAGCCCAGCCCTCCGTGTTGCTCCTTGCACTGTTTCTTGGTTGAGGGCACTGAAGCCTAAGGAAGAGATCCCTTCCCTTTGTGAGCACTGTGACTCAATTCCAGAGGGATAGGTAGCCTCCTCGGGGCTGGTCGTCTGGCTGCCTGCAGCATCGTGCTTTCACGATGGATAAACATCCCAACAAGCAGCCGGACCCCGTTGCCGTGAAGGGGGCCCCATCGGTCTCTGCAACGACAACTGGGATTCAAGAATAGGCAGCGGCGTTGGCACCCTCTGCGCTTCCAAGAGAACCTGCCTGTAAAAACCCCTCGGCTTCGGCCAGAGAAATGCAGGAGCTGGGTTTCTTTCTCTTCCAGTCGGTCAGGAATTGGGCTGTCGCTTGATTGCAGTGAATTTCCAACCACTGCAGCTGCTGGAGCAACTGTCTGGCTGAACAATAAGGTGAATGCATGGGTGATGCTCCTAAAATCCCGCTGCAGGCTGGGCTCAGCTCAGCATTTCCAAACCACATTGCTTTTGTAGGGTGTTTGTAAGGCTCTGCGGGCCTTCGGGAAGCCCCTCGGAGGGGATTCCATTCTGCTGGCAGCAGGGTTCGTGCTGTTAGCCAGGAAAGTGGGGGTCACCAGACACTTCTACAGCCACGCACGGAGTTTCATCCGTCAGGTACTGGAAGCAGCAGAGGCTTTTCTTAACGAGGAGATGCAGTCACCAGGCGAGTCAGCCTGTCACTCTCCTCAGGACAAGGTGACTGGGAGAACAGTCTGCAGTGGAAGATGTCGGTGGTTGGAAGGCGTCGCATCCACGCGCTCCACCGCGGTGGTGTACGTGTCTCGGCGGGTGGCGGATGGAAGGGCTGATGGAAAGGCTTTGCCGTTCCTCCAGCTGCTGTCATGGTTTCAGTACCTCTTTTCCCCTGTGTTCATGCTAGGAACAGGCGAACTCCTCCTGCCTGTCATTCCTTTTGTGGGAGGGCTGTGTCTGCAGCGTTAGCACCGCAGTTCATAGCGGCTGCTTCTGAAGGCTTCTAGAAGATTCCAGATGATGTGTGTGAATGGCAGTCAGAAGAACCTGCGTGACTGAGTTGACTGTATGGATTCTGCAGGGATAATATCCTATAGGGATAACATCCTATAGGGGTAATTTCCTATAGGGATAATATCCTCTAGGGGTAATTTCCTATAGGGATAATATCCTCTAGGGGTAATATCCTATAGGGGTAATTTCCTATAGGGGTAATATCCTATAGGGGTAATATCCTCTAGGGGTAATTTCCTATAGGGATAATATCCTATAGGGATAATATCCTATAGGGGTAATATCCTATAGGGGTAATACAGGGAGATAACATGATATAGGGCTAATGTTATATGCAGATAATATTATATAGAGGCACTATTCAGGAGGGGTAATGTATGGGGTAATGTTATGGAGGGATAATATTATATACGGGGAATATTATATATAGCAGTAATATTATATGGGGGTCATATAGGGTAATACATAGGGATAATTTATAGGGATAATATATCGAGATATTATTTAGGGGTTACATTATATAGGGATCTACTATATAGAGATAATATTATATAGGGGTTACATTACATAGGAATAATATTATATAGAGATAATATTATATAGGGCTTACATTCTATAGGAATAGTATTATATAGGGGTAATACTATACAGGAGTAATATATAGGGATAATATTATATATGGCTTACATTATAAAGGGATAATATTACATAGGGGTAATACTATACAGAGGTAATAGTATACAGAGGTATGGGGATAATATTATGTAGGGGTTATATTATATAGGGATAATCCTATATGGAGTAATACGTAGGGATACTGTATAGGGATATTATTATTTAGAGACAATATTATATAGGGTAATATTCTATAGGGATAGGTAGAGATTAATATTATATAGGGGTTATATTATATAGGGATAATCCTATATGGAGTAATACGTAGGGATACTGTATAGGGATATTATTATTTAGAGACAATATTATATAGGGTAATATTCTATAGGGATAGATAGAGATAATAGTTTGTGTAGATAATATGTTTTACATTTTCCAAACCAGTTTGGTTTCTGGACTGCTACCAAGAGGCATCCCGAGGCACCTGGACTGGTGGCCCCTTAGGACGTGGCTATTCCTGGACCCCGAGGTTCAGAAAGGGTCTAGTGAACCGCTCTTTGTCCCAGTTAGTAAACAGCAGTGAGTGCAGGGGAACTGGGTACCTTTGCACTCTTCCCACGCTTCCTCCACTCCGCTCACCGCTGCGCTAATGGCAGGGTGTGAGCGTGCGCTGATGCCAGGGAAACGAAGGGAAAAGCCCTCTAAAAACATGAACCAGGGGGATTTTCTTCTCCTGAAGCAGAGGAGTGCAGGCGAATGCGGTCTGGTTTTCATTTCCCAGGAAATAGGGTCCTTTTCAAAGCAGTTGCATTTTCTTTTGTGTCCTTTCGCCTCCCCGAGTGACTCCAAGTGTTTATCAACTTTAATCAAGGTGACTGACAGCAGAGCTGATAATAGAGAGTGGCTGTCTCTGCTGGGGGGGCAGAGCCCTTTGAAATGTCAGCAGGGAGTGCGCTCTATTTACATTTCTGTGGGACTCTTGCTTTCTAAAAGATTTTCATCTGCTGCACTGGAGGGATGAAAGCAAAGGTTATTTAACTCTACATCAGCAGTGGTATCTGATGACAGTGTCACAAAACACTCCTGCTCTCACCAGTGTGGAGCTCCTGCCCCTCCGTCTCTGGGGCTGCCTGGCTGCTGGAGCGGGCTCCTCGCTGCTGTTTGTCCTCTGATGCTGGAAGCTGTTCATCACCCAATTAATGCCAGCCCCGCAGCCTGCTTGCTCCAGAGTCCTGTGGGGTTGGCCAGCCAAGGAGACCTTTACAGAGATTCGTGGTGTGTTAGGCACAGACGATTCAAAGGAGGGGTAGGTGCCCTCTGCATTGCCACAAGGAGCTTTGTTTGGCCATAGGGAGGGCTCTCTGGGAAGGGGGTTGGGGTGTCTGTACTAGATCACACAGGGGCTTCTCCAGATGTGGGCTCAAGAGCAGAGCCATCTTACAGCCACAGTGCCGTGAGGAGCTTTGTTTGGCCATAGGGAGGGCTCTCTGGGAATAGGGTTGGGGTGTCTGTACTAGATCACACAGGGGCTTCTCCAGATGTGGGCTCAAGAGCAGAGTCATCTTGTAGCCCCGCTGATCCCAGCTGGGAAGCTTAGCAGTCAGGGGAGCTCCGGGTTAGCGCTGCCTGTAAAGCACTCTGTAGGGGCTGGATGTTTGAGTTTGTGAACGGTGCTACAAGGAGGGATCCAGAGAGTCTGAGCTGAAGGAAATAAACCAGCTCAGTGCTGCTGCTGCTGCCGGCCCCGTTAGCTCTACAGGGTGATGGATCATGAAACTGGGAAGTGCTCGGTGAGAGAAGTGCCCAGGGTGGTGACTTCCTCTGCTGAGGCAGAGTGAGGGCTGTCGGTGGGTTCGCTCAGACCGGTGCCAGGGTTTGGCTCGGGACGTTGCACTCGGTGGGTGTTCTGTCTCAAGGCAGAATTCCTGTAGGGGGGTGAAAGGGAGAGCGATGAGGTCTTGGTGTGAAGGAGATTGCAGGGAGAGTGTCTGATCTACAGCAAGAATTCTCTCCTGGAAGGGTGAATGACTTCCCTGTTAACTTCTGGTTGAAGCAGTGAGTATTTGGAAGAAGAAGGCTGCAGGAAGAGTCAAAAGGAGTATCAGCCCAGCATGAGGGCCACTGCTGTTTATCATTTCCTGACCTACATTTGCCAATGACACTGAGTTATGAGAGGAGGATAAAGAAACTACGGAGGAACAGAGCAAATTCATTCGCAGTGATCTGGATAGATTCAGCTTAGAGCCCGGCTAAGTAGCTTATTCAGCTCAGTTGTACAGAAGAGTGAGGTAATAAGATTAAGAACTAAAAATAATCCAAGAGGATAGAGCCCCAAAGAAAACACAACAAACAACACGGTCCCACAAGAAGAGGAGATCAAGTGCTTGTCCCTGCTTAAGAGGGAGAAGATTGAACTCGCTGTCGGGTAGAGCACGGGGGACGTTGCCAGCACCAGCTGTGTTAGGAGACCAACGGAGGATTCATTCCATGTAATTAACAGACACCTGGCAACAGCACCAGTTGGTGAACTGGGGCTCTCCACGGGGGGCTCTGGCAGGCACCGCGGGCATCGTGCGGTTGCTCTCAGTTCAGTCCAGCCGTGGTGCATTTCCCCCCCTATATTTGGCATCACGAGGGATGCAGACAGAAGTCCGCGAGCCGTCGGTTAGGGAGGTCTGTGGTCACTGCCCGTTTGGCCTCAGGGAATGGAAAGAGAGAAGGTCTTGTTATGAGAACTGAGGCTCAAGGAAGTCAACGCCAAGCAATGCTTTTAGAGATGCTTTATCTACCCCTCAGCTGGCAACGAGACTCTAATTCTGGGGGCTAGCCCGTGAAATCACCAGTGACCCTCCAGCAGCTCCTCGCAGGCAGCATCGGGAGCCGCCCTCTGTTCCAAATGGGTTCCTCCTTGTCCTTCCAGAGGGGCTTGTATTGTCTTGGAGAGGTGATGCCGGGTGTTCTGTGTCTCAAGGAGCAAAGTGATGATAACAAGATTCAGAGCCCCGTCCCAACGCAAGAAGTGTTGGTGTGGAAGGACTGCCGGACGGCATCCGCTGCTGCCAACTGCAGGCGCAGTTTACTGTGCAGAGCAGATTCTCGTGGAAGCCTGGAGACTGAACGTGATGAAGCAGCATCAGAACCCCTCCAAAAATCAGACTGAATCCTCCTCGGGACTTGAAGAGCCTTACTGCCTTGATGCAACGAGGTCAGTCGTTGCGCGATGATTATCTTAACGAGCTGGGATCCTAGACCTTTCGCTGATCTTTCACCATCTCCTTGGTCTGAAAGTGGAGCGTGCAGGGCCAGGCGTTCCCGAGCAGCAGGAGGGACACGTGGAGGCTCTCCTGGTGACAGATAACCAGCAGAGAAGCCCTTAAGCAGCTAGATCTTCCCTTGTACTGACGTGTGAAAGGAGACCCCCACCGGCTCTCGTTGTTATAGAGTTGATTGACTTTAGGATGAGCTTAGCCCTGGTTTGCTCTCTTCAGATTCATTCTGGAGTCATTCCTGCAGCAGAAAAGCTTTCACAGTGCCTGATACCATGTCCCTGCTCTGGAAATGAACGCTCAGACTGCATCTGTGACAGTGACCGGTGCTCCGGAGCTCAAGAGTGATGTGAGAATGGGCACAGATAACCAGAGCCAAGCCAGAGGAGACCCCAAACTTCCTAGAGTCACTAGTGGAACAGGCAGGACCTCAGTCTGGTTGCTGATGACCGAGTAGTTTCCTCAACCTTCTTTGAACCTGTTTCTAACTCTTCCTCTTCGGGAGAGGCTTGGCTGTTTGTGCCGGAGGCGTGTTGCCCCGCGGTTCACACTGTGCCAGAGCCCTATGGGTTGTTCTCCTAACTTGGGGCTGTCGCTGACCTGGCTTTGGACTGAGAGCTTGCTCACCGCCTCGGGACCGGATTCTGAGGCAGATGAGCAGGGCTGTAAGTACTTCTGACCGGGTAGCAGCTAATTAGGACCCTAACTGAGCAACTTTGCCTGACGAACGAGCTCCATCCAGGGGAGCTCCCAGAGTTTTTCAAGTCCCTGCTGGATTTGGGAAGGCAAGAATTGGGAACAGTCTTCAACTGTGCTGAGCCCTGAGCGCTGTGAGTGCAGTATTTATGGCTTTAATATCCCCTGTAGCTGCCCCATTAACAGCCATTCTTTATGACCAGTGAAGGACTCGTTAGCAGCTCTGTGACTGCAGCTGAATCCTGACAGAGCGAGCTCTGGGTGAGCCACTGCAGGGTTTGTATCCCGCTCGTGCTGGGGAGCTCACCCAGCCCATCTCAGAGTCTGGAAAACACCTGGTCGGGGGGCTCCTGGAGTCTTTGCAGCACAAATGAGGACTCGTTCGTGTGCTTCCCCGCTGCCGGAGTCTGGGTTGCTGCAGGTGAATGGATTTCAGGGAGCAGGACCTGCTCTGCCCCGCTTTGCTCGCCAGCCTTCGGTTCCTGCTCCTGCTCGAGCGCTCAGCCTGTGCTGCCGCAGGGCTGGCCAGGGGCAGCCTCACCCAGCTCAGCTCCCTCACGCCGAAGGCGGCTGCAGCTGCTGGCGGTGGCAGGAGAAGGGCAGTGGCAACTCAGCAAGCGGAGTGGGCTGGTGCATTCTGCCGTGCAGCTCCGTCAGGGGACCAGGGACCTCATCTTCCTCCCAGCCTCTGTCACCTGCCCTCGCCCAGTCTTACTCTGTGTGGCACTGGGCAGAGATGGTGATAGGGACAGTCAGTTACTAGCTGACCTAAGGGAAGGTGACCTGAACGCAGAGCACACGGGACACGGGGGCTTTGTTTCACTCCACAAACAGCTTGAAAGAGGACTCTGATAGCTGTGGCCCTTTCTTGCCTGTGGCCAGGGAGTGGGTGCTGTGGGGTTCAACGAGTCGGGGTGCTTTGCAATCAGACTCCTCTCTCTGTGTTGCCAGCAGCCGTCTTTCCTAGGTGAACCGGTGGCACCAAACCCGAGCATCCCTACCCCGGGGGAGATTTGCCATCTCTTGGAAGCACGAGTGTTGTAGAAGGAAATAGTAAGCCGCTGATTAATGGCCCAGAAGAAAGGACCTTGCTCTCTGGTGCTTTTAGCCGATCTGAGAGCCGCTGAGCAAACCCCGTCGGATTAAAGGAGGGATGTTTGTCTCTTATCCCTCAGACTTGGGGAAATCTGGGCTTATCTGCCGAGTGTCAGCTCTGTTTGTGCTTCACAATCCAAACATCTGCTTCCAGGCGGTGCTTCAGGGTTGTACTGACCTCCGGCACGGCCCTGGCAGGCTCGGGAAGGGCTCAGACGCGCGACGCAGGACCGAGAGGGCTGTGACGGCGGCGCTGGGCGGTCACCCCAGAATTCGAAGGGGAAAACCAGCTGCATCTGGACCAGCTCGGTGTAAAACCCTGTTCCGCTCCCTTTTATTTCCCTGCAGGCTCTTCCGTTGCTGATGGCGACCTCTCTGTCTGCCACCTCCGTGAGAAGGCGCGGGAGCGCCTGCTGGAGCCGTGGGCCTTCCCGTGCTGAGGAGCAGTGGCAGCCAGGCAGGAGAAGAGGGAAGGATGAGCAGGGTCGCTGGGATGCTGTCGCACGGGGACAGATGTCACCATGGCACAGCCTGCACTTCTGTCACTCCACAGGATTTCTTTCCTCAGGAGAAGACGGAGGGGACCAGGGGAGACGGAGCTGTGTCGCTGAGGTCCCAGAGGCTCTGGGTTTATCCTCACGGCTGTAATGAATGTTTGCTTCACTCCACTGCTTCCGATTCAGCTCCAAAGGGTTTAGCTTCTCTTTCTGCAGAAGAATTACGAGCAATTATTAATGATTGAGTTTTAAAAATAGATCTATCCTTTCATTTCCAAGGGAGAGTAACCTGCACTTCCACCAGCTCTTCCCTCTTAGTATTCGCACCTCTGCTTTCCAGACCGTCCTGGGAACTGTGCAGAAGCAGCTGCTCTAATGTCTGGGGGTGTTCTGGGTGCCCTGTGCACGGGCTCTGCTGGTTCTGGTGTTGGGGGAGCTAAGCCCAGTCCTGTGATGCTGCCCCAGCTATAGGCGTAGGGGACCTGCAGCCACAGGACCAGAGGAGGTGACCTCAGGTTGCACCAGGAGAGGTTTAGGCTGGATAGTAGGAAGAATTTCTACACTGAAAGGGTCACTGAGGGTTGGAAGAGTCTGCCCAGGGCACTGGTGAAGTCCCAGTACCTCTAGGGGTTGAAAAGCTATGGAGATGTGGCTATGGGCCATGGGTTGGTGGTCACAGAATGATTGAGGATAGCAGAGCCCTCTGAGCTCCTGCAGCCCAGCCCAGGACCTGACAGCACCCCATCAGCCAGAGCAGGGCACTCAGGGCCACAGCCAGGCTGTCCTTCAACACCTCCAGACACAGGGACTCCCCCACTGCCCTGGGCAGTCCAGTCCAGGCTCTGAGCACCCTTTCCCTGAGGAAGGGCTTCCTGACAGCCAACCTAACCCTCCCCTGNCCTTCCCCAGCCTCATTGCTTTGGTGCCCTTTAGGCACCCTGCTGGCTCCTGTTCAGCCGGCTGTCACCCAGTGCTGCCAGGTCCCTCTCTGCCAGGCTGCTCTCCAGCCGCTCAGCCCCCAGGCTGGAGCTGCAGGGGGTTCTTGTGGCCAAAGTACCGGACTACTCCTGGCCAGCTGCTCTGACACCCCAGCACAGAGGGCAAAGAAGGGAGGAACCCCACAACTCACCTGAGCAAACCCCGATTGCAGAGGTAGTTCCTTTCGCTCCTCCTCCGCGGAGTCGTTGGGGTTAGTCCATCGAGCTCTCCGTGGCAGCTCCAGGCCCTGTAACTGGGTGAATGAATGCTCTCGGCCAGTCCCCTTGTTCCAAGGTATTAAATCAAGGTAGGACTGGGGGGCACACGTGTTCCCTCACGTCTGCATGAGGACATCAAACAGGCAGAGGGCTGGTTCGTGCCCTGTAGTGCAGACTGCCGTCCCCTTGGCCGATGCCCTGTGAAATGAGGTCACAAACCCCCTGCTACGGACAGAAAGGTGCTGTGGGGTCCACACGGTCCTGGTACAAAGGGACTTAGACCCCCTTTACCTGCTCGATGTGGTTTAGCAAACTACCTGCAGAGACAAGGAAGGGAGCAGTTGTGACCAAGAGTTTTAAGAAGCCTTTTGCTCTCACCTCACCAGGAGCTCTGGGCATCGCTGGACCAGCACAGAGTGGCTCTCTGTGGCCCCAGCCCAAACAAGGTGCCCCTGCTTCTTGCAGGGACCACCGACTGCCTTCTCACATCAGCTGGGGGCTGGCGATGCCAGTGTTGTCTCTGCTGCTGCTGGCAGGGGTCCTCCCTGGAAGAGGATTTACTTTGGTCCCTTGAGCCGTGTGCTGAGCAGCAGCTGGGGATAATCTCCACAGGGGTACGTGGCTGCACACCCTGCAGACACAGACACCTTGTGCCAGGTCTCTGCAGCTGGGGTCAAGCTGGACTGAAGTGCTCCTTGTGCTATCAGGATTTTGTTAGAGCAGGGTTGCAGTAAACAGAGTAAAATACCTGCTTCCTCTCTTCTCTCTCCTCTCGCTTCTCTCTTCTCTCCTCTCGCTTCTCTCGCTTCTCTCCTCTCTCCTCTCTCCTCTCTCTTCTCGCTCCTCTCTCCTCTCTCTTCTCGCTCCTCTCTCCTCTCTCTTCTCGCTCCTCTCTCCTCTCTCTTCTCGCTCCTCTCTCCTCTCTCTTCTCGCTCCTCTCTCCTCTCTCTTCTCGCTCCTCTCTCCTCTCTCTTCTCGCTCCTCTCTCCTCTCTCTTCTCGCTCCTCTCTCCTCTCTCTTCTCGCTCCTCTCTCCTCTCTCTTCTCGCTCCTCTCTCCTCTCTCTTCTCGCTCCTCTCTCCTCTCTCTTCTCGCTCCTCTCTCCTCTCTCTTCTCGCTCCTCTCTCCTCTCTCTTCTCGCTCCTCTCTCCTCTCTCTTCTCGCTCCTCTCTCCTCTCTCTTCTCGCTCCTCTCTCCTCTCTCTTCTCGCTCCTCTCTCCTCTCTCTTCTCGCTCCTCTCTCCTCTCTCTTCTCGCTCCTCTCTCCTCTCTCTTCTCGCTCCTCTCTCCTCTCTCTTCTCGCTTCTCTCTTCTCTCCTCTCCTCCCCAGGGGTTGGTCACTGAGCAGGGTCACTCCACCCAGCACTCCAGCAGCGTTTGTGCCCGTGACAGCAGGAGGGAGCCAGCACCGTTGCCACACGCAGCAGCACATGGACCCCTTTGCTCCAGTCCTCTCACGAGCCCTGGTGAGTGTTGGGGTGCTGGCTGCTCTGCTCCATCCGGCAGCGTTCCCCTGGCTGCTAACAAGCGTCGGGGTTTAGCGGGGGGTCTTTCTGACAGACCCTTCACGCCTGGGACTGCAGCCTGCGGGTAGCAGCCAACAGCAGCAGTCTGGGGGTCAGGGCTCAGGCGGGGGTCAGCGTTGGGCTGGTGGTTGAACTCCGTGATCTGGAAGGTCTTTCCCAACCCGGGTGGCTCTGGGAGCGGGCAGTTCCTTCCCTCCACCTGCAGTTCCCAACACAACCCCCTTTCTTCCAAGCTCAGGTGCCATCGCTGCCATCCATGGTGTCACCCGGTGGGCTGCAGCGCGCGGCACCCCAAGGCTGCCCGTTCGGCCACGCGTGACCACGCAGAGGGCGATGCCTCTGCTCCCGTGGGTGAGTGCAGAGGGAAAACCACAGCACGTGGGCCGGGCTGAGGCTGGGACAGGGCGTTGGGTAACCCTGCCGCCGAGGAGCCGCTTGCTGACATGGTTGTGCCAGATGAGACCTGAAGTCCACGGCACGGCTGGCCCCGTACGTGCATTCCTCTTGCGTAAGGCTGGAGCATTAACCTGGGGGGGCTCTCTGCTGTCAGCACACATAGGACCAACCGCCCCTCTTCCCTGACGCCGGGGGAAAGTGCTCGTGGGGTTGGAGCCTGTCTAAACCAGTAAGAGCAGAGCAGCTCCATGGGAAGGTGGCTGTTGAGCAGAGCCCCTTGAAAGGGTTTGAGGCACAGTGTGTGTAATGACAGAGGCCCCAGCCACGCTGCTGAGCGCTGCTGCTCGAGCACGAGCAGCATCTCAGCTGGGCACAGGTTTTATTCCTTTTGGTTAGCATTCCTGAGGGTGGAGATGAAGGCTTTGGCTCCAAACAATAACATCGACACCATCTCTGGCAGTGGCCCCTCATAACACCGAGTGAAAGGCAGTCAGGTTGTACCCTAGCACCGCGCAGAGTGGTTGTACCCTAGCACAGTAAAACTGGGGACGAGGTGGCTGTGGCTCTGCAAGACTGAGGCAGTGCTAACAGCCAGTATCGTGTCTGACGCCTGGCTGGTGCGTTTCATCTTGGTTTCTTCTTTGTCACTTCGTGAGTCTCCAGCAGAACAGAGCCAAGTGTTGATCTGACACTCAGACGTCATTCATGCCCCTCCACTGAGAAAATGTTGGCTCTGCGTGGGCATCTTCCTGCAGCAGAGAGCCGAGGTGCTGGGGTTCAGCAGCTCAGGCCTGGTACCGCTCTGAAGATGAGAGCACAGGCTTTATTGGAGCACAAACGTTGCCCATAACGTAGGGGAGGATGTAAGGTCCTGCATTGTACTGAGCTGTGAGGTATAATTCCAGGTAATACATCCTGAGCTGGAAGAGGTGGCTTAGACTCTCCTTATATCCTAACAAATAAAACACAGGAGCTCTGTCAGCCAGCAGAGTGGCAGAACAGCTGAGTGAAAGGCCTGCTCTCCGGCTGACGCAGGGAGACGTCTCCATTCACTGTCTCTGCAGAGCACTCCGCTCCAGCCGCTCCAGCGCAGTCGCACAGATCACCGGGTCGTCAGTGAAGGAGATGCTGCTGTGGTGGAAAGTTTCTAAGGTGAAAGTTTCCTTCAAGGAATTCTCAGCTGCACGAGCAGACGCGTTGCCCTTTTGTTCTGCTGTTCATAAAGGCACAGGCAGCTTTCTTCTGCCTAGGGACCATGAACTGTGGTCCAGCCCTGCCCTTCCTTACTCCTCCTGGTGACTCCATGGAAGGGGTGTGAGTGTTGGGAGTCACCAGGACTCACACTGAAGTCACCAGGACTCACACTGAAGTCACCAGGACCCACACTGAAGTCATCAGGACTCACACTGAAGTCACCAGGACTCACACTGAAGTCCCCAGGACTCACACTGAAGTCACCAGGACTCTGTTCAGGGGGACTCATTTATTCTTACTGGTCCGGTGAGCTGTGTAGAGCAGGGCTGATGGTCAGACTCGATGATCTGAGGGTCTTTTCCAACTGGAATGAGCCTGTGGCTGTGTTTCACAGGAACCAGGTTGGCTGTGGGACAGGCAGAAGGGTTGGTCAGGAATGGATGATGCATTTGCTGGGTTCAAACAAGTGTGGGTTCACTGGTTGTGACAGCCATCGCAGCTCTGGGTGCCTTAATCTGGAACCTCTGCTGCAAGGATGAAATCCTGGAATCATAGAGTCATTAGGGATTGGAAGGGACCTGGAAAGATCACCCAGTCCAACCCTCCTGCCACAGCAGGATCCCCCAGACCCAGTGGCACAGGAACACAGCCAGGAGGGTCTGGAACGTCTGCAGAGAAGGAGACTCCACAGCCCCTTGGGCAGCCTGATCCAGTGCTCTGAAGACAGACACCACTGGACCCAAACGGTGACGTTAAGCAGTGTCATCACTGAGAGGGTTTGATCATAGAGGTCAACTGCGGAGGTGTCAGCGCGCTCTGATGCATCTCCCGAGCTCCTGCTCGGTATCGATTGCAGCGAAGAGCCTGCAAGGAGGAGGCAATTTGAATTATCCTCAGGCAGCCGTAAGAGCTACAAGGGTCGCTTCCTCTTTGGGGAAGGGGAGCTAGAGGAGCTTTACCTGCTTTCCAGAAGCTGATTTGAAGTACTGCTGCAGATCCCGTGAGGAGAGTTGCAGCCGCTCTGCCTGTGGCATCACTTAGAGCTCTGCCTGTGTTACCACTCCAACTCCAGTCAGAGGGTGGCCCTCAGCGCTTGGCATCTGAAGGAATAAATACTTCTGCTTCGAGAGCTGTAGGAAAAAAGCCAGGGTACCCCCCTCACACACACATACCCCCCCCTATCCGAAGTGTTGGAGGCAGTTTCTGCCTGGCTGCTGTTGTGCTGATGGTAATAGAGGCGCTTTGTTCTGCGGGCGATGCTCAGCAGTGACTGCAGCGCCTGGGTTCAGCTCCAGGCACAGACGGGGTTTCCTTGGAAAAGCTTTGCAGATGTTTAGCAGGGACTGCCCAGCAAAACGGGGTAGAGGGAGCCTCTAAACACCTTTGTTTAGAGCAGGCAAAGCTCTGCTGTTCGGAACCTGACCCCTGGCTGGTGGGGTTTGCTGTTGGAAGGGTCGGGAGATGCGGATGGTTGTTTGGGGATGCCGCTTCCCCGGCCTCTGGAGGTTGTATTTGGGATTTGGGAAAGGAAACCCAGCTCTGCCTCTTCCCTCAGTAATGCATTGGAAGTCTCATGTAGGGTTCCTCCGTGCCCAAGTCATGCCCTGTGAAGTGACTTTAGAGCAGTGTCTGGTGTGGGGCACCCTGAAAGCTGCTCCGTACTGCACAGCTTCCTCTCTCACAGCAACAGCTGAATCCCCATACAGCCCCGTCAATACATCAGCCAGCAGTTGTGCCCCCACAGAAAGTCCTCTAATCGAGTTGAGGCAGCAGCTGGGTACCTCTTGGGCTTGGACTTGTCCTACAGATGGAGTGCAACCAGCCAAGCGAAGGGTTCTGCATGCAGCCTGCCCCGATGCAGCGCCGAGCCCGTTTTATAAGGAGCAGCAGGACACTGGGATGAAACCCAGAGGCTTTGGGAAGGAGCTCCTGTGAATTCCACCGAGCAAAGGGCTTCCAGGTGGGAAGCCCAGCCCCGTGCCCGTGCCTTCCTCCGAAGTACAGGCTCCTGCATTGTTCCGTGTGCTATCTCTGCCAGAGATTGCCCGGACCCAGCTGACTCGCAGCGATAACACCGTGCGACATCGGATTTCTGTTAATTACCAGACCTGTGACCTGCCTCGTGAATGAACCACCGGGGGCCTGGGCTGCCGTTGGTCCCCCACCTTTCATTGCTAACCTACCGGCAGAGCGTTCGCTCCGGAAAGAGCAGCCGATGAAGAGGGAACAGCAAGAAGGTCTGTTTATTTATTGATGACTCCGTTGAGCGCCGAGATGATGAGAGCACTGACAAATCTCGTGTCTCCTTGACACCTTCCTTGGAATTTCAGAAGGTAGAAGCTTTTAAAGCAACAACTTACAGCACAGTGTAAAGGGAAAAGGGAGCGCACGTGAGCGCTAGCAGTGGGGCTGAGCTGTCGGCCCTGCTTTATCTGCTGCTCCCGTTGGGTTGGGTTGGATTTGCTTTGATTTCAGGATTGTAATCAAGGGGTTTCCTTTGGGTCACGGCCGTGGCTACCAGAACCTCCTCTTATGCTGCCATCAGACCTGCTCTGCTTAGGGATGTCCCTGCTGTAGTTGGGGATCTCCTTGCTGTAGTTGGGGATGTCCCTGCTCTAGTTGGGGATGTCCCTGCTCTAGTTGGGGATCTCCTTGCTGTAGTTGGAGGTGCCCCTGCTCTAGTTGAGGATCTCCTTGCTGTAGTTGGGGATGTCCCTGCTCTAGTTGGGGATGTCCCTGCTCATTGCAGGCAGGGTTGGACTGGATGATGCCTGGAGGTCCCTTCCAACCCGGAGGGAGCACTCCATGAACCACACAGCTGAATGAAGCCTGGCAGGGGTTTGTACCTCAGATACCTCTCATCCTGATCCATTAGCACCAAAGGCTGCCCACAGGCTCTGCAGTTTACCGTAGCCCTTGTGTCAGCGCTGCCTTCCCAGGCTCAAGTCTTTCAGGTTCGGGGGGATGATGGTGATGATTTCCTAATCAAACACAGCCTGTTCACTAACTGCTGTCCCATACTCCAACTGCAGCAACCTGCGTCGGTGTCACAGGAGCTGCAAGTTGTTCCCTTAACAGAAGGCACTGGGAGGAGTGGAGGATGAGCGCTGGGCAATGGCTGAAGACCAGAAGCTTCTCACAAGCTGTAAGTCGCCCCGTGAGGGCTGCAGGAGACCCAGTGCTGTTTTCTTCCCAAAGTTCTGTTTTCTTTGCTGTTGTTTTCTCCACCCCAAACGGGGCAGAATTTTTTCCCAGCCTCTCAAGTCTAATTCTGTCCCCTTTCGACGTCACCATCCCCCCTCAAAGTGTCTCTATTTATTGTCAGCACCAGCTCGCCGGGAGCTTTGATGTCTCCGTTGGAAGTCACCCGGTGTGAGGACAGCCTGCCAAGCAGCGTTGGAGGATGACGGTGTTTCATTACCAGCCCTTTGAAGGAGCAGAGGTACCACGAGTGGCTGTTATTGGAAATTTCTCCTTGATTAGTGTTTCTCCTGCCAGGCTTCCAGACCCTGCAGTATCAGCTTTCCCTTGACTCGGCTCCTCCGAGCCTTTTATGGTAAAGCTCTCATACGGGGACCATATGGAGCAGCTGAAAGGCTGCCAGAGGGTCCCATGACACGGTTATAAATACAGAGGGGGTGTGGGGGGGTCCCCCCTGAATGTATAGTCCTGTTGGCTAGAGCCAAAGCAGACAGTAAATCAGAGCGGGCTTGTGTTGCCACCACATTTATGGATTCGTAACGTCGAGAGGGCGGTGGTACCCCAGTCTGGTGGAGTGAAAGAGTCGCCCAGAGTTGAGGTAACTGTGAGGGAATGCTGAGCTGGCGGCCACGGAGGACCCTTTGGTAGTCCAAGGAGAAGGTAGTCTATGAGTTTGGTTTTACAGGAGGCTCCTAACAGAATTCAGGGACTAGGGGTGGCCCGTTCCTCTCCCGCCTTGCTCCTCAGCCTTGGCCATCCCCGTCCACCAACCTGCTCCTTCAGGTGGAGAGGATCTGCCTTCTGCTTGGCCTTCTTTTCCACTGAAGCCTTTTGCTTTGGTGGGAACGAAACGGAGTGCAAGGTACCTCGTGTGAGGAGGGAACGGGCTGCCGCTTATGAAAGTCGTTTTTCTTCCGTAATAACTCCAGGAGGAAGGGTTTTCTGCCTGGAAAACAAAGGCTTCTGCCTAGTGAGGTCCTGCAGGTGTCATCCCCACCTTCACTCCGGTCATGCTCCGTGTTACTTGTGTCACCCAGCTTGTGTGCCCACCGGTGCCCGCCACGCTCTCGTCTGCAGGCAGAGGGATGCGCTGGAGGTAGACGGAGCTCTGCGTTCCTTTTGGACCAGAAGCAAAGGCTTTTTCCCAGCCCTGCTCGGCGAGAAGAGAGCTACCCCTCCACCAGAAATATCACTGACAGAGCCGGCATTCCTAAAAATAATAATTGGGATTATTTGCAAACAGATGGCTGGGAACACAAACACTTCATCTCGCAGTCATCACTTATCCCTTTGGCTGCCAGTGCTCCGCCGCGCATGTCTTTGTCGCTGGGTGCTGATAACAGCAATCGGAAGGAGCTGGAACGTCAGCCCCTACCTGCTGCACTCCCGAGCAGAGTGCCAGCTGGGCTGTTCCAGGCCTGAAGAATAGCTCTGCTGGGTCTGGGCTTGGGAGACCTGTGCTTGAACGGGGGGCCCTGGCAGAGAGCTCCTGCGTGACCTTGAGCAAATGGCTCGGGCTGCCCATCTGCTGGAATTCCGATGGCAGTGAGTTCGGCTTCGGAACAGTTCTTAAGGTGGCAGACCCAGCATCACAAGTGTAGCTCTGGCACAGCCCTGGAGACAGATTCCATCTGAGAACGGGCGGTGGAGGGCAGGGTGATGCTCGGGGTTACGCCGACTGCTCAGCTCTGACAGGAGTGAAGTAACCCTGTGGCTCAGCTCATCTTTCAGAAAGCCCACTCCGTGCATCTGTTCCATCTCTTGACGTGGTCCTTATGCTGCTGCTTCTCTCTGGAGACCCCTATTCCTTTCCCTCAGTAAGTTGAGCCCAAGCTTTGGGGCTCTGCCCTCCCTTTACTCCCCAGGTGTTTGTGGGGACCCTCCAGCTCTGCCGCTGGAGCAGTTCACAGAATGACTGGGTTTTTGCTGTTTCAGGTGTTTTGGGGTGCTTTGGGGTGCTGGGCAACCTTTGTGCTGCATGGGCCAGAGACAACCGTGAGGACAGAGCAGAGGGCACTGGGGATACAGCCAGGCCAGTTAATCTCTGCTGATTCACACACCCTCCCATGACTTCACCGGAATGGAGCAGTCACTGCCCAGATGTCCTCTGCGGGGTGAGACACAGGCTCCTGACTAATGGTCCTCCCCTGCTTCCCAAGGGGAGTTCCTCTCTTGTACGGGTTGAGTGCTGCGTTGGCTCTCGTCACCCTGTGAGTGACTGCTGAGGCACAGTGAAACCACCCTAGTTTGATGTCCCCTCTGCTCAGTTCTCTGTGAAAGACCTGCATCATGAAGGTTTCTGAGGAGGGCAGGCAAGAGGGTGAGGAGGATGCTCATTACGCCCTTCATCCAGCATCCCTTCAAAACTGAGCCATCCTAGGGGGGTGCAGGGAGTAGAGGAGGGCAGTGCAGTGGTCCTGGACGTGTTCATCACACAGAAGCGATCACAGCTTGTAGGGATGTGCAAGGGCAGGAGATGACAGCGTCTCTCCTAGTGTGTTGTAGGGAGTACAGAGACTTCCTCGTCTTTCCTGGAGTGCAAGTTTGTGTGGGTGGGTGCTCCACTACCCTGCTACCTTCCTCTCCTGTGTGCACATGCATCAGGGACCATTCCGGGCTGAGCTTGCCTGCTGGACTTGAAATGGACTGGAGTTCAGCGGGGGGCTGGTTCACAAGTCAGGCAACACTTGAGGGGGCAGCTGTCTGCTGTGTTTGCATCTCCCGAGTTCTACTTAGGAGCTGCAGGTTCCAACCACATTGAGGGCTCAGAGGAGGACGTGGCAGGAACATCCAGCGTTGTCTGGCTTGGGGCTGGAGCGATGAGTTTGGTGTCAGATAGCTGCTGCCATAAATCCTCAAGCAGATCCCAGGGGGGCTGTAAAATCCACTCAGCACCAGGTTCCCTTGAAACACTCGTTCCTGTTGAAGGACCCTCCTGCCAAGACCTTGGATCCGTAAGGAAACCTGATGGAAACAAATCCCCTTCCCCGCTGCCTCCACCACCCCGAGTCCCTCCAGCCGTGCAGCACAGCCAGAGCCCAGCGTGAGCGTCAGCTGCCCTGGTCTTCCCAAGGCAGATGTGGAGCAACACCCCGAGAGGCTGCTGCCCCGGGGCCTCCTCCCAGTGCTGCAGCACTTCACGTCGGTTCCAACAATATTTTGTTAAGTAATAGCTGGCCCCGACCTTGGCAGCAGAAGCCTTGGTGTGGGTCCCCTTAGAGAGCAGTGTCCCAGAGCAGCGGGTGATGTGAGCAGCCCTGGAATGTTTTCCTTAGGCTGGGCTCACACCACACGCCGAGCCGGAGCAAGGCACATACGTTACTAAAAATAATAGCCCGCAAGTCTGGCGGTGTCGTTTGTTCATTATGAAGTCTATTAGCTCTGCACCGAGGCTGCTGCGCTCCGTCCCTGCCTGCTCTGCACCCAGCCGTTTATTAATGGTGCCTTTGTGTGAGAGCGATGGCACGGGGAGCCGCGCGGGCGGCCTGGAGCTGCTCGGCGGCTCTGGAGCAGCTACTAGGTGCCTGGTAATATCCGAAAGGACTCGGTGCCCATAAATCAGCCAGCTGTAAGTGATAGTTAATGCTGAGAAACAACCGCCGAGCAAACAGCGCTTTAACCCGTACATATTCGTTCTGTTTGTTCATACTTAGCGGCTCCAGCAGTGCTCTGCGGCTACTCCGCTCATTACTCACTCTGACTCCGCTCCAGCCTGGCTCAGAAAAGCCTCTCTGAGGTCTTCTTAAACCCTACTGTCGGCTACACTCAGGGTGTCACTGGGTCCTCTCTCTGCTTTAGCGATGGGCAAACTGGTCTGTGCTCTTGGAGGGCTTTGATGGAGGCAGGGAGGGTGGGAATGGAACAGGCAGAGGGGTTTGAGGTCGGTCTGTTCTCTCTGGACACTGCAGACAGGACAAGGGGTCACAGACTTCAGCTCCATCCATTGGGGGAGGTTTAGACTTGACCTTAGGAGAAGGTTTTTCCCTGCCAGAGTGATCCAGGTTTGGAATGGGCTGCCCACGGGGGGGGTCGGGTCACCGTCCCTGGAGGTGTTCAGGGTCAGGCTGGATGAGGTGCTGAGTGGCATGAGCTAGATGGCGGATGTCAGGGTTACTGGGTTGGGTTTAGGTTGGACTGGATGATCTTTAAGGGCTTTTCCAGCCTCATCAGTACTGTGAGACTGTGATTTGCAGTGTGTGATGCAGATACCTGTGAGGGTAGCCGGGAGGCGTGGAGTCTCCAGTGTGCAGAGTCCCCAGCTTGCCAGCTGCGTGTGCACACACACACAGAGACCAGTACCTGTCAGGAAGAACTCTGATCACACTCACTCTCAAGGGGGACACGCAGACGCAGGTGCTGACGTCTCAGGGCTCATCCCATCCATTGCAGGGGAGCTGTAGATGCTCCACAACACAAGAAGCGATTGAGTCACCAGGGTTACCTGCTCCTCTTCCATAGCTTCGCTCTGAGCTCCTGATGGACGGACCTTCTCCCGTGCCCACGCGATACCTGGGGAGCAGCACGGCCGTCGTAACCGTTCAATGTTACAGTGAACTGGAAAATCAGCAACGGGGGAGGAGGGATCTGAAGGGCATCAGATCGAACTTGGGGTGTGAAAAGAACTCCTAACGTTGAGGAGAGCTGAGTCTCATCGATGCCTTGGAAGCAGCAGAGACATGACCCCATCATTCAGCACGTGAGCTCGCAGAGGTCTAGTGCAGAATGACACTTCTGAGAGAGAAACAAGGCTCTGCCTCTCAGGAAGCAGAAATCAGAAGGCAAACACAGTGGCTGAGCAGTGCCTGCTGTGTGTTGCAGCTCCTACCCATATTACTCCCCTGGGTATTGCCAGCTACTAAGGGTGTAAACTGGGAGCAGCTCTCCTGGTGACTTTGCAGTGGGAGCTGAAAGCTGAGTCAGGGCTGTCCCAGCGTTTATCGTGTGTGTGGTTTCAGGGAAGGGAGTCCTCGTGCCTCTGTGTGTGAGTGATGTCTCTATTCTGGGATGGGTATGTGCCCCTCCGTGATGGCTGTGTAAACAGTGCAGGGTGGCAGATATTAATTCAGTGTTTGCTCTGGGCTTTCCCTTTTATTACCTCAAAGCTTTAGGTTTGCTCTTACTCCTGCTTTATACCTGACGTTTGCTAGCCAGCACATTCCTTCTCTTGATTCCACTGTGCTCCTAGGGTGCCGACAGGGGCTGCTGGCTGTGAGTAACAGAAGAACTCTGGGTTTATACAGCCTTTTCTTTCCTTGGCACTAGGTCACAAGAGATAAACCTGACTGACACTACACCCTGAGATAAACCTGACTGACACTACACCCTGTGTTGCTAAACTATACAGAGGCACGGAAAGCCAGCGTCGGAGAAGACTCCGTAAGATCAGAGGACCTCAAAAGGTAAGTCGGGTTTGCAAGAGACAGGCGCATGTTTACAAGCTTGCCATCAGTAATTGAGGCTGGTGTGTCAGAGTGAGGATGGCTCTGTTGCCGGGGCTGTGCGTCTACATCTCCGCCTCTGTCTGTTGATCGTTGCCCCCGTGCTCTGCCTTTCTTAAATCACCCCGGTCTGCCCGACAGACTGAAAGGTGCTTCCATTTCTGCAGGGTTCAAGACCCAAACTCTTCCAGGATCGAGAGATTTGCGGGTGTTAACTGACCCTCATACAGGTACTGAAGTGTTCAGTGCTTTTCAGGGGCTGCAGTAGGCTCCGGCATTGTTTTCCTGCAGCCCAGGAGCCTGTGGGAGCAGCCAGCAGTGGGTCTGTTGCACTCGGGGCTCTCCCTGTACTGCTTAATCCGTCAGACACCGGAGGGTGCTTCCAGAATGAGTTCTCTGCGGGCTGGTTATGAGCTCTGCATCTGCTTTGGAGCAAGTTCCAGTGAAACGACGTTGTTGAGGAAGAGTCGGGGTAGATGCAGTGCAGTCCTCCTGGAGAGGAAAAGTACCTGCTGTGAGTCAGGGGTGAGTGATTGGCGTCAGACCCACTGGCAGAGCACACGCTGCTGCAAGCCCAGCAGCTCAGTCTGGGTAGAGCTGGAGAGAAGGGGGGGAGAGCTTGCAGAAGGTGTGATTTCAGGTGTGATCTATGAGGAATATATTCTGTGGTGCCCAGTACTGTAGCCAGCGTGGCTATCGCTGCTTTTAGGTCAACAGGAATTGACTTTGACCGTTGTTTTCCCTTCTATTGTTGCAGGAGAGGGAAATCATTCTCGTGGCAACCTCGGTGATCCACGGCTGGGATGCGCAGGGGTTCCTCCAGCCAACCTTGTCCCAGAGGCGTAACGATGAGAGACTCAAGGTCTGAAAGAGGCAGCAGCAGCCCATAGCTCATCGTGGCTGGCGAGGGCAGAGCAGTGCGCTCACTCCTCTCTTACCCAGGGAGCAGCTTGGGTCCCGGTCAGGCAGATCTCTCCAGAGCTGCAGATCCCGCTGTCCTAGCTGTGACCCTGTCTTTGAATGGTTGCAGCTTGAGCATTAATTGCCCAAATGACTACAAGCTCAGAACATCAGCTGCGTTTAAGCAGCCGGCCAGCCAGCGGGTTTCATCAATACTCACAGTCCTTGGAGTGTGGCAGAGCAGCTCTGCAGCGTGACGCTGATCGGGCTCTGGCAAGGATGGGCACAGGCACTTGGAGAAGACAGGGCTCCTCACACCAGCTGTGCAGTCTGTCTCAGGCCAGGGACACAGGACTTTGGGGGTCGGTCCAGGCTGGTGACTCTGGTTTGGAAGGAGAGTCCTTTTCGCGTCTGTATTTGCCCAGTAAATTAAGAAGAGAAGCATTAAACTCTCAGGAAAGCTTTCCTCCTGCATCACATGATGTCTTTTTAACCCCTCTATGTCTTCTTTCGATGGGTGAGAGTACTATGTGATGATAGGCTGACCATCCTAAATCAAATTGCATCAGCAAAAGAAGGTACCCGGTGGCTCTGGCCCTACCCCAGCTCAGTGCCTCTCACTGAGGTGGCCCAGCGAGTCACCAGGACGAACAGCTAGGAGAAGCTGGTTGATAAAGTCTTCTCCCTTGCCCTGTATTTTAAAATACTGACATTCCTTTTCTGCCTGAATCACTTCACGCTTGGCCGCGGCTGCAGAGCTGCCACCCTTTCTGTGAAGAAAGAGGCCGGTTTTCCGGCTGGTGACACGTTGGGCTTCGCCGACGTGCCACGCGCTCACTGCTGTTCTCAGCAGGTCTGAACCATGTAAGGGTTCACCCTCATCGGGTTAAAAATCACTGTCTGAATGTCTATCAGTATGCAAAACAGTCGTGCGCTACTCGAGGTAGTGCTCCTCATTATAGCGGGAAGGATTTAAGTTTTAATTAGCATTTCCTCTGGTGGACTAAGCCCTCCGAGATGACTGCACTTAGTAAAATTTAATTAACTTGACAAAAGATCCTAATTGTTTTCATGCCACCAGTCCTCAGTGGGACTAAAAATAATACCCTTCAAATTAAGTGTCTGCAACCACCCTGCCTTTTGCTTGTCCTATATTCGGGGAACTGCTTGGCCTAGTTCTAGTTGGTGAAAGTCCTGCCCGGCGCGGAACCAAGGTTGTTCGCTCAAGGATGGGGGTCTTCGCGGCAGCGCAGAGCGACGAGATCTTGTCTACCGAAGATCCCAGCGAGCGCTGACTCTTCCCACCTCGTTACGGCACGGGGCGGATGGGAGGCTGGTTGGTTTATCTAGGTGCACAAGCTAATCAGTGAGGTATAGGACTCAACGGAGGCATCGAGTGCTGGTAAATAGATGAATGTATGGCTAGGGCAACTATGCTAACTATAGAGTGTATGGCTACCACAGCCATGCTAAGCTATAGAATATATGGCTACCACAACCATGCTAAGCTATAGAATGCATGGCTAGGGCAACTATGCTAACTATAGAATGTATGGCTACCACAACAATGCTAACTATAGAATGTATGGCTACCACAACCATGCTAAGCTATAGAATGTATGGCTACCACAACTATGCTAACTATAGAATGTATGGCTAGGACAACTATGCTAACTATAGAATGTATGGCTACCACAACTATGCTAACTATAGAATGTATGGCTACCACAACTATGCTGGCTATAGAATGTATGGCTACCACAACCATGCTAAGCTATAGAATGCATGGCTAGGGCAACTGTGCTAACTGTAGAATGTATGGCTA
>VZRI01013030.1:40158-76393 GCA_013397515.1 Upupa epops
TGCTAACTATAGAATGTACAGCTGAGTGTCATGATCTAGATGCCAGACGTTAGGTTGACTCGGTCGGTTTTAGGTTGGACTGGATGACCTTTAAGGTCTTTTCCAGCCTCATCGGTACTGTGAGACTGTGAGACTGTGTGGCTAGGGGAGCTGTGCTAGGCTATAGCTGTACCGTATGTCGCGTGCCTGGGGGACACTTGGGATTAAAAATGCTTCGTGCTAAGACTTCTCCTTCTTTCCCTCTCGCTTCAGTTGAGCTGCTCACATAATCCCAGTCTTGAAAGGCAATGTGAGTGGGGAGTGTTAGCACGTGAGGCAGAGTGAAGAGTACTGGGGACAGGCGCCAAGTCCAGCGGACTCTCTGGCAGTGGCCATGTCAAGAAGAGATTCTGAGGAGAAGACGTAAGGAAAACGCCTGACCTCTTCTGCTGAGGTTGGGATTTCATCGCGCACAACCTCACCTTGCAGGGACCCAAAGTTTGTCCCCTAATTGTCCCCAGCACTTAAGGAACGAATCGCCTTCTCATCCCAGGAAAACAATGGCTTGTTATTCCTGACTCGTCAGGCCTGAATATCCCTGATGTGCTCAGGAGCTGCTGCTAGGGTTCTGGCAGCACAATCCGCTGTGTGGGTGATGTTTTTGGAGAAACGGAGCCTGAACTCCATCCCCTGCTGAAATAACACAGCAGACCCAGGGTTTTCTGCTGAGAGTGCAGGTCAGGACTAACCGCGCTGGTTTCAGTCCTTGGAAGGCTGGGGAGTTAAAAAAAGTCCCCGTAAATCTGTTTCTCTCTTGAGTCTTTGGCTTCTTTTTCAGCCCAAACATCTGGCTGCTTTATAACGTTTGAATAGGAGGGAGATTATTTTGGCTGATGATCCGTGCAGCAGGGCTGCTAAACACCTCTCTCCCTGCTTCCCTTGCCAAGTTTCTCCTTTGTTTTCTTCCCTCTCGATTTAAACCACAAGGTGCTCTTGCGGGCCTCCATCTCCATCGAGATTTATCGATGTGAGCTCTTGCGGGCCTCGGTCTCCATCGAGATTTATTGATGTGAGCTCAAGGTAGCCGTCTCTTCCAGCTGTATTAGCTGAGTGCTCTCAGTAGAGGTAAATCACCTATTCCCAACGAACAGCGTGGAGTTCCCGTCGGGAATGTTTACCCTAAAGAGAAGCTTTAGGGAGCCATTGACTGCAGAAGCCTTGGTGCTCTGGGAAGAATCGAACTTCATGCTCCTAGGGAAGTGGAAATCCTGGACACACAAAGTTGTCAGGAATTCCTGGTACCCAGGGTGACACCTCTCCGCGGGCATCGGTTCTCTTAGCCCAGCCGACGGCCTCTGTTCCCTCTCATTGCCCTCTTACTCTGCAGAATCAGCTCCTTCGTGTAGCTGATCGATGCCTTCACCAGCCTCGCAGAGGGCTGTCCAGCTGCCTGGGCTTGGTGTCCAGGGGGTGGTCTCTAGCTGGGCAAGATCCAGAAGGCAGACGTGATTGTTACTGGAGTTCCAGTTCTCAGTGCTCTGCTGCAGGACTGAACAGAGCTCCAGGGAGCCTTCCAGCCTTCCCAGGGAGGTAAAACCAGGTTCATCTTGCTGTCTTAAGAACAGCCTTCCCGGGTGGAATGTCTCCCTTAAAGGAGCTCCTCCAGGAGCAGAAGAGCTCAAGCCAAGCTGAGCCTGGCATTCAGCACTCCAGTCTCACCCCCAGCTCTGACGGGCATGGCTAGCTCTGGACCTACGTGGGGCTGGGAGCCTCCTGCCAGAACAATGTCTGGAATGCTGGAAAAGGAGCTGGGAAGGAGCCCAGCAGTTGCTGCGGGGCCGTTGGGAGCTGGAGGGCTCACTCAGAGCTCTGGGATGATGCAGAAAGCCAGTTAAGTGGCTTCTGCCAGACAGGTGAGGTGTGGTGGGAGGGTGGGCAGTGTGAAGCCCCCCAGAAGGGAGGGTGCTGTGCTCGAAGCAGGGAGCGGGTGTGGGTTTGTGGCCTCGTCGTCAGGATGCCATGAGGCACCACCAAAGCCCAGCTCGCTCCTGGGTTCTGAGTGCGACGACAGCTCAGGAGAGAGAGGGGTGGGCAATTAATGAAGACCCTCACAATTCTCAGTGGACTCAGCCCTTGTGAGCAGCTGCTCTGAGCATTGCTGTCGGGCAGAGAGCCCCCACGGCAGAAGAGTCGTGGGTTGGCAGGGTTTCTTTGTCTGGCAGGCCAACGCTTTGTGTTTTAGCCGAAGGAGAAGACCTCTCTCCGTACAAAGTGCTTTAGAAAAACCCATTCAGCCGGGGAGAAAAAGGCTGCGATGGCCCACTGAGGCACCGCTCCTTAAACGCCAGCAGCTCCGGTTTGAAAAGTCCTGGTTCTTCACTCTGTTAATCCTAAAGAAGCCCTGGACACTTCTGAACAGAGCAGCTAATTCCAGGAGCACTCAGTCATCCAAAGTCTTGGCTGGAATGGGAATAAAGGATGATGCTCTCAGGCTCTGCAGCCGGGATCTGCAGGCTTCACGGAGCGGGTTACCCACATGTCCCTGCTCCTGTGGGTAGTGGAACAGACTGCGACCCCGTGCTGCGGTGCCATCGAGGAGGCAGGTAGAATGGATAGGAGGAGCTGCCCTCGTTACGGGAGCCTTTAGGCTGGAAGGCAGCCGCCGCGCCAGAACGCAGCTCACAGACCTGAAATCGGCCCTCTTGGGTCACAGTCCTTCCAGGCTGTTGGCTCCCCGGGCGCTGAGAGGAGCTCCTGGGATGTTTTAAAAGACAGGCTGGAGCTGCCACTCCTACGTTCAGCATGACGGAAGAGAGCGGGATTGATCTGCTGATGGAAGCTTCTCTCTATCCGCAGGGCTTCCAGCCCCAAGCTGGCATGAAGGGTGCTTAGATTTCTTGTGGGAAGAGGAGGAGAGCGTGAGCTCATGGCCCCAGATGATTCGGGAGCAGTCAGTTATTCATTACTGTGAGGGGTATATATAGCATCTGCCTTACGTGGTGCTCAGCAGCTTGAAACGTGACGGCGTGCTGCTAATAGATCGACAGTCGCCCTCGGCCTGCTCCCTCCTTCTCTTTCTTGCTCTGCTTCCCCTCCTTTTGTTTAACTTCATGAACTACTTTAAATACGGGATGAGACCACACAGGGATGGAGTGGCCTTGCCAGTAGGACAGAGCCCCTGTGAGGAGCATCTTGCACGCTCGACCATCCCTGCGCTCATGTCCATCTCAGCCGCGTGCCGCGGAGCTCCCAGCGCTTGTAACCCACCCGCATCTGATCCTCTCTATCATCATCCCTCAGCATAGGTGATCTCCGGGAGGTCCTGGTGCTAAAAGCTTCCTGAGCACTTTGCTCTCGACCTCCAGCACCACTTCAGGTTCCTCGAGAGCTGATGGCAGAGGGGGGGCTGTTGATTAATGGTGCCCTGGGAGATGCTGACACCTCTGCCTGCATCAGAGAGCTAAGAGCAGCGGGCTCTGGCAGACGGCAGCGATGGCACAGGGCAAGGCAAGGGGTGGCAGCCCTGGGGAGCTGCTCCACGGACCGGCAGATACTCCCCGTCCTCTGGGCTGGGTGATGGTCTGCAGGGGGGACCATCCTCCAGGGCTGGGTGATGGTCTGCAGGGGGGAAGAGCTGTTTTGTAGTAGCCAGGCAAAACCAGAGAGCAGACAGATGGTGTTAAAGGGTGAGAATGAAAGCAGAGGAGGAGTCCACGGAGGAACAGAGCTCAAGTTGGTCGGGTTGGGTTGGCTGGGGTGGGCTTGTTGTGCAGTCTGGTTGGTCGCCCATCTCAGAGGCCGTTGTCCCGAGGGGTTTGCTGGTTCTCTCTTTGGTGTCAGCTAACCCAAGCGCACTGCTGCTGCACCGGCACAGCTCACGCTGCAGCCCTCATTTAGGGCAAAGAGAGCTCCCCTTGTAGCGGTGAGGGGAACGGTCAGAGGGGTGCAGGGGCTTGGTCTGCACGTGTGTGGAGGTTGGCACAAGCCATCTATTGTAGCCAGGCTCCGTGACCCCCTGGGCAGCCTGCTCTGGACAAGCAAGGCTTGGCGAGGTAGGGTTGCACTGGATGATCTCCCCTCAACCCCCAGCAGCCTGGGGTTGAGTGCTTTGTGCGATGCTCAGTCACCCACTCCCCCTCCATGGCAGCACTGCCTGGCATCACCTGCTTCAGCAGGCCTTGGGAGAGCTGCGCTTCAGGTTCCCTGAGCTCTCCCCCAGGCCGTGCTCAACTCGTGGTACAAACCAACCCATCACCTCCTGCTCACCCTCCCCTCGGAGCCACCGGGACAGCTTCGCGGGCCAAGTGCCATCACTTGGGGTGCTTTTGTGACCAAGCAGGGAGCTGTCGTTACTTATGGATCCGGTGGCTACTGAATGCCAGGCGTGGAAACACCGGGGCGCTCCGCTTTGCAGAGGAAAGACCCCAGACAGCCTGGGGGGGGTCGGGCAAGCGGCGCTTGGGGCAGGAAACCTGGGGATCACTGGAGGGAAAAATTAATTGGGCGTTAATGAGCTCTGACTGAGCGCTCGAAGAGGGGAGTCTGGGAGTGCTTTGCATTAGCACAAACGAGCACAGGGCCTGGGGCTGGGAACCAGCGCGGAATTTATCGCCGACCGGCGCCGCTGACCGGGTTTAACTGCGTCCCTGTCGGAGGGGAAGGCAGTGGGGCAGCTCGGTCAGAGCCAGCAGCCCCTCGTGCTCACCGTGGGGTCTGAAAGGGGCAAACATCTCCTGCTATGGGTGAGCACGGTGCCTGTCAGTTGGAGGGGCTCCTTCTTCTCCCCCAGGTCTGTGAGATGCTGGCCATGACCCTAGGGATGCAGGCCCTTGAGGTTCAAGGTTGCCACCACCGAAAAGCCAATCTGTGAGGGGACTTTCACCGGTTTAAAAACCCCTGAAAGTAGAGTCTCAGTGGGGAGGGAGGTTTGGAAATAGAGGGATCAGCTAATTATTTGTAATTAGGTCAGCCCGGGTAGGCTGATTGCCGTAATTAACAGAGCCTGATGCATGTCCTGGGGGTGGGGGGGTTTGCTTGGCTAGACCAGGGGAGACGTGGCAGCGGTGGCTATCGTCGCTCCCCTCATGTGAGGGTGTTTGAGAGCAGATGAGCGAGCAGGGGGCGGGTGGGAGGCTGGGGGTGTGCTGCGTGTGATGGAGGTTGGTGGGGACATGTAGGGCAGTCTGCTGGGCTGAGCGGGTGGGTTAGTGCGGGTGCTCGGGGGACGGGAGGCTGTGTGGGCTGGGGAAGCACTCCTGAGCCAGCCATGGGGGAGCTGGGCAAAGCCTAGCAGTAGCCAGAGGTCTGTGGTCAAGGCAAACCAGAGCAATTCTTAGTTGGAAAGGAACTGCAAGAGGAGAAGGAGCATTTGTTTGCCACAAGTGAGCAGGGACTGGCAGGCTGGGCGAACCAGAGGTGCCCAGGCTGTGCTCATGAGCTCGTCACAGTCGTCCCCAGCCATGGACCTTTCCCTGCCTAGAGCTCCTTGCAGGAGAAGCTCAGCCGAGGCCCTGTGGGATGCTGTAGTAGCCTGTGCTAGCAGCTGAGCCTCGCTGCACAGTGTTCTCCTGCAGCAGGGCACCATCCTACTGCCCTTTCCCACTCCAGGGCCATTGGCTTCCTCATGCCCGGGCGCTCTAATCCGCCGTGGCAGAAGCATGAGAGTGCCTCTCTGACAATTAATGGCTGGGAAGATAGAAAAGAACCAGAGACTGAGGTACTGGGATCCGGGGTTGGAAGAGCAGCCCTTGGAAGCCAGATGAGGCGAGCGGAAGGTCTTGCCATGGTCCTCGTGTAGCTTGCCCTTGGCATGTGGCACGCTTGGGGCTACGCCTGCGCCTTGCCCTTCGCAAGCAGGATCACTGCAGTCGCCCTCATTTGTAGGTCAGGTCTCTCACAGGTTATGAGAGAGGCAGCCCTGGTGCCACCCTACTGCCTGCTTGGAGTTGTGATTGGGTGTGATGGGGTTTTACTCAGTTACAGCGTCCAGCTGAGGTAGCAGAGTGGTCAGAAGCTCCCCAAGACCCAGAGCCCTCCAGATGCACAACCAGTGACAGATGATTGCTAGAACTCCAAGACAGCCCAAGCACCAAGCTCACAAGGAGCAGAGCGTTCAGGTTTGACAGATTTTAAGCCCAGCTCCCTGTTCCCTTTTTGAGTTTTCATCTGGAAGTTGATTTCCACCTCACGTACTCTTCCTCCCCCTGAGCTGCCTGCAGCTTTCCATGCGATACCCAGACTCCCAGACGCACTGGTCCCGCCAGACCAAGGCAGGTGGTTTCACTCTCCGGGAAAGCTTGGTCCCCTCCAACGTCCAAACCACTGTTGTGACAAACCTAAGGCTTTTCTTTGATTGAAAGCCAAGCCTGAAGGCAACGTGGGCAGGGGCCTGACCCAGCAGAGCCAGCTGCTCATGGTGCCAGTCTGATGTGGGCATCTAACAACAGGATGACTGACAAGAAGTGACTTCATAGTGCAGGTGTTCATAGAAGAGACCTCAGAGGTCATCTCATTCCAACCCTCTAGCATGGGCAGTGTCACCTCTCACCAGAGCAGGTTGCTGAGAGCCCCATCCAACCCGGCCTCGGGCGCTCCCAGGATGATGGAGCAGCCACAGCAAACACGCCGGTACCCACCAAGCACAGTCAGTTACCGTGGGGGCCTTTCTTTCCCCCCTGGTCCCTCTCCCAGGTTACCACCACATCTCACCTACTCGTTCTTAAAGCCGATTAGGAGCTGTCTCAGTTCTGCCTCCTCCACACTCCTAGTGCTGTGCCCTGCTGGCAGGGGAGGACTGCGCGGGTGCGGAGCTGTAATTACCGTGTTGGGAAGGACATTTCCCTCGGCCCCCTGCAAAACAAAGCCCCATTGTCTTCCAGTCACAGACCAATTCAAAGGGGACCATTGTAAGCTGGCAATTCCCAGGTAGAGCTGTCAGCCCGCAGATCCCACGCGGTTGCCACTGGAACGAAATCAATGAGTCCCATTGAAAGGAGCTGCTGAAGGCAGAGGCTCGGGGGGCACAAGGCTGCTCATTGTAAAAAATCACAGCCTCTCCTCACCTGAAACTAACGATGCCTTTTCCTTGTGCTGCAATTACAGCACCGGTGGGACCCGCGGTGGCAGGCAGCGCTCGCACGCTGAGGTCCCCCCTATGGAGCCACTGAGTTCCAGTGTGGGCTTTACTGGAGAGGCAACAAGCCAGCCCATGGCTTCCTTTTGCCTACGTTGGGCGCAGGCACACGTTGCACCCATCGAAGCTGGGAAGGTGGTGCTGGTGGTGCCAGCCAAGCTCTTGATGCCAGCGATGGGTAGAGCCCTAGCGTTGGGGTCATCTTGCAGGAGTGGGGTTGCCCGGGCAGCTGGATTAGCTGGAGAAACGTTGATGAGGGTGTTTACTCCTAATGACTGCCTGCAAAGTTGCCTTCTACCTGCAGCTCTCTCAGAGCACTTTCCGTTCATCAAGCCCTATAAACCCTCTGTGCACGTGGAGAACTGCGGATAGCGGCGTGCCACACCGCGCCGTCCACCCGGAACCACCATGCCACACCACGCCGTCCACGCAGCGGAACACGCTCCACCCGGCTGCCAACGGNGCCTTCGACGGCAAAGGGCGGCGGAACGCGCTCCACCCCGCTGCCAACGGGAGCATCGCTCTGGGCTAATTCCATCATCACCTGGACGAGGGGAAAAGGGAAATGATGGGGAGAACGCGGAGAGCAGAGCTCAGGGCCTGCGGTTGGTGTCGTGGCGGTAAGGCAGAGTACGATAGCGGCGGTGAGAGGCAGAGAGCTGCTCGCGCAGAGAAGCGCTGCTAGATGATGTGGACGGATGTATTTTAAGAACGTGAGTGGCACCTGTTCTCTCACTGGAGTGAAAGCTGCTTCCCAAACTGCCAGCCCCAAGAGCTCAACAGCACTGACTCAGACACGGGAACGTGATGAGCTGAAAACCCTGAGACTGAAAAAGGAATACAGGGATGGGGGATGCACGGGAGGGGGGGTCTTTTCAGGTCTTTGGAGCTGTTGAGTCAGATTCCCATTCCTTTGCAGCCTGAAGGAATCAGCACAGGAAAGAAGGGGAGAAAGGCAGGGACCGCCACTGTTTTCACTGATACCAGCAGCGACTTCGTTAACGATGGCTGAAGTTGCTGCTGGGATGTGTGGCTCCTGGAGGTGCCTCAGAGCCCGCCGTTGCTATAGAAGCGCTGTTTCAGGGGTATCAATTAGTCAGCCCTGTGAAAACACGAGCAATTTAATGGCAAATAGCTGAGAGCTGCCAACGTGCACTGGGATCTGCTGGGACAGCGGGGCTGCGTGCACATGTGTCAGGGTGACTCAGCCAGTGAGCTGTGCGGTGAGAGGGGAGGAGAAGAGCAAAGAAGCACCAGTTCTAGCTGGGAATGACAAGTGGAAGCAGCTTCACGGGCTCTCCAAGTATTTTCGAGGGATGGATGTACATGACAACAGAGGGGATGGCGTGCAGAAGCAGCCAGGCACTGTTGGAAGGGCAGGCTGGTGCAGGGATGTCCTGAGTCAGACAGCTCTAGTGCCTCCTGCAGCAGTGTGAGGACTGGGTAAGGCTGAAGGGCCAGCATCTCGCTGAGTAGAAGGTTGGAGCTGAGCAGAAGGTTAGAGTTCTCTCACGTTGAGCACTCCCAGCGATGATGGAGCAGCTCTGTCGCCTCAGCTCATTGAACCGGGCAGACTTTGACTCCGTGTTCCTGACATTAAGTGGTGCAGAAGGCTGGATGAGCACGGGGAGGTGTGTGCAGACAGCAGGGAGGGCGCAGGAAGGCTCTTTGCAGCCCTCGCTATAGATGTTCCATGGGGTTTGTAGAGGGCAATCTGCTCTTGGTGGCTGTGAAAGTCCCAGTGTCCTCCAGGAAGCCCTCGCGATGTGGGTGCTGGTTCTCATGAGGACATTAAACAAAACCTGGAATCCATCACGATAATAAAACCCAAAATCATAGACACACGGTCTCTTATTTGTACAGACACCACCAAACCACGGGGGGGGACAAAAGGAGCACGTGGGGCAGGACCATCAACCACCACACGGAGCTGTAGACAAGAGGATGCGGTAGCAAATACAACAAAGAAAATGAGTACCACTGCAAAGATGGTTTTAAAATCCCACTCTGCACTCTCAGCCCTTGGGAGGCCTCCTCTCGAGACCTGTGTCCAGTTCTGTCCCCTCATCTATCATGAGACATGGAGATGGGCACTGGCAGGGCCTTCCCAGGGAGGTGGTGGAGTCCCCCTGCCTGGAGGTGTTGAAGAACCCTGTAGCCATGGTGCTTCAACCCTGCTCGAGTGGCAGCAGGGAGGGGGTCAGGCTGTGTCTGTCAGTCTCTCAGGGACTGAGGGGTTGTGTTGGGGTGGGGATGGTTGGACTGGGGGAGCTGGGAGCTCCTTTCCAGCCAGGATCAGAGGGTGATTCCACTCTATAGTGTAACAGCCTGGCTCTGGCCACTGAAACTCACTGTGGGATTTACTTTGCCCCCCCAAACAGCTCCGCAGCCCCTTCTGCAGTGCTTTAGCTAGGAACCAACCCAGAGGCCACAGCAGGAATCGCTCGGGTGCACCAGGAGACGACGGAAGCATCCAGACAGGTTCACAGAGCACAACCCCTGCTGCAGGGAGCAGCTCGGGAACTGCTCAGAGAAAACAGGGCACCTGGCCTGTGGGTTCTCGTGACGCCCTCGCTAGGCTCCAGCAGAGCTTTGAAGCCTTTAAATGCTCCTCTTACACTCAGCTGGCACCCCGCTGCGTTAAACACTCGGCTAATTTTTAATCAGAGAGATGGAGAAGCAGAGAGTGAGCGTGTGGGATCCTTTCCTGGGGCTCGTTGGCTGCGGGAATACCCCTCCAACAAGGCAGCAGGTTCCTCAAGCGACTCTAATAGCCACGTGGCCACAAGCCATTAGGTTCTTCATCTCGCAGGTGATTAATTTCTCTTAAGATATGGAAAGAGGGTAGCAGCTTCCCCTTGCCCTCCTCCCCGCAAGGTTCTCACACAGCACTGTCACTGCTCTGTGAAAGCAGAGGGATGGAGAAGGATGAGAAGGATGAGGTTTAAGAAATGATCCCAGCAAAACTAGTTGCAGTGGTTTGGTGACTGCAGGGAAAGCAGAGATCCCCACAGGTGCCGGGGTGCTACCATGCGGTGGTGGTGAGTCTGAAAATGATCGCAGCCTGCTGTGAGCAGGAACCGCCTCAGCCCTGGGCCCTCAGCCCTGAAACTGAGAGTGCGGGGCCATAAGAAGGCTCCAAGTGTTTAAGTCACTCAAAATCCTTTACAGTGACCTCAGGTGTCATCACAGCCATCTCTTCCCTGTGCTGCTTGCTCCGTAGGCAGCTCTGTGCTCAGGGTCCCCCATGGGGGCTGATGCTGGGCATGGGCTGAGCAAGGAGCCCGGGAAGACCTCCTGCCCAGGCACAGCAGGGAGTTTAGCTGCCAGGAGTTCCCAGATCGGCACTGCCCGTCTGCAAGCTGGGATTTTGTGGGGTTGTGAACTCTTCCCTCAGGGACTGGTGCCTTCTCTGCTTCTGGATGGCTCCAGCTACGGAGAACCGAGTGTGACCGGTGACTCCAGGGGGTTCTCCTGCCCAAGGCTCAACATTTCATAGCAAACCCCATTGCCAGGATCCTTCCCATCTCAGCTCCGACAGCCTCACCGAACCTTCTTCCGTCTTCTGCTCCTTCAAAACCTCAACGTTGTCTTCACAATCTTCCAGGAGACAAACAAGTCCAAACGGTTCATAGCAGAGGACTGCCGCTCTGTGTCCGTCCATCCACGGCGGATCTCACGGTGTGAAGGCGCAGCACCACTCCCCGAGGACCTCTGGGTTCCCACGGGGGGTTCCGTGTCGGCGCAACTGCCTGTGAACTCAGTCTTTAAAACCCCCGAGTCCTTGCGTAAGCCTTCCACATACGGACCCAAATACCAGCACTGAAGTCATCGACTTCACCTGCCTCACGGCAGCAGAAGATGCAGGCAGCTCTAGGAGTGTGAGGGTTATATAAAATCGCATCCACTATTTATGTAGCATTGTCTCCAACACATATGTCCTGCCCATATGGGATGTTCTCGCTGCGCGGAACATGGTCGCTTCCAAGTATAACTCACCAGAAGCACTCAACCTTTGATTTTAAAACTGTGAGCGTCTCCTCTTCAGCAGCCCACGTCGAGAGGAAACTCCAGATTGCGGGGTGAGGCGGCTGCCAATCCGAATGAGCAGGAACATCGTCAGATGGCAGGGAAGTATTTGTACTGGTTGTATTAACAGAAGCAGTGACCTTTACGCTCTCCAAAACAAGCCAGATGGGCCCCGGATCGCAGCAACCGCTCTGGCGAGCGAAACTCCGGAATCAATTCAGCGCTCCTCTGCAAAGCATCGGCGCTGGAAGACAGGAGAGGCTCCAGACCTCGAGGTGACTGCTACCGAGACCTTCAGATCCTGGAGGACAAGTACCTAGCGCATCCACGCTGGCCGCTGCGCTGTTGGCCATGGGAAGTGGCTGGGCTGCAGCTGAGCACTGCGGCAGGAATCCCGGTTCAAGCCGCTGGCTCGTTCTTGGGAGTCAGTGGAAGTTGAGTAATAGGCACTGGCAGCCCCTCCAACCCTCTGTGCTCTGCTGCTGTGGCAGTGAGAACGGTCTGCGTTCACCCGGCAGGCGACTGCTGCCTTCCTGCTGACGCCGGTGATGCCCCTGCCCTTCCTTCGGGTCAGTACCAAGAAGTCCTCACCTCTCGCCTGGTGATGGAAGGGGCTGTCACAGCGCTGACTCGAGGGCTCTGGGAGGTTCCTTTGGGGTCTGTGGGGGCAGCAGGACGGTTCCTTCGGGGTCTGAGCTCTGTGGTGGCAGCAGGAGCCCGATGCTTTCTATTCTCCATGGCTCCGGCCTGAGCTCCACTCTAAGAAGAGCAAGGACCTCCCTGTTGTCTCCTGACCCAGCAGGGCAAATAAACATCGGGCAAGTCTTGCTCTCTGTCTCCTGAACCCCCTGGTCTCTGCTCTCATCACACAGACGGTTTGCACTGCTGTCTTTGTCACAGCCACCTGCAGCTGCCCTGTCTTACGTGGAAGCAGGGTTAATAGCAAATCTGGAGTTTCTGATGATCTGCCCTGGCTGCGAGCAGCTCAGCAGCAGCAGCCTCCTTGGAACAGCCAGGGCTCTGCTCTGCTTTGAATTCCTGAAGGAGGGTTTGCTGAGGAATAGCTTGGTTATCCTGGGATCTGGCTTGCAAAGCTGCCAGGGCGTTGCTGACTGCAACTGAGGTGCAGGAGAGGGTCCAGAGAAAGACAACAGGGTGCGTGAAGGGCTCCTTGTGAGGAGCAGCTGAGGGAGCTGGGCTGGTTTGTCTGAGGAAGAGGAGGCTGAGGGGAGACCTCATCACCCTCTACAGCTGCCTGAAGGGAGGGTGTAGAGAGGTGGGGGATCGGTCTCCTCCCAAGTCACTAGCAACAGAACAAGTGGAAACTGCCTTGTGATGCCAGGGGAGAGAGAGATGGGACAGAGTGCTCAGGGGTTGGACCAGCCTGCCCACCCAGAGAGCAGAGGGAGCAGGGAGCAGGAGGAATTGTCATCCCTAGGAGGGGGGTGTCAAAAACCAAGTAGACGTGATCACAGGGAACAGGGTTTAGTGGGTTGGGTTGGTGGTTGGACTGGATGATCTGGGAGGGCTCTTCCAGTCCCAATGATCCTGTGATACCAGAGGCTCAACAGTTGGTGCTGACCCGGCTGGTGACTCCCGGTACCTCTCACTACCATGAATTCCTGCTGTTCTCTTCTTGCTTTTCCCAACTCTTTGGGAGCAGGTGCCATGGCTGCTTTTATTTTCCACTTCCCTGCCCCTCGCAGCGCAGTTGCAGACTGCTCCTCCCAGGAGCAGAGCACCCGGTGAGCGCCGCGTGGCCTGGCAAAGGAAAAGCCACGCCAGCAGCTGCCCGAGAGCCGCTGAGGTGCTCTTGGAGACAGCTCTCTTCAGGGAAGGAGTCTTACACAGCACGGGGCACTGGAGCGCAGCCTGCGGAGCAGCAGCCGTACGTGTGGGCGCAGGAAGTGTTCTCATTTGATGGTTCCATAGCAGAGAGAGGTCTTTGCTTCCAGTGGTGCGGGAGCCCTTGGATCTCAGCAGTGACACTTCGTTATTCTCATTAGAATCCTAGGATCACAGAACAGTTTAGGCTGGAAGAGATGTTCAAGACATCGAGTCCAACCCTTTCCCCAGCCCTATCAGCACCACTCAACCCTGTCCCCCAACGCAGCAGCTCCCTTTCTCCTCAACACCTCCAGGCATGGGGACTCAGCCCCCACCCTGGGCAGCTGTTCCAGTGCCTGACAGCGCTTTCAGCACAGAGATCCCTCCTGACAGCCAACCTGAACCCCCCTGGTGCTGTTTCAGGCCTTTTCCCCTTGGCCTCTCACTGGCCTCTAGAGAGAACAGAGCACCCCCAGCCTCTCCACAACCTCAAGCAGCTCTAGAGAGCAGTAAGGTCTCCCCTCAGTCCTCTGCTTTCCAGCGCTTATCCACGGTAGCAGCCATCAGGCTGGACAGGACGTGTGCAGGACGGAGGGCTTGGGAAGAGACGCAGTGACGGGCACAGCACAAGCCTGACAGACAGGGGGGTTAGTGCAGACGCTTCCTGGAGCAGCGTGCGAAGGCACAGACCCAGGCAGCGCCTGGCTGGCACAGCCCTTCCCTTGGAGGGTCTCTCTTTGCCCCCAGCTACAGCTGTGACAGAACGGGACTGTCTGCAGTGAATGCAGTGAGATGCAGACCCCACAGGACTGAGGGCAGGCAGTTCTCCCTCCGAGCCTGTTTGCACGGCTGATGGACACTGAGAGAGGGCAGTTTTCCAGGTGAGGGCTGCTGCTGAACCTGTCCGACCTCGAGCGGGTTCCGAGGGCATCTGCCAGCCCCCCTGCCCCGCACAGCTCCTCATGCTGCTCCGTCCTGCAGCCACACCAGTTACCACGGGGGAAGGCAGCGTGAGAGTGCTTACAGTTCAATGCAGCCAACTCTCCGTCCCGGAGAGCAAACAGCGGTGCTGCCAGGTGTCCGGGCGACGCAGAGCATCCCCAACATCAGTAACGGCTGGGGCCATGATGGGAAGAGGCCATTCCCAGCAGCTGATTGCAGCCCTCATTAAGCGGAGCCTCGGGGCTGTCACAGAGCCTAAAGGTTGCCATCAATTTTTCATGGGCACTGAACTTTGCTAAATGGGCCTGCGCCTGGCGAGAGGCGCCTTTCGGCGGGTGCTCATCACGGGGAGCCGTGCGGCAGGCACACCGGGCTCCTGCAAGGAGGGAGGCCCTGCCAGCGGGGGAACAACGATGGCCCTGGCTGCAGACACCCTGCCAAGTACGAGGGAGGCAGGGTTATTGAGTTATTACTCCCTCAAAAACAGCTCCTCAGCACCCAGGGCCAGGGAGCTGAGCACCACGGGCGACCACAGCCAGCGGGGGCTGCAGCTGGGGAAGGGAAAGCAGCAGAGCTCCAAGAAGAGGAATTAAAGGGAGAAAAACCCAGCCCTTCCTACAGCACAAAGGACAATACAGAGGGGCTGCAGCTTCCCAAGGGAGAGGAGCTGGAGGGGATGTGCCTTGGCAGCCGGAGGAGTGAGGCAGGGGCCTGGGGAACGGTTCAGCTGGGAAAAGAAGGCGACAGCAACAAAGCAAACACTTGGCTTGCAGAAAGGCCTGGGGGCAAAGAAAAGAAGCTGAAGGAGAGCAGTAGGCAACCTCAGCGCAGAGCAGCCACCAGTGTGAGGGCCTCTGGAGACTTAGGGAGGGCTACACTCGGCGGGGCTTAAAATTCAGGGTTCAGCTTGAAGAACCCTACAGAGCAAGTTTGTGATCGGTTTTCAAAGAGGCCCCTGCAATCCAGGGTCTAGCAAGCTCTAGAGAAGAGCACTCAACCACAGCCCAGCCACAGATGGGTAAGGAGTGAGGAATTCATAGGCTCATAGAATCCTTAGGGATCGGAAGAGACCTGGAAAGATCATCCAGTCCAGTCCCCCTGCCACAGCAGGGTCACCCAGACCCAGTGGCACAGGAACACAGCCAGGCGGGGCTGGAACGTCTGCAGAGAAGGAGACTCCACAGCCCCCCTGGGCAGCCTGGTCCAGGGCTCTGGGACCCTCCCTGGGAAGAAGGTCCTGCTGAGATTGAGAGGGAACCTCCTCTGCTCCAGCTGGCACCCAGTGCCCCTTGTCCTGTCCCCAGATGCCCTTGAGCAGAGCCTGGCTCCATCCTCCTGACACCCACCCCTCACAGACTGAGAGACAGCAATGAGGTCCCCCCTCAGCCTCCTCTTCTCGTGTGGGCTCTCCAGAGCAGGGGCGCAGTCCTTAAGGCCAAGTGGGAAACGCGAGCGTTAAGAATCGTAATTCAGCTTTCGGTCGCCTTCCAGAGGGAAGAGAGTGCGGCTGAACTGAGGGAGCGGGTGCCCTTCTATCCCCTCCCAGGCTGCTGAGATCCTTGGGACAACCACAGAAACCAGATTTAGTGGGGGACTCACCCAGCTCCGCTGCCCTGGGCTGGGCATGCAGCTCAGATTATAGAAGCCGAGAGGCGAGGGACCACCGCAGCGAAGCCGAATGCCAGCCACCGGGGCCAAACGCTCTCTGTCCGCTCGGGGGGCTGCGGAGGAGCCCTACTCAGCCCAATCCCCAGCAGGACACGGGTCAGGCGGCTGGGACCAGCCAGCCTGAACTTACTCGAGCGCTGTGGTAGCTGCGGAGTGGCCGGGAAGGGGGGGAATGTGGATCAAATGAAAAGGGACCAAACCAGGAGGGCAGGAGAGTTTATTTCCAGGCAGCTACGTGAGCGCTACGAACAATCGAGAGTGGAACTCAACGCACTGAGAACTACTGGAAAAAGAGTGGCTGGCAACGTCCTCCGCAGAGATGAACCAGGGGAGGGCAGAAAAGGAGGGTCGTTCGGTGTGCGCTGCCCTCCACAGCGACGCCAGCCCGGAGGGCACCCACGGAGTAGGAGCAATGGCTTCTTCAGTTTGCAAGAGTCTGTTTGAAGGGGCAGTGCGGACATCCAGAGTCACTCCTTTGGGGCTGGGGGGGTAACTGTCCTTTCGGTCTGTAACGGAGGAGTGTGCAAACCTAGCAAAGGATTCTTTGGACTACGAGCGGAGGGGAAACGGGCAACCAGCAGAGCCAGCCGAGCGCAGTCGCTTACAGGGTCGCGTTCTCTGGGAGGCACACGGCCCGAGTAAGGGGAGCTATCACCAGAAACATCGTAGAGCAACCTGCCCACCCAGCAAACGAAGCGCAGGAGTACAGTGGGACGAGTCGCTCAGCTGGGGGTAGAGCCAGCAGTTACGGGGGGGATCTGCAGGGCAGAGCAGCAGGGTGACAGGCCAGACTTCCTGTCTGTTTGGTACCTGGCTGCGAGCGAAGGGCAGGGTCAGGAAAAGGAAGGCTAGAAAAACCTCTGTCAGTCCTGTTTATCCCCCTTCCCACATCCCAGCTGCTGAGCCCTGACCCGACACAGCAGAATCTTCCGTGGCCGCCGCTGCGCGGAACGGGTTCCATCCCCTGCTCGTCCTGAGCTCTGAGTAAAACGGAGAAGTTTTCCCTCTTAAACCCCCAAGGGCAGCCCCCCAAACCCCCATCTGGGCCAAGGCAGACGGCTGCCCCGACGGCCAGTGAGGCTGCTGCCCTGCAGTCACCGAATGAAAGGGAACAGACAGTCACGAGCTGCAAAAAGGAGAAGGAGCTGCCCGAGTCTTAATTACCGCTCGGGTGCGGTAACTGGCAGGTGGAGCAGTCTGCAGGGAGCCCCCAGCTAAACTGGGTCACGCCGGAGTCTCCTGAACCCGCAGGAGCTCAGCACAGCTACGGCGACTCGCAAGCCTGGAGTAAACGGCCGGTCCGGAGAGTCCTCTGTCCACCTGCAGAGCTGCAGAGCCTCTCCCGGCACCTCCGGGACCTCTAAGACCAGGGGGTGAATGCAGATGCCAGGAGAGGGGGTGACAGGTGCGACACCCCGCTTAGTCCGGAGCACAGCGGGGTTATGGGATGGTGGTCCCTGTGTTGTGGGAGCAGCCACGAGCTGTGGATAGAGAGGGTTCAGCAGGCGCTACGGGAGGGGGGGTTAATCTAAACCCCATTTGTAAAACCAAACCCACTTGGTCAGTACAAAACCGACCACCAGCAGGCGGTACGTAAGGCTACCAAAGGGCAGTGAATCCGAGGTGCCACCGGGCCTCTCGAGACCCCACGGGGCCGGGTTTGTTCCTGTCCTTGGGTGCTGAAGAACCAGACCCAGGGCTTACAAAAGAGTCGGTTTATTTCAAAGTCTGCTTCGTATATTGAAGCACATATTAAAGCAACAGTACAATGTTCATAAAATATAAGGGTGATGCCGTGACGCTTCGCACATGGCCGAGCACGGGGTCGGTACTAAAATAAGGATTTAAAGTTGTACAAATAGAGACAGTAAAAATGACATAGAAACCCAGAGCCTCCCGCGGCCGCGCGCCTAGAGCTGCGCTTCGTCCTCCCGCTCCGTCCTCTAGCTGGCGCGTATTAGTTCAAGATGAAAGGGTAAGCAAAAAGATTTACAAGGATCAGCAGGAACAAGTTTGATGCTCAAGAGACAGAGGAACCGTCCACTGTACTGTACAGACACCGGATGGGTTGAAGCTGGCTGAATAGTCTAGATTTCAAGTTTAAAAACGCACTGCCGCGGCGAGTGTCCGGAGTTTTAAGGCGAAATTACAGCTCAGGACTGTCACCGTTTCTCATCTGTGGAAGCTTCTTTGACTAAAGGGTGTAGCTGTTCGTGACACTCGAAGGATTCCCCTTGCTCCGTCGCCCCGCGTTTTCCTGCCTCTGAATGTCTCGTCCTGGTCAAGCGGCTTCGTTCGCTTGCGGTTTCTCCTGTAGGGAAGGCGGCAGCCAACTCGCACGGGTGCCTCTGGGAGGAAGAGGCGCCGCACAGCACCTGCCACTCGCTGTGCTCTCTCTCCTTAGCGCAGGACCCCTCTCTGTCCGGCCGAAATGTCTGCGTGAGAGTTGCGGGCTGCGTTCTTGAATCTAAAAAAACACCTGCTTGCATCTCCTGTGGGCTCTCCAGACCAGGGGCGCAGTCCTTAAGGCCAAGTGGGAAACGCGAGCGTTAAGAATCGTCGTCGAACGTGTCTTTGGAGCCATACAAGTCCGCGAGTTTCTTAAACCGAGGTCCCCAGTTCTGTAGGTAGTCGTAGTCCAAATCAGAATCTGTGGTGGCTGACTCTAAGGAGCTAAGTGAACCAGCCACTGAGCCTCTTCCCTCGTAGCCATAGATCTGAATAGAGTCATAGGGAGGAGCGGTCGGATCGTTATCGGCCTCCTGTATCCTGGTGTTGATGAAGTCATCGACGTCGACGCTGTTGGGAGCCGGCCGCAGCCCCGGCCTCGGCAGGTACTGGTACTCGGGTTTGATGTCCTTCCGCGGGATGAACCCGTTGATGCCGTCGGGGTTCTGCAGGGTAGCGATGTCAAACGCTTCCGTGTCTTCCTCTCCGCCGCCCTCGTCGTCGTAAGTGATGATGTTCTCTCGCACATCTTCTTCTTCAAAAACTATCAGGGGCTCCTTTTTCTGCCTCTTCAGCGTCACGAACAGCACGACGATCACTGCAGGGAAGGAAAGAACCAACCTCACATTAGCCCGGGCTCTCTGGCAGCAGCTCCGCTCCAGCCCCATCGCTGCCTTCACGGAAACCTCAGCTCTTGGGCTGGGTGGGGCCTGTGGTGGGTTTTTGCTAACGTCAGCACTTTGAGCTCACGCAGCGGGGGGAAGGCATCGTTCTAGAGAGGCCTTCAAACCAGAGACAGCCGGTAAATTCCCGCAGGGAATTCCCACGGTGCACGGGATGGTAACGGCTGCGGAACAAGCTACACGGCTCCACCTTCTCCAAGCATCGGCAGCTGCTCTCCAGCCCTCCCTCCCAAGCACAGCTTGGAGCCGTTCGTTTGTCTTCGGCATGAGGGGAGTCCGAGGGACTCCTGGCAGGAGCCATTAATCCTGCCTGACCCCAGTAAGGAACCTGTCATCCTGGGAAGACCTCCAAGCTGAGGACTGCGCGGCGTGACCCCTCTGAGCACTGCCCTGAGTAGCTGATGCCAGGCCACAGAAGGCCGTTCTCTGGGCTCACCCAGACGAGCTCACTGCTGGCTGCACTCAGCAGCCACCGCCCCAGCACCTCCTACCAATGCAGGGGCTAGGGAGCTGCGAGTAATTTACCCTCCCTGCAGGCAGGACTAGTTTTCCCAACAGGAAGAGGCAGAGAAGAGCGATCACTGGAAAAGCCCCTCGCGTTACCTAAGAGAATCACGATGCAGGCGAGGATGGCGATGAGCGCGCCGGTGCTGAGCCCCGCGTTGAGGACGTAGGCTTCGGCGTTGCAGGAGAGCAGGGAGCCGTTGCTGTCGCAGCCGCACACGCGGATGGTGAGGGTGTTGGTGCTGCTCAGCGGGGGGACCCCGCCGTCGCTTATCACGATGGGGAGAAGGTAGAGATCCTGCTTGTGGCGACTGAAGCCTTCGCGTCTGACGAGAACGCTTGCCGTGTTGTCTGGGCAGAGGAGAGGGATAGGTGTCGTTAGTTCACTGCACACACAGAGTCCTCCTGCGAGAAGCATCTCAACAAAAACCTCACTGCTGACTTGGCAGCAGTGTTTGCACCGGGAATCGCAGGGAGCATCAGCTTCCTCACGGCCCAAGGGCCCTCCCGGCGGCGTTGGCATTCGCGCAGTTACAATGGCTTGGGGTGAGAAAGGGGGGCAAATGCCCCCCCTTGCTCCTAGCATCCCACTACCTGCCTGGGAAACCCACGGTCCTCCCCCAGCGACCAAAGTGGCCGGGCCAGGGGGCTGCTGTTCCAGCTGGTCCCACTCTGTTTGCCCAGTTAAAGGCTTCGGTGGGGAGGAGAGGTCCCCAAATGCCAGTGCTTTGCTGTTCGTGGGGTCAGCCCTACAGGGACAGGAGGCAGAGGTCTGCACCCTACTGGCCTGGACCAACCCCACAGCCGATGAGAGCTGCCTGTCGGGAGATGTGGACTCAGTGCTGACGTGCTCCAGCCAGAGCCACCGACGGAAGGGTTTCAGAGGGATGTTTGTGCGGCCTGAAGCACCGGGACCAGAGGTCGAGAGCCTCCTGCCCCCAGCCGCGCCGGACAAAGGTGCGGAAAGCCCAACGGGAGCTTGTGAAGCTATAAACATCCTGGAGTAAATAAAGACGGACCGATCCTATCCTTGGCCCTCCAGACCTTCCAACGGGAGCAGAGGAAGAGGACTGACTTCACCCAACCCCTTCTGCTTTGCCGCGTCCTTTGCTCTGCGCTACAGAGAGGCACCGGCAAAAATAGCAGCGGATGGTTCTTTTATCTATTAAGAGAGGGCTGTTCACCTCCGCCGGGACCCGCTCTACTCCTGCCTCAGGGTGCTGCACAAGATTAATCATTTTCCTGTTGAAGAGTCAGCACAAATTCAGAATTTAATAATGCAAACCATAAAACCTCTCGTAATGATCTAATCACCGCCATTTCCATCAAAGTTGGTGAATAAATTACAGCACAAGGAGTCTCTCCTCGGATTAACCCCCCGTGCAGGCAGTGCGAAGGCAGCAGAAGGCCTGGCACCCTGGATGTGGGTCAGTTTAGGGGACCAGGAGGATGCTTGCCCTGCGAAGGGGTTGAGGACAGTCCTGGACGGGGTCTGCTCGCTAGGTAGCTCTCTCCACGTCTACACCTCTCCTGCCAGGACACCACGGCTGAGAGCCAGTGTGGGACCCTCAGCATGCAGAACCATCCCACGTCTAGAAACAGGATGGGAAACAGGATGGGGCACAGCTGCTGAGGACGGAGAAGCTGCTCAACACCCGGTTTTCGATTACCGGGGGCCTTGGGAGGTGCCCCTCACCTTCTTTCCCAGAGTCTTTCTATTCTCCTGTTTACAACGTTTGCCTGGCTGGGTGTGCAGGAGTGCCACATCCAACGGGAATCAACGGGCTCACGGCCAGCGGGTATAAACAGAAACCCAACACCCACTACCTATTAACCTACCAACTCCTCCTTGAGCCAACGCACACGGACACAGTCAGGCTGTTCCACGAAGACGCCTGTAATCGTTCATTTCCTCAGTCCCAGAACCAAGACCTGCTCTGTTGAATGAGAGATCTCTGCAGGACAGACCATTCCCATGGCCGAGGACATGACATGACATGACATGGCCAGACCATCCCATGGCTTGTGCTGAGCCATGAGCTCATGGTTTCTAGGCGAGACAGGCTCGGCAGAAGCTCCCACTAACGCAGGGGGCTATCAATGGGATGTGGAATGTGATTCCAGTACTGCAGCACCTGATTCCTTTCAGGAGTTGGTGGAAAGAAACGCTATGAAATGATAATTATGGGACTGGAGACCCAACGGCTGGAGCCGTCATTAACTGCCCTCCTCAGTCAGGGAAGACCAGCAGTTCCCTCCGAGCGCCGTGGCACAGCACCCGGCCCGCTCAGACTCACAGCGGAGGAACCCACCTCTAAATGATCCTGTCGTGGCCATGCTCCTCCTGACCAGGTCTGTCTCTGTTTTCACAGGGACCTACGTACAAGCTGAAGGGCTCTGCTTGGCTGGCTGCTGCGGAGCAGCCTCGCTGAGCCGGTGAAGTCCACCCCATGGCCACAGAGCGGGATGGAAGAGGATGGATTAACAACACTGCCCAGAGGCAGAGCTGATGGGAAGATTCAATCCCTGGGTACTGAAATCTTTACTGAAGGAACCCCCCTGGCTGCTCCAGTCCCTTCCTTCACCCAACGCCACCGCCTCAAACCATCTTTACCCAGGCTCAAGGAATGAATTTGCTGCAGAGGGAGATGAGGGAGCAGTGGAAGTGGCCAGAGTCAGGGCCATTCGCCTGCGGCTGTAACAGAGCACCGCTCTCCTGACCTGTGCTTCCCCTGCTACAGAACCTACTGAACGACTGACACACAGAGTGCAGCATCCACCACACCGCAAAATCCAAGGCGTTGTCGGTGGGATCCGGTGACCGTAACCCAACCTTCTCAAGAAGAACCTGGCCCCGGGGTCTCCAGCCAAGAACGGGTTTTATTTACTCCTCTCTAAACCCCATCCATCAGCTTTTCAAGCCCTCTGTTTGCCTGCTTTCAAGAGGATCAAGAGGCCCCCTGGATCCCTCCTGAAGCGCTCTGTGTGCACAGAGTGACTACAGAGCTACTTTGATCCTTCGGGAATGACACAAGTTTAGCTCGGGTGATAATTACCCTCTCCTCAGGTGCCGACAGAGAGACAAAGCGGCACCACCCCAACACTAGAGAGAACAAGAGAAGACAGGGAGGGCTCTGCACGGTGCTGCCTTGTGCTGCTGGCACTCAGGAAGAAACCAGTCGGGTCCATTCCTGAAGCCACTGTGCCTTTTCTGAAGCCAAGTTCCCTTCCACCACGGAGTTTCCCCATCAAAACCCATTTCTTAGGAGCCCAAGCAGTTGTTGTCCCCGCTCACAAATGAACTCAAGGGGAACTGATTCTCATTAAATAAAGAGAGTAAATGGCTGAACCCGTCTGCTCTCCGTTTGCCCTGTTCCCAGGAGATGGAATGGCACCGGACTCCTCCTGTAGGGTATGACGATGCCATTTCAACTGTGCAGTGAAGACAACGGAACGGACTCGACCAGCACCACGCCTCTCCACGAACACCCTTGTGTCTCGGCTCTGCTGTGCCTGCCTCACGCCCCTACATCTCTGCCAAAACCCTCTGTCAGACTCAGTGAAAACGCTGCTGCACGACACGGCGGCGGCCCCTAGTTCTACTGTGTCACTTGTTTGGCCTGGAGCGCGGAGGGAGCCTTCACACAAACCTCTGTTGTCTCTGAGCGTGAAGTTTGGATTATGAATAATTTCAGGTGGCAAGCTGAAGATAAATCTTGGTCCGTTGGCCGAGTCGTCCTTGTCATCAGCGCTAATTGTGATGAATTGCTGTAAAAAGAAAAGGGCTCTGTAAACACAGGGCTCCTCCTCCGCCAGCAGCCCTCCAGACAGCGCAGAAAGCCCCCGCGCACAGCGCAGCTCCAACGGCACAACCCCCAGCACTTCAGCGACTGGATGCTCAGAGCGGATGAGCAACTGGACCCGGGGGGCTGGTATCTGCTGACACCTTTAACCATCCTGGAATGAGAGACGCTGAACTACACACTGGTCTGTACCTTGGTTTGTGCAGCTAGGGGCTGACGGCACCTCACGGGGCTGAATGGCATCAGCAGCCCAGAGGGACTTGGCACAACGACCGCTACAAGAACTGCCAATGCAGGTGACGCGTGGATGGCAGTGCCTGTGAGACTAGCCCCTCTTCTTCACAGCCTCTGCTAGACACTTCTAGCACAGACAGCTCTTCCCCCAGACACTGAGTGTGTCTGTCATGGCTAAGAGAGGTTCACAGCTGGGGAAGTGCCTCCCAAGCAGCTTTGTTGCCCTCGTGGTGGATGGCAGTCAACAGCAGCCACAGCCAGTGCACCAAGCCCTCCATCTGTGCTTGCTCAGAGCAGCTCAGAGTAGCACCAGGGCCCCCCCTGCACTTCCTAGCCAGTGTCCCAGTAGACAGTCACTCACAGACTCAAGTGAGTGACTTGAGGTGCCAGCCAGGGCTGGGCTACCACCCCGAGGAGACGGCTCCTTGAGCAGGGAATCAAGGGGTCACAGAATGGGACCTTGAAGATCACCTAGTTCCGCCAGAGGCGGTGGGCAGGCACAGACCTGATTGCTCCGGGCGTTCTCGCACACAAAGGCTTCGTAGGCGTCTGCAAATCTGGGAGCATTGTCATTGACATCAATGACCTTAATGGCAACCGGGACCTTGGCCTCCTGGTGCTGTTTGTCTAGAGGGGGAAGCAAAGCCGACATGAAGGAGCGGGACAACCCTTCAGAACAAACAAACAAAGGAAATCCCAGCTGTGTCCAGGTAAAAATGAAATGGCCTCAGGCAGAGTCTCCAAGGTTGGAAAGACCTTCCAGATCATCCAGTCCAACCATCTGCCCTACAACCCCCAAACACTGCCCCAACTCCTGGAACACCCTGGCTGCCTGCTTGTTGAACCCCTCCAGGGTCACTGCCTCCACTCCCTCCCTGGGCAGCCTGTGCCAAGGCCTCCCCACCCTTGCTGGAAAGAGGTTTTTCCTCAGATCTCACCTGGCCCTCCCCTGGCACAGCCTGACCCCAATGCCTCTGCTCCCAGTGCCAGTCCCTAGGGAGAAGAGGCCAACCACCACCTCACTCCAGCCTTCTTTCAGGTAGCTGTAGAGAGCAGAGAGGGGTCTCCTCAGCCTTCTCTTCTCTAGGTTGAACAGCCCCAGGTCCCTCAGCCTCTCCTCATCAGCCCTGCTCTCCAGTCCCCTAACCAGCCCAGCTACCCTTCTCTAGCCTCTCGCAGGCACCTCCCTGCCCCTCCTGCTCTGCTGCTGGGATTCATTATGAAACGGAGACGAGCAGACAACAACAGAACTGCTGCTGCTGATCACGGCACAGCTCCACCAGATACTCACGGACTTCAACAGCAAAGACAGAGATGTTATGCCAGGGAATTTCCTCCCTGTCCAGAGCTTTTATTGTCTTGATATTGCCATCTTCGGCGTTGATAATGAAGTACCTCTCCAGGTCAGTGTGACGATCGATGGAGTATCTAACACAGAGAGTCAGGAGTTACACAAAGGGAGGACTAAGCGGTTTCAGAGGCCACCTGTGTCCTGGACAGCTGCTATTTAAAAGACTGCGATAGCACAACCAGCATCACCCCCCGGGCACTGCCGGAGGGTCGCTGCGTGTTCCCCTCAGCATTCACCTCGCTGGTTCTGCGTGCAGAAAAGGTGTTACAGCAGAACACTGGTGCTAAGGGAAGGTGCTGCTGGTTGAGGGTTGATAGCCAAGCCCTAAAATACTCCTTGGGTTTTGCCTAGAAAACATCTGCTGGGCTGCTCCTCTTTGCTTCTGCTCCACAGTCATCACTAAGGTCCCTTAGGTCTCCTGGTATTCGGACTCCTCAGGATGTGAATTACACAGGATCACTAAACATTCCCCATCCCCTGCACATCTGCAGAGCATCACGCAGTTCCGCCCCGCCGCTCCCTACGATGTGAACCCTACCCACGGACCGGACCTTGGGAGCTGTGTTTGTACTGAGAGCGTGCCCCAAACGAAGCAAGAGAGGCTGAGCCAACGCACCTGCGGCAGGCACGCCCTGGCAAGGTCTAGCACGCGCTCCCCATAACCTCTATCTACCCTTGGGGGAAGTCAGCACAGAGCACCCTACAGACAGCAGAACAGGGTCTGTCACTGATGCCCTCCAGTCTGTTTGAGTTGGCCATCGCTGTCCTTGCCCAGCGACACCGCCTTGGCGCCCGCGGCAGGCACAACCCCAACGCGGTACGGTGAAAGCGGTGACTGCAGTGGGTGAGTGGAGACGCCGCAGCCTACCTGATGGCGCTGTTGGCAGCATCGGGGTCTTTGGCATGAACTTTCCCAACCACCGTACCCGAGGCTGCGTTCTCGTGCACTTCGAAAACGTAACTGGGCTTCAAAAACACGGGCGGCTCGTCGGCATCCTCCACCGCGATCTTCACGGTCACCGTGTCCTTGAAGGGCCCGTTGCTGATGAACTTGGGATCGATGTGGACGTTGGATGCCTCTACCTTCAGACTGTAGGACTTTTTGGTTTCGAAATCTAAGAGCTGTGAGAAACAGGGCGACAGCGCACGGCAGGGTCAGGAGAAGCAGAGTCTCAAAGCAGAAAGCAGCGCCCCGCCGCTCAGTGACATAAAACAAACGTGAGCATCCGTCCACAAGCTGGGACTGACACGGGTGTGCTCGGAGACCTCCAGACTCAAGTGGAAGGAGCTACATTCCTTGTAAGGAGCAGCACAGGAGGGCACCCAAAAGATCACCACAGCCTTCTCGGTTTGCTCTTGGCTCGGTCGATCACTGCTGTTACTGGGAAATCTCATGCAGCCTTCCAGCTAGCACCAAAGAGGGATGGATAGGAGAGGGGTTGTGCCACACACTGCCAGGCTTGGTCTATCCCAAGTTGGCAGGAGCTGCCTTAGAGATACGGACGTGCTACCGCGCGCACCGTCACACGGGACACACAGAGTAGTGGAGAACTAGGGAGATGGTTTGCAGGGCTTTCATTCCTGTGCCTCCCACCCATGGATCTCACAGCACTCCACAGAGGGGAGGTGGCCCTGGCTGTATCAGGGCAGTCCTTTGGGGAACCTGCTCGAAGTCACTGCCTTTGACAGGAAAGGGCTGCAGTGGAGCAGCAGTGGTCCCTCCAAATGTGCCAGCCGCACTTCACCTCAGCCACACGGTGTGACAGCTCCACCAGGTTTTCAAATACACAAGATGTAGAGACAGCAGAGCACAGCTCTGACCAGAGGAGACCTCTGGATCAACTCCTGCCTGCCCCGATGGCCAGGACAGGGCCACACTGAAGTTAAAGCTGGCCAGGCCTTCTCTTTTGAGCTCTATATCCAAGACACAGGAATGGCTCTGAAGAGGCAGGGGGCAAAACAAGAGCAGTTAAATAACGAGTTACTATTGTAATTGCAATCTGGGAGGTGTTTAACAACACCCGTGGGCTGCAGGTGACATCAGCTCGCGTTCTGCTGCTGTTGGCACAGCCTGTGACTCCCTCGGTACAGGACTGTGGACCATGTGCAGCTGAAGAACCCAAACTACAGGGCATGAGGCTATAGAGACTGGCACTACCCACCTTCTTCAGCTTGACAACCCCTTCCTGCGTCTCGTAGTCCGTCGTGATTTCAAACATATCCACGCCGTCCCCGTCGATGATGCTGTAGGCCACTAAGCCGTTCTCCCCGATGTCTGGATCTTTGGCCTTCACTCTTCCTACCTCCTCTCCCGGGACAGCCGCTTCCGACACGGCCATCTGGTACACGCCTGGGGGAGGCAAGGAGAGGCGCCTGCTGTCAGCCCGCAGCCCGTGCCCCCGTCGGGCCTGTACCCGGTTAGCCTGCCCCACGCAAACCCGTCCCCGACAGCTGCAGGGAGTGCGGGACATTCCCAGCCCGCTCCAGCGTTCACCTAACGGCAGGCAGCGGTGCCAGGGGCCGTTTAGACTAGCCACCAGCTAAAACCTCTTCCCTCCTAAGAGTGGTGGGGGGTTGGAACAGGCTGCCCAGGGAAGTGGTGGAGTCACCGTCTCTGGAGGGGTTCAAACAGCCAGGAGATGTGGCCCCGGGGTCACGGCTTAGTGGCCACGGTGGGGCCAGGCTGACGGTTGGACTGGACGATGTTGTGTGTCTCTTGCAACCGTGATGATTCTGTGCTCCTCTGCCAGCACCTCCTGCCACAGCACCGGCACTGACAAAGCGGGGAGGAAACAAAGGGTGCAGACGATGCCTAATTTACCCTCCCTCCCTCCCTCCCGGTCTTTGCTGCTGCACAAGCACCCTCAGGACCATCGGGAGGCTCGCACCAGGCAGGAACCCGGCTCATTACCTCCAGAAACAATTGGCACACGTCATCGGAACAGGTCATTAGCTGCAGTCCCCGAGAACTCAAAGCTGCAGCAGACAACTCATTAAGGGGTTGAGCAATGACAAAGGAATAAATCAATCGCCTGGCTGCTTGTACAAACAGGTCAGGAGCTGGGCTGTGGGCTCAAAGCGTTTCCAAACGCGGCTCCAAGCTGGGGGCCGAAGACCGAGTGCCTGCTACCAGGCAGTGCTGGGAACCTCCAGTGCTCTCCCGCAAGACCCGGTGAAGCGGTTTGGATTTGGAGAGGAAAAGCCACCATGCGATGGAGCTGCTCGGCACGACGCCACGGGGTCCCAGGCTTTGAGCAGGAGGGCAAAGGCACCTGTGTAAAGCCGGGAGGTTGGGATCTCAGGCTGTCCTGCTGGAGGGGTGGGAGTCTGGGTATTTACGGGCTGGCTCTGCCCTTTCAGCTCTGCACGGGGGGGCCGGGAAGCTGCAACACTGCAAGAAGAGCTACTGGACAAGTGCTCAGAGTCTGTCACAAGAGGAGAAACAGGCTGGGCCAGGCCGAGGTGTGCCCTGCCCTCCAACAGCCCCCCAGAGCCGTGCGGAGACGAGGCACAGACCAGACGTGCAGGGTCCATTAAGGCACCGGCCCCCAGCTGCGAAGACTGAGAGTGTTTAATGTCAGCCCTGATTAATGCCATGCGTGGAAAATAAACAGCGCGGGTACAAAAGGGGCTCCACTGCACCACGAGCACTGCCCTCCATCAATTAAAAAACCTAATGGAGCTACATTTAGTTTGTGTTGCCATGGCTAATAGCAGCCTTGAGGAGGATCCCGCCCGACCTTCTCTCCGTGTGCGCGTTCACCGCTGGCTCAGAGCGTTACAGAGGTAAAGGGGGAAGCATCAGCATTAGAATGAAGGCTACGGGGAAGCAGAACTGATGCTCGCTCATGTGGAGGTCTGAGAGACCTGGAGGGGCTCAGCAGGAGCTGTTAGCAGGCTGTGCAGCACTGTCATCAAGGGCCAAACAGTGCAGAGAGCAGAGCCCGCGTGGTACCCCCAAAAACGAGGGGTAGAGGCCACTGATCCCTTCTCACACACGCGGCGGCCGCCCACCTATTCCTGCCTTTGGCCCTTTTTCAGGTGCCTGAAGCCAGGCTGGCTCCAGCAGAGGAGGTGAGTGAGGCTGTGAGTGGCTGTCACTTACTCTGGGGGAACTTGGGGGGGTTGTCGTTGACATCCGTGAGCGTAATTGTCACTTTGGTTGTCCCTGAGAGGCCTCCCATGTGCCCTCCCATATCCTTTGCCTGTATGACGACGTGGTACTCCTCCTTCGCTTCGCGGTCCATGTTGGGGAGGGCCGTTCGGATAATCCCTGTAAAACCACAGCAAGCACAAGTGTTCCTGGGTTCACAGCACCATCGGCTGGGTCCACGCGGTCTCAGCCTGCGGTGAGGTGCAGCTCTGCTTGCAGGCACTCTGCATTGAGCAGCCCAAATACTGCTCAGAGAGAGCTGAGTGGAGAAGAGCCTGGAGAACTGCACTGGCCATCTCTGTCACCTCATCTCATCTCACATAGTGTTTCATCTCACACCAGAAAAGCAGTAGCATCATCATCTTCCCAGAGCAGTGTGCCCACAAGCTCTACCAAATGCCAGGCCAGCAGCCTGCAAAGGAGCCTGGTGAGAAGGGAGAGGGGCTGGGGCTTTGCTGAAGCCCATCAGCAGATCCACCCGGCCTCTGTCACTACACCTGGCTGTTCCTTGTAGCCCAGCGACAGTGCCCTGCTCAGCATCACCTGTTTGGGCTTCCACCGAGAAGTAGGGCTGGCCTTCAAGGATGCTGTAAACCAGCTTGGCACTGTTCCCGTAGGTAGGGTCATCCGCATCCGAAGCCGTGACCTGAATGACTGATGTACCTGGAAGCGGAAAGCAAACGAGGAGGGACTGCAGTCAGAAACATCCCTGGCTGTAAGAGCTGTGCCGAGGGGCTTTCGCAGTCCCAAGGTCTAACCAACCCTCAACTGGTGAGGTCAAAGAACAGAAAACCATTGACTGGGCAATTCCGACAGCGCTCAACAGCCCCCACCGCCCCAAACGATGCCGGGATGCGGATGAGGGCTCCACACAGGGAGGACACTGGAGTCGGCAGTCATCCTGCACCGCCACGGCTTTTCCCCGCAGTAGTTTAAGCACCACACTGCTCCTGTCAGTAGAGCTCTCCTGTGGCACCTTGCTCAGCCCTTTCAGAGACGTAATTCCTGCAGGAACGCCTGAGGCAGACACCAGCTGAAAGAGGAGATGAGCTGGAGTGGAGAGTGGAGCAGCAGCTCAGCTCTGCCCGAGGAGAGAGCTCTGGGAAGAGGGGGTTTGGAAGGAGTAAATGTGGAGTATTTAAATAGACATGAACTAAGACAAAGGAGGCGATAAATCCCTGCTGGGGATTATACACTCCAGGGGACACTCCTAGGAGTAAACAGGCCTGTTCTCAGAAGCACTGAGAGGCACCTGAACCGGCCCAGTTAGGAGCTGTGTGGGTTTGATGTGGTCAGCAAACTGGATAAACTGACTGAGTCACCGGCTGAGCGCAGAGCGGACTCCACTCCCCCACGCGCTGGGTGCTACGAGCTGGATGCAGCTGGGACGTGCCGGCAAGGCAACGGCTCCCACGCGGCCAGGAACCGCAGTGCCTCTTGAGTACTCACCTACGTTGGATCTCTCTGGCACGTTGGCATGGTAGTTCTCATGGAGGAACTCGGGGGGGTTGTCATTTATATCTTGAACTTTGACGATGAATTCGGAAGGGGGTTCCAAAGGTCTGTTGGTGTTCCTGTCCACAGCTTGCGCCGTGAGCGTGTACTGAGCTCGCTCCTCCCGGTCCAGCGTCTTCGTTGCATGGATGTTCCCTGATTTGTCGTCAATAACAAAAATGATTCCAGCTCCTTCCCCTGAGAGGATGTATTTGATGTTCCCATCTCCGGAGTCGATGTCTGAGTGAAGCTAGAAACAAGAAACAGGGTTACAGGAAGGACTTGGGGCAATCACTCTCAGTGCAGAGTTGCCAGAGGTTTCGTCTATCCTCTGGCACTAGTACACAGCGGTGCCCGTGCTCTGGCCACGTCTGCTCTGCGCTCAGCCCTGCCTGCTTCCCCACGTCTCGTGCTGGCAAGACCTGAGCTTCATGACAGAGAACACCCGAGGACCCAGGTCCAGCAGGCTGAGGTCAGGAGGGTCCTTTCTACAGAGGGTCTGGACACTTCACCCTAGTGCTTTCTCCTGGGCTGTGTGTGGAAAGCTGTGAGGTGACAAACGGGGTGGCCGTGAGTCAGCCCACCGGGGCCTGCCAACTCGGTATTCATTACAGCCTCTTCAAAACCAGATTAGCAGCAAATCCTTACCAAGCCTTGGTTTCACCACCAGCGTACACGTCAGTGTGCTGAGAGAGGGAAACACGCAGCCCTGCTACACCATTACTGAGTTTACATTGACATTAACAGTGCAGAGTGTGAACCATCGTCTACACCAGAGTGCCTGGGGTCATGGCTAATGCCTCTGGGTCGGGGTTAAGCCCACACAGCTCTGCCGACCCTTCAGACAAGCAGCAAACAGACCCTTCTGCTGAGGTATCGGTGTTCTGTTAGAGTAAACCGAAGGCAGGATGCTTGCACACACAGATCTCTCTCTCCATCTGCACGTGCTCCTCACGTGTTCACTGTACTGCTGCTACCCTGGAAGGGGAGCAGGGCAGAGGTACCGGCTGCACCGTGCTGCTGTGCTAACTACCAGCTCAGGCACCTTCCTGAAGGGCTGCTGAGGCCGAGAGCCAAAGCTGTTTGCACTTGGCTTGGAGTCGTTCACCCTAAGCAGGCGCGGAAGCAGCAGCCCACAGGGCAGCACAGAACGGCAGGAAAAAGCGCGACTCCCAGCAGCGATGGCAATGAATCACAGCCAGAGCCACCGAGAAGTTCTTCCTTACCCTTGGACAGCCCCTAGGGTCTGGTCCCGTGTACTCTTCTATAACAAAGAACTGATTCCACACCCAACCTCGTTTGGACCGGTGCAGAACTTGTCCTTCTTTTCCCTTTTCACGGTGCCCGTGGAGCGATGGCCGCGTGTGGTTCAGCCTGTCGGCAGTGAGGGCCTGGCTGTAGCACAGCACGCCCAGGCAGAGGAGAGCCGCGTGTAAACAACTGTCCTCCTTCATTTTTGGTTAGTGTGTAGGCACAGGAGTGTCCGACAATCTACCCCTTCCACCCGGGGAGTCACGGAGATTGGCGGCTGCTGCAGCGTGTCAGATACGCCAACGTTCTGCACACGGGATGCCAGCACGTGTGCAGCTCATCACGCTACTGCTCTGCAGCTTCCCAGCTCAACTCCTGAAAGAGAGGGGAATGGAGAAGATCGTCAGTCCCTTCCTGCTGAGGCACAGTGATAGTTTTATGGATCTGTCAAGCAAAGAAGAAGGAGGCACTGCCCTGGGAAGGGCCAACAGCACAGGAAGATGAGAACATACGCAGAATTCTGAGACACCCAGTGATGACTGCACTTGGTGTGGTGGCACTGTAACTGCCCCCTTGGACAGCCCCTGGATTGGCAGGGTAGGGTGTCTGGAAGTTGGAAGATAGAGAACTGTATTCTCTCATGGGCACTGCAAGGCTCTGCCCAGGGGGGTTGTGGAGTCTCCTTCTCCGGAGCCATTGCAAACCCACCTGGACTGTTGCTGTGTGACTGGATCTAGGGGCTCCTGCTGTGGCAGGGGAGGTTGGACTGGATGATTTGAGGTCCCCTGCAATCCCTGACACTGTGTGATGCTGTGATTCAGGGATTCCAAAGGGCTTGAGCCCAAGATGCACGGTAACCACAGCAATACTTGACTTGTACCTGAGCCCTCTCTGGAGCTTCCACAGAAGCCCTCGACACAAGCCCTTGGCCACGGGTGTAGATCTAGGAGAGACACCCAGCTGTTTGCTTACAGAGCAGGGGGCACTTCCCCAGGCGTCTGCAAAACGGCCTCTTCACGACCAACGACGTCCACGCTGAACAACAGCTACCTCTGGCTTTCTGGGCAGGGGCTGACTGGACTTTGAGGACCAGCATTTGGATTTAGCCCCTTGAAACAGCCCTTCTTCCCCCCTGTGAGGACTCAGGCAGCAGAGCAGAGAGGCAGCATCGACTGCCAATCCCGCTGTCCTTGTGCTGGTGATAAATGCCCCAACCCAAGGAAAACATCCAGCTGCCCTGGCCAGCATCCCGATTGATCGGGCTGTTGGCTCCTGCCTTCCCGGTGATTTAAGTGACCAGGATGGCATCGACGCCTCTCTTTCTAGTAACTCATGAAACACCAGGTCGGAAGGAACACTTGAGGCAGGCATTGCAGCACAGCCCGACCTCAGCTCTGTACCCCCCGTGGCTAACAGTCTATCACCAAGGCCACCTCGACTCATCCCTGGGGTTCCCAACGCATTCCCTGCCATCCTTGCCCGACAGCCTATTTCCACCAGGTCCCTGCAGGGGTGGTTTCAGCTGTCAGAGTCACCTTACTCCTCCCGTTCCTCTGCAGCCAGGCTCGGGTCCGGCTCTCGACGTCTTACTCCTGGAGGAGTCTGGGCAGGTATTTGCTGCCATGCTGCTTTAGGGGAGGTGAGCTGGAATGTGACGACGGGGAAGAGCCTGACACTCCAGCAGGTTTTACAACTCCAGGAAGCTCTCGGTAGCACCAAACCCTCTCACTCTGGGGCACCTTTCCCAAGCCCCGAGCAGCCGTGCCCTCCCACCCATGTCCCTGTGCACAGCTACTCGCCCAGCGCTGGCACACAGGGCCTTAGACAGAATGAATGAACGAAAGGCTGGGGCTGCTCCTCAAGAAAATCAGCAAGATTTGTTATGGTCTTCTCCAGGCTGAACAGCCCCAGCTCCATCAGCCTCTCCTCGCAGGGCTGACCTTCCAGCCCCCTGACCATTCCAGTTGCCCTTCTCTGGACTCGTTCCAGCCCCTCGCCATCCTTCCTGAACTGAGGGGCCCAGAACTGAACACAGTGCTCCAGGGGCGGTCTGACCAGATGGAACCAGCCACCAGCCAAGGTCAAATCACAAGGCTGCGACAGGCACAAGAGCACTCCGAGCCTCCCAACTGCCGGCCGTGTGAGCTGATGTCAGCTCTGGAAATAGGAAGCTGTGGTCTCAACATCAGAAACAGCAGTTCTGCTACGGACAGAAAGTGAAATCAGCACTTCCAGCCGAAAGGTGAGGACACTCCTAGCACAAACCCGAGGGACTCCAGGACCACGCGCTCACACAGGCATGGAGTGCAGTCTGCGTGGTCCTCCTCTGCTCCACCCGGCATCGACTCCAGTCTCCCTGAACATCCTTCACCCGGAGACCAAGGAGTAAAGCAAAGAGCCTCCAAAGAGCATCCTAGCGCCAGGGCCGGGGCGGAAGCAGAGTCTGGCCGACCTGAAATTACTCTGGGGGTATTTATAGCAAAAAACTAGCAGCCAGCGCTCACGCTGCCTTCCTGCCTGCGATCGGGCGACCGTGAGCCAAACCAGAGCAGACTAAACAATCCCCTCTGATTCGCCTAGGCCGTAACTTGTGGCTGAGGGGCTGAAATCACACTTGTTCTCAGGAAAAGGCTTGGCAGAAGGCGGCCGGGAGCCGCGGGACAATGAGGGATTATTATGTCTTGCAGAAGGAGCCAGCAAACAGAGCGAACGCCCCACCCTGATGGGATCTGGGCTGCAGTCAGAGTTAGCTGAAAAGACGAGTGATTTCCTTTACCATCCTTTTATCATCAGACAAGGGAATGAATAGGTTTTTAATGACAGAATAAATATTGGATCGTATTAGTTCTGGAGCTGAGAGTTTTGGGGGGAGGGATGGAGCAGCAGGCACAGCTGGCAGAGTCCGGCAGTGCAGCCAGGCTCACGCTCCGTGGTTTCTCTCTAACAGTTACCCAGCTGTCTCTTTCTTCCTCAAATCCTGCACTCAGGGCCATGAAACCGAGCGGCCTGCATGGAAAGAAGGTGTGAAAAAGATTCCCAGATCAACCAGCCAGCGGAGCGGCTCGTCTTCAGGGCACAGCGCCAGTCCAACCACCTTGGGAGACCGTCACGAGCTGAGGGCTGTGGAGCAGTTCCTTGCACAATGGTCTCCTTCTCATGGGCACCGGTGAACACACGCCTCGAGTTCAGCCTGACAGGCAGCCCTACCCCTTGCAGACTGCTCTGCTCACACACCCGATGCCTCGGCATTGTCAATCCTTCTATAAAACAGAAGGGGAAACAGCTTCCCGTGAGCTGCTGCTGCAGGACGGTACCCAGCCCTGCCCGGCGAGTTTCACACATCTTGATAAGGGAACGCTTGGTTTTCATGCGTTCATTTGGGTTTAATTAACTTCTTTCCCCATCTAAGAGCGCTTCATTCTGTTCCTTCACTGGTTCAAGATGCTACTGAAAGGGAAAGGGATAGCTGGGTGCTGGCAGTGGAGCACAGCACAATACCCCGACTCAGTACGCTCTGCCTTTAACGGAATTCCCTCGGCTACCTGTTGGGTTCTGACTGCTCTGCATGGCCACACCAAGGTTCTAACTGCTTTCAGCTTCGACTCACTGGGCACTGGACTTGTGGGATGGGAGGCATCTCATCTCATCGTACTTGCAGGATACCCTGCCAGGCAGGGTATCAAGAGCTGCCGTGCAGCCCCTCTAGTTTGAGTGACACGCAGAGCAAAGCCAGCTCTGAAAAGAAATCCCTTGGTCCCGAGAAATGCCAGCCTTTCTGTGAGACTCCAGGGACCCTAAGTCTGGCCTACGACTGCAGGTTCCCACTGGAGATGGAATTTTCCTTGGCAGAACTCCTCCCACACCATGCAGACTGAGAAAGGGGCAACTGCTGCAGCGCCGGTCACTTGCAAGGTCTGAACGAGCTCAGCCGGAGGACAACACAGCAGCAGCTCTTAAAACCTTGAGCTACAACCCAGCAAAGGGCTTTACGTGTGTCCTGCCAGTTAGGAATCATCCTGACTGGAGTTATGAGCTCCTCCTCCCAGGGAGCACTGAACACAGAGCTCTGCTCACACGCGAAGTGCCAGGAGCGTGGTGGCCCTTACTCCTCACAGACTACAGGCCTCTCTACACAGCAAACTGCCTTGCTGACCTCCATTAACCCATGAAACTCAGGAGGCACAGACCCATCTGCCGAGAATCAGAGACCCACGTGCTGGAGTCTAATGTAAATCACTCCGTTCAACCTCTGAGAGCTCTGGTCTCTGAGGCAGGACTAGATTATCCTGCTCTATATGGAGCTGGCAACTCCCTTCTCCCAGCGTGTCAGCCTAACACAGACCAACAGCAGCTCGGTCCCCGGAGCCCTCCGAAACGCTGACTCCTCGCTGAAGCAGGTTTCAGACCTCACTGGAGCAAACAGCAGAGAACCCTCCCCTGAATGCACGTGGACAGGGAGCCTCGCGTGTGACTCACAGAGCATAATCAGCCTTACGAGACCCAAGCGTTTCAGTCCAGAAAAGGACATTCTTCAGATGTAAAGCTGCTTGGGGAAAAAAGAACTGATCCTAGTTATGGCACTGGCTAACGAGACCCTCACGCCCCCCATTCACGCTCTGCCGTTCCGCACTGGGGAAGGAGGGGAATCTGATGGCTGCAGTTCTGCAGAGCTAGGGATGACTACTCAAAGAGCCAAGATGCTGGGGGTACCCTGCTACAGAGGGCCTCTAGGTCCTG